>VZRL01002366.1:1337356-1430617 GCA_013397895.1 Origma solitaria | reverse complement strand
CGGGCGCGGGGGGGAGGAGCGGAAGCACTTAGAGCCATTTTGTGCGAGGCCCTGAAGCCCGGCCTGGCTGTGCAGCCGGGATCCTCCTCCTCCTCCCCCTGCCTTGGGCAGCCGCCGCGGCCGCGTTTGTCTCTTCTCTTGTTGGAGAGGAGCGAGGGCGGCGGGGCGGGCACTGCCGGGGCTGGGGGGCGGCCGCAGCAGCTGGGTCTGTCAAACACCTGCGGCTGCGCCCCGCGGCGGGGGCGGGACCCTCGCGGTTGCTGAGGCGAGTGTGAGGGCTGACCAGTTACGGTACTACTGTGAAGCTTTTCTTTTGAAACATCTAAAGGCTCCTCAGTACCAGAAAGACAGGGAGCTATTGGAGGGGCTCCGGGGAGGGCCACGAAGATGATTTGAGGTCTGGAACGTTTCTGTTGTGAGGAGAGAGACTGTAAGAGTTGGGCCTGTTTATTCTAGAAAAGAGAAGACTGAGAGGGGATCTCATCGGTACATACAATATTTTAAAGGAGGGTGCTAAATGAATGGCGCCAGACTCTTGTCAGTGATGCCTAGCGACAGGACGAGGGGCAGTGGCCGTAAACTAAAACACTAGAAGTTTCACCTCAGCATGAGGAAGAACTTCTTTCCGTTGAGGGTGGCGGAGCACCGGAGCAGGCTGCTCAGGGAGGTCGTGGTGTCTCCCTCTCTGGAGACCTTCAGAGCCCACCTGGATATGTTCCTGTGTCACCTGCTCTAGGTGATCCTGCCTTGCCAGGGGGTTGGACTGTGTGATGTCCAGATGTCCCTTCTAATCCTAACGATACTGTGGTTCTGTAAATTATATATGTATATGTATGCACATGCTTTGGGAGCTGGGAGCCTATGCTGGGGCTTTCCCCATGGAACTCTTTTTTCATATCATTAAAATAACTCCGAGTTAGTTCAGGTATAACGAGTAAAGCCTCATACCTGATATTGTTCAATTACTTTTGTTCATGGAGGGTTTTTTAAATCTTTAAATCTTGTGTCTTATGAACATTGTAGGAAAATGTGCAGGCTCTACCAGAGTTAATAGAATTAAAATGCGCTTTCCCCATTTCATATCTCTTTTAATTGAAACTGCCATAAAAGCCTAAAACATTGAGATTGCCTAGAAATTCTTGTAGTACCTGTGACGGTGTTATCCTAAGTATGGACTATGGTTTTACGTTGCTTGTTTCCAAGAGCAGATATGCAGAAGGAGTGGTGTGTGGCAACCACCGTTTCTGCAAAATCATGAAAGTGCTTAGTTAGGATAGTACAGTTAAGCTGTTCATAATATAAATCACAAAATATAATCATGTTAATTCCAGTCAGTTATGCAGGAATGTTGTTTACGTTGATTCTTTTTATTGTAGGAAGTAACACTTCATGCTCTTGCAAGATATTTCTGATATGGGTAGGAGAGAGATCATCTTGTTCAGAGGAGAGCCCGAGTGATGAAAAGCATCTCTCAATGCACAGTGCTTGAGAAGTTACTGTATTAAATTCAAAGAATGAACATTTCAGTTGCAGTGTTGCTGTCTGTAGCACACAGATTCACCTGTCCACTAACAGGAAACCAAGGCAAATCACTGTGGCAGTTGCTGTAGTCAGCCTGGTGCTGCTAATGTTTCTGAGAAACACAGAGCACAGTGATAGCAGTATACGGCAGTAATAAATGTTTAAGCTTTTGGTAAGTTACTCCAGATTCCCAAAAAGCTGTTGCAGTATGAGATGTGGAAAGAGCACTAAGTGTTCATCTCTTGACTGTATCAACCTGACTTTTCCAGTATAGCCTATAGAATATTTTTGGCTAATGTGTTTTTGTTTTTTAGTGTGTGGTTCTATCCTGGCAAGTAATAATAGGTGGCAGTAAGACAGCAACTTCTGTACTGCAGTGGCCCATAGCTTCAGTCTTCACTTTTGTGCTCTTGTCTGAAAGCAAGAGATGGCTTTGTAAATGGTGGTGTGCTGGGTGTAGAGGCTAGATTAGCCTGATCTGGTGCTGGAATTCTGTGAGGTCTGGAGATGCAATGTTGACTGCCTTTGGGTAGGTGCATCAGCCTTTGATTTCTTGTAGTCATCATTTTGACAGCAATCTTAAAATTGCTGTATGCTGCAGCAGGGGTCGTAAGGCAGGCCTTTGGCGAAATTCACCTTCTTTGGTGTTTGTGTGCTTCTGGTACTTTTTTGAGGAACAGACATGTAATGACATAATGTGTGCACCATATTAGCAGTGTTCGCTGTAGTTGTGTGGGACGTCTGAAAAGCTTGTTTCTTTCTGCTAGAAACTTAACACTTGCTGAGATCTTCGAGACTACCTCCAAAATCCAAATGAGTTAAAAATTCTAAAAATCTTAAGGAAAATGATGGTGGGAGAGGTAGCAACCTAAATACAGGGGTCACAAGCTTTCCCTCTGTAATCTGAAGTTACTCTGTGTGACTGAGTTGGGCACTGGCAATTTGTATCAGTAGCCTCTTATGCTTGTATTTTATATTTAAGGTATGTTCTTGATAAAACAGTCTCAAATAAGGAGCTGCATGCAGAAGTTCAAGCAAAATGCTAAAGTAACTTCATGTGAGTGGGAGGGAAGGGAGTGGGAGTGGAGGGGACTTCTTCTTCTATGGAAGCACTTACGTGCCTGCATGTTACTAAGCCTAGCAACAGGAAGCTGCCGTTCATTAGTGAGATGCTTCTACTGAATGTTTTCTTTCTGTGGGTTCTAATGTCAGTATTTATTATAGGAAGGGAGTGTGAGTGTTGGTTGTTTGGTTTGTTGTTAAGCAGGACCTTGTTTGGTAGGGTGCTGTGTAGTTGTCAGTGGTGTCAGTTACTGTAGGTTGAAAAGGCTCTACTTCATTGGAATGTATTTGCTTGTCTTACTGACCAACAGTTTTAGTGTTTGGAAAAATTAAATTAGTTCATTGAGAGTCATTGTGAAAATACTAAGGTAATCCATAGAAATCATTGAGAAAATAAAATACCTACTGCTTAACAGCATTATTTCCTTGAAGCTACGTGTTCACAACCAAGGAGTTCACACCTCCTTTCCCTGGTACCATGTGCATTATAACAGCTTTACAAGCTTGTCAGCTATTATATGCAACTTTTCCGTTGGAAAGTATATTGCAAAGATATAAACTTTTAGCAAATCTTGCATTTATTGTTACTTGAATGCCTGTAAGATTTATGAACTCGGGTTTTTTTTGCATAATCGTAATTGTAGAAAATACTGTATATTGTCCTTTTGAGATAAGGAAGCATGTCCTGTGAGTCAGGGCAGTGTGAATATTTAACCTAGCAAAATGCAGTCCCTGTTGCACTCTGTATGCACAAGAGGAATTCAATTTGATGGTCTAGCTAAGCCATTTATTTTACATCTTACTTTTCCTGAAAATACTCACATGGGTTTTAAAATAACAATACTTCCTGTTTATTAGAATCTTAAGAGAGTAAGTACTTGCAAGGATGTGTTATAACATTCACAAACAATTCTCTTTTATTCCAAAGAGGAGGAGTAGTATAAATTGCTTTCCTCAGACCCTGATTATCCTTTACCTTGTAAAATACAGTGTGATGTAGATACATACTAGATGTCAGTTTGATACAAAGATGGGTGGTTTTGATTAGTTAAATAGGAAGAATTGATTACTGATTGGCTTTTTAGAGATAAATAGTTTTAGTTAACTTTTAGAAAAAAATGCATCTGACTGTATTGTGATTATAGGAGCAAACTTGTCATAGTGTTGTTTTGTACTCTGGTGGTGCATTGTATGGAACCAATATTTCAGTGGTGCAGTACAAGCTTCTAACTCGTTCAGTGTTCCACGTACACTAGAAACTACACTAAATAAAACTCCTTTTTCCTTCTCCCTTTAGAGTTCACCATGACGAATGAAGAACCTCTCCCAAAGAAGGTATGTGTAAAATTACTTGTGTCTTCACCCTTCCAGGTAATCATGACAGTTTGATAAGTTATGCTTTTCTTTTTGCTTCATAGGTTCGCCTTAGTGAAGCAGATTTTAAGGTTTTACCTAGAGATGAGCTTATCCTAAGGTAATGTAAGAAGTGTTTTTTCCATCTCAGCATTTGTGAAGATGTGTGAATTTACTCTTCCAGTGTCTTCTAGCAGTCTTGTTCTGAAAAATTGTTTTATCTGTTTCATGATACATCTCTTTTGTAAAGTTCTCCTCTTGTCCCAAATATTTTTATTTGTGATTTGGGAGGGAATGCTTTTTCCCAAGAGGCAAAATCCTTAATAGTATTTTGTAAAACATGAGCAGGAGTGGTTTTTTTCTTCACTTGTAACTATAGAAGATGTAATTGTTTACATTCCTTGCTAGATAGCAAGTTATTTTAAACATCAGAAAAATGTCAACTCTTTACTCCTCCAGTACGTTCTATGCTTTCCCAGTCCATGAAGTTGTCTTCTCAGCACGTTCAGATATTAACAGAAAAATGTTAAAATGAAGTTTTCATCACCTAGAACTTTCATAAGGAAAAATTTAGCCTGGCCATCTTTTTCACTTTGTAGAAAGCTTAAGTGTTACCATGGAAACAGTGATAGGGAGTCCTGTTGCACTGACCACCTGCTTAAAGAAATCATCCGAAGCCACTTCTCTGTATGCCTGAATTTCCTGATCTGTAAACAAGGAGCTCTAAACTAAGCATTTGTGGGTCATCTGTTTGTCTGATGGAGTAGTTTGTGCATTTTGGTAAATGTTAGTTCTTGGCTTTTGGCACACTAAGTTATTAGCATTGTTAGGGTCTCAAGATAGATTTTTCATAGAAAAAAGCTGTTCCATAGAGCAAAGACTAAACTGTGTAGAAACATGGGGATACGTATGCAGCACTTAATGTACATGATGATCAGCTACTCTCTCTTCTGGGTAAACTATCATGTCAGCTACTTTGGGGGTGACAATTTTTCCCAGGGGGTTAACACAGTCTGGCTCTGTTTGTTTGAAACTGGTTTCTGTCTTCCTCTGATTATCCAGTCTTTCGGGTAGTAAAGAATAATGTATTTAAACAGTAAGAAAAAATGCTTCTTTGATAAGTGGTTTTGTCCTTTTCATTCTTTTCATAGAAATTTCTGTACTCAAGATTATCTCTGGCAGTAGTGAACTCCTAAGTCTGTAAAGCTGTACCCTTACTTCCAGTGATAAAACTCACGTGAAAGTACCAAGGCATAGACTCTGTGCCACTTGCTTTCTGACTGATAGTGTGAACACAAAAAAAGGCTTCCAGTTGTAATCAGCTTATGTAACTTATAATGATTAGTTGCTACCATAGAAGAGGTGAGTTTCCAGCATATATTCATGGAATACACCCAAGGGGGTAAAGTATGTCAGCAGCTAACTTGTGTTAACAAAGAGGCAAGAGGGAATTTGCTAATGACAGCTATGTTCCTACTGAATAATCTTCTTAGAGTGTAGAAAAAGTAACATGCTCTCAAAAAGGGCACTTGATGGATTTAAGGAGAATAACTGTTCAGTGTACCCAGAAATGGAAATTTAAATTCCGTTTTAGTCACGTCCATTTTATTAGTTTCCATTGATCAGTCTTTCAGACACTGGGTTTTTCTGTATGGGGGGAAAGTTACGGATTTATAGTAATCACCTCTAACTGTGATTTCACGTAAAACTAGCAATTATTACACTAACTTCTGGCTTCATTTGTAGGCTGGAATAAAATACTATTATTGCACATATATTTTAATAAATGTAATTTCTACTACTTTGACATAGAAAAGCATGTGTTGCCTGTTAGATTGTCTTAAGATTTGGAATGTATCTTTTGGTCCATGCTTTGATGAGGCAAATGCTTTTTAAGACAGACATGTCATCACCTTTTGGTCTTTTAGGTAATAAATTGTTATAGCTGTACAATTGCAGGGATAAAATACATGCGTGGAAAGTACTATCCTTTTCTGTCAGTTTTTGTGCCATGGTTCCCAATTTCACTGGTTTTTTTCATTAAGTATGTAAGTTAGGTTTGCTCATTTTAACTTTTGTTGACTAAACATGAGCAGGATCAACACAGAGCCTTTAGATCTGACCTTGAATTTCTGCTGGTCTCATATCTTGTTGCTGTGGACTTGTCTTAATCTTCCCCCTCTTTAATGCAGTAGTTACTTAGCTTGACTGTAGGAGCTTCTGAGAGAAAGAAGGGCCAGAAACATGGTAAAAAATACTCTGGGGATCATAGCTAAAAATCTGATCAGTATTGCCCTGATTGCTTAGCCAAGTGGTTAGCTGGTAAAACACTGAAGCACCCTGATTTACACAAGCAGGTCTGAGGAAATACTGTGTTGTTACTGAACTTGAGTCAACAGGGACTTGGAGTCAGTAATTTTTGGAATGGCCTGGGTGCCTCAGCCCCTAACTGCCTATCATTTACTGTGATCCCCAAAGCTCAGCATAAGAAATGGGTGCTCCAAGAAAAAGTATTTAAGACTTCATGGGTTCACATTACCTCTATAAAGTCTGCTTAGTATTTCTAGAGAATGAAGGGAATTAAGTAACCAACATTATGCTCAGTTACCTTCCAGTTCTTGTGCAGCTGTAAGCAATCTCTTGAATGTAAAACAGATTCAGGAGTGTCTTCCTGGTTCTGCACACAGCTGTCTCTGTTCTTGAGTGCCTTTCCGAGTACCACTTCAGTGAAGCTTCTCAGGTTGTCATTTTTGAACCATTAGATTACTGACATAAACTACCAGACAGATCAAGAAGCCCATATTGAGTGGAAACCAAACTGATGGGAGGAAAAAAAAAGGCTCTTAGCCTTTTTTTTTTTTTTTTCTTCCCAGTCAGATTCACTGATGAGCTGCCTTAGTCCGCTGTAGGTGTACTGGAAGGGATAATCTGGGGCAAGGAGGTTACAGGTCTGGCTGTGTTCCCTCCCAAGATCTTTTTCCCATTCCCAGGCTACTGGTGAGGGGGGAATGTTGGAGAATGAGCCTTGATGATGTGTGAGTACTTCCCACAATGGCTGAAACACACTTCTAGCCACCAGTGCAAAACTCAGCACTGTGAAGGTTGCTGTGGTGAAAATTAACTCCATCTCAGCCAGACCAAATACAAGTTGCTTGAACTGCAAGAGTCTTCACCAGGTTTTTGACGAAATGCTACATCTGCATAGTTATATTTTCTATAAGAGTTGGTAGGCATATGACTTAAAATCCATGGCATGGCCTAATGCCATGTACATTTTCTTTTCCTGGAGTTTGATTGTTGCCTAAGTACTAGCAGTTGTTGAGAGGTGACTTAGAGGTATTATCAACAACATTCTTGGTGACCATAGGCTACATGATTTTTTTGTGGGTGGTTATTTGGGGCATTCTTTTCCTTTTATTTTTGGGTAGTGGTCTGTCATGTCTACTTAACTTGTGTTTCGGGTCCTCATTTCACTTCCTTTTTCTATTGCTCCTGTTATGGAAATGCCATGATTTTGATAGAATCACTGGGTTTGGGTTGTGAGGTGTAACTTAAAAGTCAAGTAGTCCTGTATATTTGAAGACCAACTGTCTTATTGCATGTAATTTTTCAATGTAAAATTAGGTGATTTCTTTCTAGGTTTGCTGTTTAATAGACCATTTCAGTTTTATTTTTGGGAGATTGAAATCTTCTGAATTAACAGAGAATTTTCAATGGTCAAATGGTGAAACTACTTCTTAGAGCAAAGAGAGTAGTTCAAGGGTTAAGTAGGAATACTGGTGCTCTCTTAACAGAGCCTGCGAGTTCATTCATCCTGTTTTCATCTTCAGCTGAAGATATGTAATTTTGTTGTTGCTTGAAGGAAGAGATCTTGTGCTTCCATTTCCTTCTCCTGGTGATGTGATCTTGCTTGCTGTTACAGATCTCTGATGCTTTTTCAGACCCTTTAATGAGCCATTTGAGTTCACTAAATGATCAAAACGAGCTAGAGTTAGATTTTATAGTTTCAATTGAGATAGTGGTGTAGGTTAGAGAGTTAAAATAGGAGCAGTTATGATAAGTCTGGCATAAAATATGGGTCAGGGAGAAAAGGTAATTGGGAGGAGGGAACAGACACCTTCTCTTGTGCCGGTAAGATACTTGATGCGTTTGCTTTATAATGTGCAGTTGTATCATCATGAGGAACACACATAGTTAGGTGCAGAGTACTACTTAAAAATCCCTAAACACCACGCAGTGAACTGTTTTTATAAAGCATTTCATGCTAAACTTTACTACAGACTTTATTTGCCAGTGATGGTTTGTCTCAAATGCAGTGCTGTTTTTAAGTGTGATGTTCCGTGACTGTGGATGAATTGCCTAAATAACATGCTTTCAAAGAGTTATTAAACTGTTTGGCTTCTGGATGATGAATATAATCAGAGAATGGTCTTGATTTGAATGAGCTGATACAACTACTTAACCTAGACTGCCATTTCTAGTGTTACAATACACTTTTGCTTGTCTTGTTCACTTGGTAACAGAGTTGGTATTTGTATTGCCCTTTCTGTTACAGAATTTTGTTTGAATTGTTCTGCTATGAGAGTAAGATGTATATAGGGTACTTTACAAAGATAACAAAGTAATTAGAGTTTGATCCCAATGTTTGTCTAAAATACTAATTTTTAGGGTGTCAGTTTTAAGTAATGCACAGTTACTGTTCTATTCTTCTGAGATGCAAAGCAGATTCAACTATTTCCATGGCAAAAAGCCCCTTTTTTAAAACTGGGATTGTCTTTTGTGCATTTGTGTAATTCCCTCTTGACATTTTCTGACTATGGTATCAATGTGTACTCTGAAAGCTTAGGAATGAAATGCCTTGATTTAATAGACAGCTTCAGAATTTTTTTTTTTGTCTTTATATCTGCAACAGGTGGAAGCAGTATGAAGCGTACGTGCAAGCTCTGGAGGGCAAGTACACAGACCTTAATTGTAAGTTAGCCAAGTTTCAAAATGGTGCAAGTTATTTGAATGTACGAAGCAGAATGATCAAGTAGTATCTGTGCTTTCTAAAAGTGCTAGAAATAAGAGGAAATAATCTATTATGTCAGTTATTTGTCAGGAAAAGGGCCCCTGTTTTTTCTACTGTGAGTTTTCAGCCTCTCCCAGCTTTCTTACCAATTTATTTTTCTGTTGCCAATTTATCACAGCATCTAAAAAGCCTATTTTTGCGTCTATAGGACACAAACTGCTGAGCAGGGAAAAGCTTCAAAGCATAACCCCATAAATAGGTGTATTTTCAGGACTTTACCATTGGAAAGGAAGCTTTATCTACTGAAGTACTCCAGGAATGTCTGGGCCTTTAGTAGTCTTACAGGATTGTAAGTCTGGGAGGGGGAATAATGTTTAGAGGTAAATGTCTAAAATGAGTCCCCGAGTAATATCTGATCTGATTAGGCAAATTTGATTGTCATTCTTACATGGTCATTAAAACTTGGTCTTTTGGAAGATAATATGGGAAAAACATCCTACTCTGAAATTAGAGTATGAATACATTCTGGGAGTGACTGAGCAGCCAATTGTAAGTAACCCCTAAAAATTATGTTGGCAGCTAGAGAAGGGTATGTTTCCAGTTTTCCACTCACCTTTCCAATCTTAAAGGTGGAGTACCACTGAGTTTGAAGGGTATTTTTCTGTCAGTCCAAACAGATGTCCTCTCTTTTGCTGTTGATACATCCTACTGCTGTCTCCTAATGTTTGAGTTTTGAAGAGACTAAAATACAGCAAATGGAAGCAGTTGATTTCATTCACATCTCAAACTGTCTAAACATAGATAAATAAGTTGTTTCAATCGTCCTGGTTTCTTGATTTTGGAAACAATACAGGCCATAATAATCAGTATTAATGGATTATCTGCGAAGAATTGTTTAGAAATCATTGTCCTGAAGCAATTTGTGATGTGTTCAGGTTGTATTTACAGCTGCTTACTCTCAAGGAATTAGAAAAAAATTCAAATCTAAATTATTCCAATTTTGCATCATTTTATACATGACAAGTAGCAGAGTGAATTTATACAGTTCGATATTGGGTTGCTTGCATACGTTTTTGTTTGAGTAATTTGGAAATGTGCTGCCTTCTCTCATATTTCCTATATAAATTTTCATAACTGTTCATGGATCAGAATTCTAGTTGTGACAATGTTGTTGAATGTCTTACTGTTTGCTCATGGAGTGTTGAGACCAGTTTGAGGATTGCCCACAAACAGCACTGTTTTACAGACTGCAGATTGGTTTTTCCAGAGTACAGTCTTTCCTCCTTGCCCACCCTGGCCTCAGACTGTCTTCTACATACATGGGCAGTTCCAACTTCCTAAGTTTCAGTCTGCAAGTTGTAATGATAGTTGGTTAAGCAAACAATTTAAAAGTTATTTCCTATATAAACATGGAAACATCTTCAAAATTTAGTAAGTTTTAAAGAAGGACCAGGAATACGGATTTAAAGCCACCTGTTGTCAAGCTTTTCTAATACTTAATAATATTTTGGATTTTGTATATGCTAGTTATAAGCATGACTGCAAGAAGTAGAACTATTTATGAATTTGGTCTTTAGATTCCTTTAGCTATCTTTTAAAAACTTTTAATGAGACGGTACTATAAAACGTGCTTTCTGTGTGTTGTTTGTATTAGCTAATGATGTGACGGGGTTGAGAGAATCTGAAGAGAAGTTGAAACAGCAACAGCAAGAGTCTGCCCGAAGAGAAAATATTCTGGTGATGAGGCTGGCAACTAAGGAACAGGAGATGCAAGAGTGTACTGTAAGTGTTGAGAAAGGTTAAGTGTGTTTAGACTGTTGCAGGAATATCAGCTTCTGATCCAGTACTCCCGTGTGCTATGGTTTTTGTGTATCTACAGCATCACACTTTTTATACATAAAGAAATGGCAAGGTACTTTAGCTTTCATTGAATTAGTAAATATCACTTCTTAAAGTTCAAGGTTTTTCTTTAATATTATAGTTACTTCTGTTGATTTTTAGCAGCAGTTGTGATTGGAAGGGTGTTTACTTCAAACCAAGCTTATTCTTGCCTGTGCCATGCTTACTCTCTTCTAGCATTTATCTGCTGTGCATATCTACAAGAAATGTTACTTCTGAGTATCATTAGAATCAAGAACAAATTGAAACATAAGGATACAACTGAGTTCCCTGGGTTTCATTTACGAGGTTTTAGGCTGATATTTACATTGCCTTTGAATAATGAGGTATTTGTAATCCTCTATCTGTTTGGCTAGGTAGCTGAAAGAACTACTGACTTTTTCAGAGAAGGTTCTTTAGAAATTTGGCAGATCTGCTACTTCATTCCTAACGTTCTAAATACATTATTTTGTTGATCTTTGTTTCTCTCTCCTTTATTTCTGGCCATTTTCTGTGACATTTTAATCTGTGTTTAGTTTTGATTTCTTGAAACTATCTCAGTCTGGATTACCTTCTTAACATAATTTTCATTCTGCTTGAATCTGACAGTTTCTGGGAGGGGATTGTGAAAAGCTTCTTATTGCTAGTTTGGCTAATATACTCTTCAGAGCTCTTACAAAAAATACAAGCTCTGTACAAAACTAATATCTAGTATAGTAGCTTTCCTTTTTTTTTTTTTATGTTTTCCTTTCTTTTTACCTGAAGGTTTTCAGAGCTGTCAGGTATAGTAATATGACTTAACTCTGTACACAGTATTTTCACTGCTTTTAAGACCCTAAGATCGCTTTGGTTCCTAGTAAGTAGTGTTACAAACAGGGGGAAAAAAGCGGGGATGGATTAAGCTTACTTTGCAGTGGCAAAAAATAAATCCCAGAATCACTGCAGTTGGAGGAGACTTGCAGTTTGGCTAGTCCAGGCTGCTTGTGCGCAGCAGGGTCAGCTGGACCAGGTTACTCAGGACTGTGCACTCTTGGCTTTTAAGCATGTCCTAAAATGGAGACTCCAAAACTCTTTGGTGACCTGTGCCAGTGTTGAACCACATCAGAATGTGTTCGTATGTTTAAGTGGAATTTCCTGTGTTTCAGTTTGTGCCCTTCTGTGCTTTCAGTGGGCACCAATGGCTCTGCCTTCTTTACTCCCCATCAGGTATTTATGCACACTGGTAACATCCCCCAAGCCTTCTCCAGGCTAAGCAACCCTAACAGTCTCAGCCTTTGCTTGTGTGTCACGTGCTCCAACACCCTAATCATCCTCACGGCCCTTTGTTGGCCTTACCCTGATGTGTCTGCATCTCTTTTGTACTGGGGAGTCCAGATCTGGACCCAGTAACTCCAGATGTCTCACCAATGCCACCTGGAGAGGAAGGATCACCTCCCTCGACCTGTTGGCAGCACTGCTCCTAATGCAGCCCAGGATGCTAATGAAGATCTGATACTGCAACACTTCCGTAGTAGTAAGGCTACTGTATTGATCATGCTTCTCTTGTGGAGTTTTACGGATAAATTCTGCTACGTGGAACAGCAGTAATAACAGGGTTTTTTTTTAATTTTGAACTTCTGAACATATAGCTAAAGCAATAAATACTAAAAATGAATAAATAAATAGAAATGTAAATTTTTCACCAAAACCAAATTTGTGTGCTGTGTTTACCTTTCTTCCTCTGTATGTCTAAAATAATGATTAAGAAGCTTCAAGTATTTAATGCTATGAATTTCACAAGATCATGAAGACTTACAGGGGTTTTTCACTGCACATCATTAGTTGTTTATAGCTGCGTAATCTTTCCAGAGCATGTGTTTAGAAGAATTCTGAAGTCTGTTTATTTTCAGTGTACTTTAAAAAGGAAAAAAGGGTAGGTAACAACCTACCAGAAAGAAACAAAAAGCAGATGCATGCCCACACACTCAAGTGGCTTATATTTTTCCTGCTCTTGACTCATGAATAACACCAAGGATGTAATCTCCATAGTATACGGAGGCAGGAAGATGAATCCTTGAAGAAGAGCTGTAAAAGCTAGAGTTGGAGACATTGTCACATCTAGTTATTTTCAAGTTTAGATATGCATAGTTTCAGGAAGGACTACCTGGTTTTGTATTACTAGAGAGTTTTTTTTCTACTAAAGTAACAGTAGAAAAGTACATCATGTTGGATAAGATATGAAGATAAGCTGTAGATTGCTAAATCGTTTAATAAACTATTCGCCATCTGATGTTGTTTCATGTGCCTAATTTTAATCCATAAAATAACTTTTTAATATTTTTATTATAGTTAACAACTTTTCATAACCCATTCTTTACATGTGAAATACACCAGTAACGTGTGTAAGCATTCAATGTTTCCTGACACATTTTAATTAAAAAGACTGAGCATCTATGTTGTCTAGTTTCTTGAAAACTACAGATGTGTTTTTGGTACGTTTTATTTTGCAAGCTTACTGCTTTCAAATTTAAATGGATAAAAACAATACTACACCATATTCAACTGGTAGGAGTGGACAAAGACTGAGTTTTCTGATTATTTGTGTAGAACACCTTGCTTGTTAAAATACACTAGCTCTGTTTTAAAATAAGGTGTGATGAGCTCTATCTTGGTGTTTTAATTTTCACCCTTTTTTAGAAATCAGGTTTTTCATTGTGTTTTCAGCTTATGAAAGTCACCAGTTATCTTGAAAGGGTAGGTGTGCATGTTGGAGTAACAGTAGCAGAATCATTGTGCTTGTTCTGTGTCAGTGCTGTTTTTGAAGAAACAATATAGCAGTGGAGTGAATAGCTCTATTCTCTCTTGTGCTCTGTGCTGAGTAGCAGGAAAATACATGGATTTCTTCAGAGCCAGCAGCTTAGTAAAAGTCTGTGACTGGTGCTGCAAAGTTTCTCTGTAGTTTTAGGGTGACTAAGGACTGCACTGAAGTTTATGTGTTTAACATCTCGTGTGCCCTGTTGTCAGGAGCAGCCTTGAGCTACCTACCCCCAGCAGGAACAATTCCCTAAAAGATGTTGCTGCTCTTAGGGAAGCGTGGGTGAGGTATTGGCTACGGTTTCTACATAAAGCTTTATTTCTGGCAGAGAAGATGGTAAAGTTAATGCTACTTCAGGGAAAGGCCTTAACCCTGTCCCAGGCTACTGCACAGTTACTGTAAGTCAGTATGGGGATAGACATTTGGAAATACTTGCTACTCAAATATGTTTTTCATGGAATAGATACCAATGAGTGGAACTTTCTGTGGGTGCAATTGGACTGTAGCACTAGATAGTAATTGCTTTTGTGGTTTAGATTACAGCTCTGCTGTGTTCTTTCTCAGTTGTGCCCTTCATTCCTTCCATCTCCTTCCTTATAAGAAGGATATGTAGTTCTTACTTAGATTGCTTACGTTTTTTGTTAAGCACCTGTGACCTGTTTTGTTAAATTCTTCATGTTAGAGTCTGGTTTTCTTTGGATGATTTCAGCTGAAAGCATGCAACTGTTTCCAAGAATATATGAGAACTAGGGGGATTGAAAGTGTTATTGTCTGTCTTTAACAAAAAGAGAAAAATCCAACCAAACAAAACCTCACACAGCCTGATGTCCTCTAAATAGACTCCTTTCAGTGCTCTCCTGCCTTGGGTTGGAACAGAAAGAAAGCTGATAGCAAGGTTTTTATTCTGATAGTGAAAATCATCCATATGTGTCCATCTGATGGGCTTTTGAAAAATACCAGCTACTATGTGCTTTCATGTTTGGGAATATGAACAGTCTGAACAGTCAGTAGGCATTTCAGGTGTTAGAGTGGGCATTCCTTGGAGTCTGGCGTTGGACATCTATGACTGTTCCTGTATGTTCAGCTGTAGCCTGAAGTCCCTGGTCTTGACTGCAGACAAGCTCCCCTGCTCCCTCGGCCCTTACCACCTGGAATGGGTGGTGACTCATACCAGAAAGTGGTTAGAGGGAGCAAGAATGTGAGGTTTGGACTTGCTAAGCAGGAACACAGATGTAATCAGGAAGTAGGCAGAAAAGGGAAAATGTTTGGGCTTGCTGTGGGAGCAGGTCATATTGGGTGGAGGTTGCTAGGTCTTCTGGATAAAAAGCCTAACAGATGAGAACTCTGATGTTAGAACCGGAGAAAGCACCTGTGGAGGGACTGAGAAAATTTGAGTTGGAAAAAGTGAAAGAATGGTCTTTAGGTTTGGGGAGGGAATGAGCAAGGGTTGTTCAGCTTAAGTGAGTTTTTTTCTATGTGACTGCTTTCGGAATGATGGTTGAGGTGAAGTCCTTTGCAGGTGCCATCTGCTGGGCCCAGGAGTGTGAGTTGCAGAGAGCCCAATGAGATTGGCAAATAACTGGTATTGGACAGCGTTGGCTTGGTCCTCTGGAGTGTTTTAAATGCATTTCTGGCATGAGTGAGGAACAGTGGCAGCAATTCTATGTGCTAGTGACCCAAGGAATCTATTCGTTTTTAGATTGACACTGGAAGAGGGAGGAATATGGGCCTTGGTAAGACAAAGAAACTGGCCTTTTTTTTTTTCCTTCTCCTGTTAGTGATGACTGTTTAAAATGGATTGGGAACAATGTTGCTATATCATGATTGTAATTCTGAATTGTGCTGCCAGTGAAGTTGCATGTTTCATTCACACTAGCTCTAGCCATCACCAAGAATTGACAGGTTGTTAAAATATTTCAATAGTGGAAGAATCAAAAAGTTGAGTGGATAGAAAAGATAAGTCAATAACAGTGAATAAAATTGATCTTTATTCAGTGAGCAACATATTGCGCATTCAGTGAGGCAAAGGACCCGTGGGAGTAAAATGCCGTTGAAGAAATGTTAGGATAACCTTAATTTGGACTTCCTGTTTCTAGGAAGTGTTTGTATGTGGGTTCTTGAATGCTGTACTTCTTGAAAATATTTATATGCAGTGCTTTATTCCTTTTATATTTCTTTCTGGATACGTGAAAGTTTGTCTATTTAAAATTTAAAGTATGATGATTTCAGTTTTTTTAAGTAGCTAAATATTTTTATTTTGATAATATCAAATTAATGTGTCAAAGGAAATATTTCAGTTATTCTTGTACCTTTGAAACCATTTATTTGAAATAAAACCCAGGAATTTTTTGCTACTTAACAATATGTAAATTAGAAGATGTTACACTCAGTTTAGAAATGACTGAGGTTGCTGCTGCACATTGAATGTATGTAGGACTTCTGTACTTTCTCTTCACTACTGCTGTGTAAAGACCCCATAACAGAGTAACCGCATGTACAGGAACATGGTTAAGGTTACAGTGCTCCTGGTGGTGCTGTGTATCCCAAGCAAAGCAAAGGGTGCAGGAGAACTTTCTCCCTTTATGGTCAATATATTTGTCAGTGAAACTCTGTTGCTCTCAAGTCTGGTTGCAAGACGGTGTGCACAGGACGAAATCACCTGACTTTCAGTTAATGTCTTTTAACATCATGTGATTCTGGTTCACCTCTTGCTAATGAAGAAATATGTGTGATACAGGGAGCATAATAAATTGAATTTAAGAATTAACACATTCCATGGAGGCTGATGTGATATTGGTGATTAGCAGGGTTCTAAACATGTACTTTTAGTCCAATTTTAAATCTGTTGTGATGGGATTAAAATTTGAGAAGCTTTTTAAACAAGTTAATCCTATTTATATACATTCAACTTCTGACTAATAAATACTATGTTTAAAAGAAAACCTCTCAGTTATTCCTTCTGAAATTTTGACTATTGTAAGTTTCCGGGTTCTAAATATATAAGATTGTAACTCCTTTGGCTTGTGGTTATTGCAAGAGAATAAAATCCAACTGAAATGTGTTTTAATTGCTGTTAATATTTCCAAATTATTTTGTTTAAAACTATGCAATCTTGCATCATAAGAGACTATTACATTTGCAGAAAACATCAGAAGTTTCTAAAAACCTTATTATTATTATTTGCTTGTAAATATTTGTCAATTTTAGCTGTAATGTTCCTTGATAATTTAAACTGAACTCAAATGAGAACTGTCTGTTTTAAGCAGATAATTCTTTCCATATGCTTTTTGTTCCCCCAAAAGAGCGCAGGCAGATAAAAAAGAAAAGGAGTGTTCTACTGCTCCAGATATCGCTTTGACAAATGTAGACGGACATGTAAAAAATAATCCGGGGTGTGGAGAGGGATCTGCCTTGAAAGGTTGAGCGTGGCAGGTGGTAGGAAGGGGGCTTGGGAGAGCAGGCACATGGATAAGATGCAAGGTGTGCACAAGTGATTTTTATCCTGTGTTTTTCTGGTTACAGTGTGAAAGAAGGCAAGCTACCTTGATATTGCCTTTGGAGTAACAATTTTTATTTGTATCAAAGGATTTATAACTTTTCTTTAATACTGTATGAATAACAGTATTTTTTTCTTATTTTATGCAGAATCAGATTCAGTACCTCAAGCAAGTCCAGCAGCCTAGTGTTGCCCAACTGCGATCAACAATGGTGGACCCAGCCATCAACTTGTTTTTCCTAAAAATGAAAGGTGAACTGGAACAGACTAAAGACAAACTGGAACAAGCCCAAAATGAACTGAGTGCCTGGAAATTTACGCCTGATAGGTAAACAAAACAAATACTCCCCAGTCAAGACTTCCCTGACAGTCCCACTACGAGAATGCTATGGTGGGACAGCCAAGTACTCGTTTCCACACCAAGACTCAGACGTTTTGAGGCAAAAGCCACATTCTTATACTGTCCAGCTTGTAATGCTTAATGTAAAACTTACCAGATGAACCTTGTGTTTCAGCTTTTTTCTCCCCCTTTGCTTCAGAGGCCTGACAGCGTCGGACTATTCTGAAGAAATGGCCATCTTCGAAAAAAATCTTTTCTAGAACATGTAGACATTTGCAAAATTGTTGTATTTGAAGAAAATAGAGGGAGAAACAGAAGTCTTAAGTCTGTGGCACACTGTGTCTACAGACAGTTTGGAGGAAAGAGAACCTAGAGATTATAAATCATGAATTGAACATGTAAAATTCCCGTAAAATGTAGAAGTGGAATATGCTTCGCTCTTAACCTTGAGCCTAGTGACTTAGAGACACTGTAAGTCAGTTTTGCCAATAAGACTGTGGACTTCCTGCTTGTTCACTGAACTGCTGGGTCAAAACTCGATGAGGTGAATTTTGCATTAAAGAGTTTACTTGCTAACCAGTTTTTGAATAGCCATGAGAGTGCTATTTGATATCACAACAGTGGTAGTGTACACGTTTGACTGTTTAGCCTTTGGGCTCTCTAGCATTTGATGCAGCCTTAAATCACTGTTGCTAAATAATGAACTGTTTTCTGGATGGTTGGTAATACTGCGGATGCCTTAAAATTAGGACTGTACAAAAATGTACGTTCCATCTAAATGCAGGTTTAAAATTGTTTGAAGCAATACATATTTGATCACAACTAGCATGTACAAGAAAAACTGGTTGTGATAAGAATTTCACTGCATGTTTTCATGCAGAAATGAGAATTTTTTGATCTTCATACTAAGAACTCAAATGCTCAATACAGAAGGCACACAATGGCAACTGTCTTCAGTGTTGGTGGGGTGTTTTTATTCCGTTGTACACCTGGGTTTTTTTGTATTGTGCTTCTCTATAAAATGTGCCTTGAAATAGTTGTAATATATAGTTCAAGGAACACTTCTGGTTATATTGTTGTATTGTGAAACTCTTGGGATGAACGAGAATTGAACAGGTTGTTACTTCTGCATTGTCTCGTTCGCTGAAAACAAAGTCAGTATTTTAACAAACTAAAAAAACCTTAAATGCATGCATTTTCGTTGGTGGAATCAGTGAAGGAGTCTTTGCTACTCTATTGATGCCTCTGTTCTGTTGTCCCAAGTTACTTGTAAGAGTAGCGATCTGGGACAGTTGGGAGTGCACGTCTGAGGTCTGTAAAGCACAATGTAGATATGGTGTAGCATTTATGTGTTTGTTTTTTCCCGTAGCAAATAGTTCTATTTAGTAATCTGAGGTTTTGATTTTTCAAAGCAGTTGGGCAACGTTTTATGACTCAGTCTGATCCTAAAAAATTCAGTTTTAAATTAAAAAGAGACATTCAGCTGTCACAGAAGGTGATGTATTCTAACTGTTTTGATGACTTTTATTAAGATGCCATTACACAATTTTGACATGGAAGTATCTTTAACTGTTTGTGCTTCAGATGATTGATACGGGATCAAAGAGAAGTACACTTATGGAGGTTTATTTTTTTTTTTGCATGAGTAATGACTTAACAGCAAACAATTCCGCAGAAAAATTTTACCTTTTTAAAAGTGATACATCTGGAATGATTTTGCTATAGCAGTATCTAAGATTTTAATGATCTAGCATCAAAACAGAGGTAAGACTTACCTTAATAAATTGTTAATGTGTTATCAAGCCATTTGTAAAACTCAGTATAATGAGTTGAAAGAGGCATGCCATGCAGATTGTTTCTAACTTGGAGTTGAAAAAATAATTTAATACATTTAGATACAGGTTGGTTGTTTTCTAAAATCCTTAGGTTCTAAGTGTGTGTGTATAACTGAGGAGAGACAAGTAACTTGCCACATCCTTTCAAACCCAAGTATCAAAATGTTGTTTCAGTAGCTACAACATACCCTAATTTGCATCATATAATTTTAAGTCAGTGGTGTGAATGTGCATAATTCATACATGCAGTGTCTGGAATATAGAGAATTAGAGTTATTTCCTGGTAAATAATTGAGGTTGTCTTTGTTAACTGGGTTCATTTTACTGGTTTTTTATTTCTTGAAAGGTAAAGAAAATCTTTCTGCATCTTGCCCCCCCTCATTAATTGCTTTAATTGTCCATCCTTGTACACAATTACTCTTACTTCATGGCATCTGGCCTAGTTTTTGAAAGAGGCAATGGTCCTACTCAGATCCCAAACTGATGTTCTTGGGGTGGATGTTAACTGCAGCCCTAAGCAGATTTGGTTCTGCACCTTAATGTAGGTAAGGCTGTGCAGCATAATCATTGCTGATTTCTGGAGGGGGAAGCAAAAGTGCATGTAATCAAAGGGGAGTGGCTATGCTAAGCCATTTTAGCCATCGTTAAGCAGAGTATAAACTTGGAATAAAAATTAGTTGAAATGTCATTTGCAGTAAGCCTAGTACAACAAACTTTAGTCTCCTGAAATTTAACCACTTACATTTTTACAGGTTTTGTTGCGTGTATGTTCAAGAGGATTTGTGAAAACAATGCTGAACTTAGTTTTGCAGCTAATAGGAATTATTTTAATAGTTATTAGATTTAATGTTCTTGAATGTCTTGTCTTTTTTGTAAATTGCAAGGGGGGGTTATATGGTGCTCACTACTAGTTCAGAACATCTGGAAAAAATTTGATGGGAAGAAATAGCATTATAGGTAACTATGCAAATTTCTATACAGGTAATAAATATTTTACATCTTGGCAGGAGCTAACCTGAAGAAATTAATGGGATTCTAAAATTGTCCCAATTCTAAGGTAACCAGTACTTGCTGATTCTTCAGTTGATGTTGGTTTGTGAAGAGAAGAGCATTAAATGATTTAAGCATTGTAAACTTTTTCTACTTGCAGTGCTGGTGGATACAGTAACAGGAATTTGCAAATGGCTAAAACTCATGTCTGCCTAATAACTTTTGGGATCTGTCACATTGGTTATCTCCAAAGTGGTCCTGCTTTACACAGAATGAACATCTCTAAGGAAACTTGCATCTTAAATGTGCGACTTGGACTGTATTAGGTCAGCACAATTTAAACTTCAAGGACCTGGCATTGGACATCACATCAAGAAAGAAAACAGGCTGCTGCCTTTAGCAGAGTTTCAGGCCTCCAGGACTTTACACAGCCAGATTCCTTCTGGAGCAGCCCATCTGAAAGATTTGGGAAAGTCAGTTGGAAAATGTTAAATGGGGCAGAGTTGGCTGAACTTACAAGTTGTCTAAGGCTTGAGTGCTCAGAGGGTAGTTGATAAGGAAATTGCTGTTCTAAATTCTTCTGGTTGGGTATTTTGGTTGCAGGACAGAGCTGTGACTCTGATTGTAGCAGAAATTTCCTGTTCTACTTTCTTAATCCTCAGGTTTTTTTCAGTATTTGTCACTTGTTTAAAAGCAAACAAACAAATTAAATGACCTTCTTGGTCTTGAAAAGTAATGCAAGTCTTGCCATTGGATTCACAATAAAATTGTTCAAGTTTGGGGGTTTTGATAGAGCTTGCACTTCTGTAGAAAAGAGGACAGCTTTATTATGTTGCTGAGCCTATTAAAAGGAAAGCTGTTTGGGGATACTATCCTGACTTGGCAGACTGAGTCCTAAAGGACTTTAATTTTTCTCTTTCATGGAGTCGGCTGTATTGCCTATATATTAATTTGCATACTACTTCCTATAATGCTTTACAATGAGATTTTTTTCACAAAGATTAAAGATGTGTAATGTTACCAATTTAGTAAAGAAAATCTTCAGTTCAAAATCAGTCTTCCTGCCTGTTTTACATTTCTTTCAGAAACTGAACATCCTAATGATCATTAATTATGATCTGAAATCTGTCATTCTAAAGGAAGTAGATAATATACCCCTTCCTTGATGTCCTTCCAATGTTTAGCAACATTTTCATTCCTCCTCACCATACAAGATGTACTTAAGAAATGCTGACCATGGAAATCATGAAGCAGACTGTACATGTGACTGTCAAACATATAAGTTGAGTTGAAAAATAGACATCTACTTTTTTAAACAAGAGTACCTGGACAGCATTCAAAAGAATGTTTAAACCTCTTAAAGAGAAATGGATGTCAGTATGAAAAATGAACGTGAGATTTATTATTTCCCTCAAGCAACTTCCTTTCTTCACACAAATTTAATTATTAACTTTCACTAGTACAACAAATGGGGAATGTTTTTGCTTATAATTTGCTTATGTAGTTCTTATGCAGTACTTGATCTTTTGAATTGCAAAGCACATCTTTAATCAAATATTTAACTCAGCTAAGAATTAGCACATGCAAGATTGTGCATACTGATAATCCAGATGTTGGTATCAAAAAAAGAACAATATGCTTATTCATATTTTCAGTAATAAAACTTGCCTTCCACTTTGTGGGACAGCGACAGAAGATCAACTGGCGTTGGAACAGCACGTGGTAACTATAGGGAGACTTTCTGCTATGACAATTATGTTGAGGCATAATGTTCCTTGAATTGTGACATGCAGAAATTGCATCTCCTTTTTGTCTGTAATTGTGATTGAGGAAGATAACTGAAGGTTTTATATTCATTTTGTGATAGATGGCTCTTTCCTTTGCAGCCAAACAGGGAAAAAGTTAATGGCGAAGTGTCGAATGCTTATCCAGGAGAATCAAGAGCTTGGAAGGCAGCTGTCCCAAGGACGTATTGCACAGCTTGAGGCAGAGTTGGCTTTACAGAAGAAATATAGTGAGGAACTTAAAAGCAGTCAGGATGGTAAGGGATTTTTTTAATGACAATAGAAGTTGCCTTGCAATTATGCAAGTTTAATTTCTTGATGATACACATAATACAAAACCATCTTTGCCAAAATGAAAGGGCAATATTGAGTAAAATATGACAGTAGTAAGTCTTAACTGGTAGTCTTAGTAAAAAGCAGACAAAATCCTTAACTTTGGGGGAACTGGTGGGATTCATAGCTCCAGTAATGCTCCAGTGTTTGAAAATGAGATTTTTGTACTGTAAGTCTTGAAATTTAATAGGGAATATTTAGACTGCACATGTTATTGGTGAATTGGCAAGATGAAAGCTGTTAACATTACATAAAAGCCTAGGCATGCACTGAGAACAGAAAGGTTCTTGCTAACTCTGACTCATTTGGAATTTATTTTTAAAAATCAGCAACTTTTAAACAATGCCTAAGAATATGAAAAACAGATTATTTTTTCCTTAAGTAACTCAGATGAATGAAAGTATCTCATTGTGTTTACAGTACAGATTTTACGACACTGTCAACCTAAATTGAAATTACCTAAAAACTCTGGCCTCTTGCATAACTTAAATGGAGGGGGAAATGCAAGTTTAAAAGTCTTCAGTCTTGAGTTCTGCATAGTGTCGGTGGCTCTTCATAGAATGTTGGAGTAGGTTATCTGAAGTTTGGGAGTATAACCTATCTATCACATAAACCTGAATATCTTTCGTTTGTTTTACATCTCAAGTCTGTAAGGTAGCAGAGATACAGCATCACATCTAAGTCTGAGGTACCCTGCATTTTTAAGAATAGATCTTAGCCAATCATATTTTCATCTTTTTGAGAAGGTAGCAGTATAAAGTAACTAGAGCCCTTAAGGTAAAGGATTGTATAATGACATTTTGTGGGAATAGTAACTACTGTTTTGATGAAGTACTTCAACAAAATTTATCAGGTACATAATTAAAACAAGTGTAGACATTCTTTAAAGACTTAAGCTTTTGAATGTGGTAATATCCAAAAGTGAATTGCTTCTTCCCTGTGTATGAATCAAGATGACGATAATCCTGCCATAACAGGTTTCCTAATGATTGTTTTCCATAGCAGCAAGAACACGTTATTTTTTTTTATTTTACAATATTAAGCAGTTTGCATTTTTTTTTTTTTGCTCCGTCATACTGATGGTGCAGTTGAAGACTGAGTCAGTGTTTCTTTTACTGTTTTGAGGTCAAATTCGTTTTGTTCCAGAATGCAGTCCTAATTGTAAAAACCTTTTCCTGATACATAAATATTAAAGCACTCTGTGAAATTAGTTAACACTCTGGTTGGTAAGAAGGTCTGTTTGTGTCCTTTCTTAAAGGTGTTAAAGGATTAAGCACAGTAGGAACTGAAACTTCCTTGAAATAGGATCAAAAATACACTTTTTTTTTTTTTTTTGGCGCTGCTAAATAGGCTTCTGCAGTTACTCAGATCTGTTATGTACAGATTTTTACAGTATTTCTGCTAGGGTTTTATACTTGAGTAAAAGCAGACCCACTAGAATCTACTTGCAAAATATTATTATTTGAGTAATATATATATTATATAAATATATAAATATTATTTGAGTAATAATTGAGCTTTTTTCTAACTGTCTTCCTTTCTTGCTCAGAAATTAAGTTTTTCTCATATATTTTGAACAGTAGTGTAGAAAATAGGTAGATACCACAGTTGTTAAGCATTTTCTCCTTCAGAGGCAGAGGATCAAAACCAGTGCATACCTGGCTGAAAAACAGTGCCTTAAAAAATTTCAGCATAAAATGTTGAGTTATGGGATTTTAATTTCTTGTCTGAGATTCAAGCTATATATGGGCTATTAAGTGTTTGCAACAAATGTGTTTTCTTTACATAGAATTGAATGACTTCATCATCCAGCTTGATGAGGAGGTTGAGGGTATGCAGAGTACCATTCTAGTTCTTCAGCAGCAGTTGAAGGAGACTCGCCAGCAGTTGGCACAGTACCAGCAGCAGCAGTCCCAGGCCTCCAACCCAGGTACCAGCAGGACTCCATCTTCTGAGACCACAGACCAGGGAGAGGCTGTGGGCAAAGACTGCAGCCGCCTGGCAAATGGACCAAGCAATGGCAGCTCCTCCCATCAGCGGACATCTGGGCCTGGATTTTATAGGGAGGGTAGCAGCACAGAAGATGACTTCCCGGCTTCTCCAGGGAATGGTAATAAGCTGTCCAACCACTCTGAAGATAGAACTGGTAGAGGAAGTGGTAGCTACATAAACCAGCTCAGTACTGGGTATGAAAGTGTAGACTCTCCCACTGGCAGTGAAAACTCTCTCACTCACCACTCAAATGACACAGACTCCAATCATGATCCTCAAGAGGAGAAAACAGTGAGCATGAAAGGTAACAGAACTGTGGGTTCTCGTCATGTCCAGAATGGTTTGGACTCCAATGTAAATGTGCAGGGTTCAGTTTTGTAACATTTTTCTGCAAAATTTTTATACAGTGTCATTGAAATTGGGAGAGGATACTGTCCAGAAGCCGTTTAAATTAGTGCATACTTGTCACAATTTTGCCTTTTTGTGGGTTTCTTTTTGCTTCAATACCTCTGCCACTTTGGAAATTTTACCAGTTAATTACGTTGAATGTTGCTAAAAGGACGTTTGTGTAGCTCAAGTTATTTTTATATGAGTTAATGTGAAGTTGAAATGGAAATTACTTCCAGAAAGTATAACATAAATGATGTCTGTACAAATCTGTGTATATCTAGAACCTGTGCTGTGTAAGGGCATTCTTACTCATACTGTTATACTTAACACCACCTTCAAGATTTGTCATAATAGCTGTGGGTTTATGACTGCCAAGTTTGCCCAGTACAGTAGTTTTATCACTAAAAAGATGGACTTACTGAAGGAGTCCTGTAGTAGTTTCAGTGTTAATTACAGTTTTTCCCACCATACATCTGTGCATTTTCTCCTTAGGTGACCGAATGTTTATGAATTGTGTGCATAGTTACTCAGTTTTTAAGAACTGTTGTATCCTGTTGATGCATATTGCTCTGTGACTCCAATATTATCTTACCTGTACTGACCAAACCTAAATAAAAACTTTTAATAATGTAATTTCCTCATTGTTCTGCATTGGCTTACATGACTTATTCGTATGCGGTGTATTTATAGTACTTGCTTTTGAATTCAATTTGTTTCTGTGTCAATCCTATCTGATACAGCATATGTCAAATACATGAAGTTATAGGTGTGTACTAATATACTAATACTAATTTCAGGACAGCCTGATAGTGCTTGTTCCACAGATTTCGTCCTTATTGGCAGAAAAAGGGTGGGGGTGGGGAGGTGGGGGGCAGGCAGAAAGGAAAAAGTTAATAAAAGTAAACCTTAAGAGTTTGAACCGGTTTTATTAATGATTAAAAAAAAAAACCAACAAACAAACCAAGCCAAAACCAAAAGCTGGAAGTACCTAACAGGTAAAAGTACAATTTAAACTACAAAAGCTTAAGGAATTACCAATTCAGCCTTTTAAACCAGATAAAACTTTGTTTTTAAATGCCTGCCTGAGGAAACTGATTTCTTAACAGGTGCAGAGAATGAAAGAATTACCTTAAGTAAGCATGTTTTTATTGTTCAATAGCAATGAGCTATGAATTTCAGAACCTGGATTTCTCGTGTTTATTTTTCTGTCTACTGGTTTAGTGATGGTAGCACATGAGGAAGGAGATGCAAAAGCACTGTTCAAAGGTAAGACAAAAGTACGTGGCGGTGTGTTTTAGGGTGGACTGAAACTCCAGTTTCAACATTTTTCTACCTGTGAATCTTGTAATTACCAGATGACTAATAAAATTAATGCATATATAGCCACCAAAATAATAAGAAACAGCTTACTGCCTTGCAATTCACTGTCAACACAGACCTGTTTGAAATCAGTATTTCTCCAAAGTTCTAGAGCACACTTGACTTTGTTTAAATTTACAGTTACAATAAATTCCTAGATTATAGAAGGGCTTTTGTAGCATTTTTAAGTGGCGTATGACAATTAGTGTTTGCAGTAATAGTGTCCAAGACAAATGGATGTAATTAAAATGCTACCAGCTACTGTTGTCTATATTAAAGAGATGCTAGTCAGTGTCTAGCAACACTGCTATTTTAATTCCTTGGCGTTCATGTAAATGTTGTAAAATTACTTGGTAGTGGTCACTGGAAGTGTACATTCCATTGGTGATACCTGGTTGCTCTTTGAATGTTGCTTCAGGCCTTACTGCCTGAGAAATAGCAGTTGAGTGGTTGAATGCAGGAAAGGGAAGTGACAACCTATACGAAATGGTACTGGCATCTGGCACGCAAAGGAACTTTTAGTTCACAGAAGTCCCTGATGATGAATTCTATTTGATCTTAGTATCATGCTGTTTTCTTATGTAGATGTGTGTATATGTACATCCTGGATCCTGTACATGGTAAAATACACTTGTAAGAAGCTTCGAATGCTCATAACACAACATAGTATTCAGGCTTTATCTGATCAGATGGTGAAAAGCCTTGTGAGGAAATCTGTGGTTGTTAAAAAAAGGTATAGCTCTCAGGTGGTGACAGCTTGTTATTTAAATCTGTCAGGTATTACAGGACAGTCATGACTTTAAAATCATCTTTACATGAGGTTTTTATTTTCTCAAGACTGGTATGTTATTTTTAAATAGTAAGAAAATAATCAGAAATACGAATTATACCCTCAGATTCCAAGTTCACTTAAATAATTGTAAGTCCATTCCCTTTGTCATCCTCTGCTTAGAAGATACCTTCTAAATAAGCAGTCTGGGGTGCTTTACTTGTGTGATTTTTTTTTTTTTTTTTTGTTCCCTTCCAAAATGAAAGCAACCCAGCATTTGTGCCAGTTAATAAAATGCATAATATGATTACATAATTGGCTGGCTTTCATGGAACACTTGCTACAAGCGTTAGTGAACTGCAGTATAATAGTACATATGCAAGTACCAAGGCCTGTAATACTCATATTCTTGCCTGGCTATCAATGCCTGTATTATGACTTAATAATTCTGAATATAGTTGAGTCATTTGAACAAAAGATGACATTTTATTTGTCCAATAAATACAACATATTCCTCTTAAAAATTAGATTTTTTTAAACTTAAAAATATCTTGCTGTACATATTTTTAGTGTTCAGGGAGGAAAAAACAACTTGCTGATCTTGGACAATTTGCCTCCTATGTTAGCTACTGCTACAGCCAGCAGTTACTTTCCCTGCTGATTCATGCACTGCTGGGGATCAGAGAAACTGAACTAACATCTTTTTCTAGGATGCCTCAAGAAGTGAGGGATGAAAACAGCTGAGCCCCCACTGAATTTTTGTAATTTGAGTTTTTATAGTCTAGTAAATGTGGGTGCTGTAAGATCTTAAGACTGTATTTATTTTAAAAGACAAATTATTAACATGGAAGGTTTTGTGGTAGCAGAGGCGAATTCTATACCATTTAAATTTTACCTAATGGTTGTCTTGTCTGCAGAATGCCTCCTAACTCTGAGGGATGAGCTCTCCTCCCTGATCTCACTGGAAAGCCAATTTTTAATGGGTTTTTGGGCTCCTTTGCACTAACCATACCGATTAATTTAGTTGATGAGGTTAAGGTAATGAAAGGATTTTCATGAGCGCCAGAGGCCGCTGAATTGCTACCACGAGGAAAGTAGATGTTGGGGAAACAAGATGTACCAAAAAATGAGTAAAAGAGCGGAAATGAATCAACTAAAGTAAGTCGTAGATGAAATAGCTGAAAAGGTATCTGTTAGTGCTGCTGGTCCCGTCACGGAACTGCCAGAGCCCTGTCTTGGCGAGGCAGGTTTTCAGAGCCGAACTGCGCTGTGCTGCTGTGTCCTCCCGGGGGCACAGGCAGCAGGCTGTCCGCTTCGCAGGGCCGCCGAGGCAGCCTCGCCTCGCCTGCAGCTACTGAGGGCCTGAGTTTTCCGATAACGACTCTGAGCAGCTCTGCCCGTAACACCGCGCTACGCGCACCGCTCAGCAACGCCATCTGCCCCCGTTGAAGGAAGGAGGTGACCGCGGGGGTGTGTCACCTGCGGCTCGCCGGAGCTCAGCCCCCGCGGCCGCGGCGGAGGGCGGGCGGGCCGCGGCTGCGCCGTGAGAGTCGCGCCCGGCTCCAGACGCCGCCATGTTGCGCCGCTTTGCCGCCGCGGGCAGGTGAGAGTGGCGCCGCCGCGGGGGCAGCGCGGGCTTGGGGAAAGCCTCACGCCCAGAGGCGGCGGCCGCACCGCCCTCGCCCTCCGCCGCCGAGCCGGGGCCGGGAGGGCAGGAGCGGGGGAAGACGCGGCGGGAGGGTCTTCTTCTCGCCCCTCGGTGTCTGCCCCCCGCCATTTCGCGCGCAGGGAGGTCGCGCTGCTGCCGGCTGTCCTGCCGGCTGTCCCGCCGGGTCGGCGCCAGCTCGGGCGGGGGCTGCTCGCGGGCGTCCTTGAGCCCTCCCAGGTTCGGCCCGCGCCCTCCGCCGAGGCGCTCTGGTGGCCTGACACGCTTCTGTCAGACCCTCTCGTCTTTGCTGGCCGGGGTCGCCGCGCTCGGCCACTCTTCAGGGTCCCGAGGGCTTTGCTCGCCGTGTGTCCCTGGCTTATGTCAAGGTCACCAGCGGTACGGCGGAGGGCCTCAGGAGCTGTCCTGCCCGCCCGGCGATTCTCCTCTCGCCGTGGCCCGTGTCATGTGGCGTGACAAGAGCGAGGTGTTAAAACGGGGACGGGTCACACAACCTGCGTGGTGTCAGTGCTGGGCATCGAGGCCCTGACGCCCCGTGTGGGTTCCCGCTGCCCTCTGTGGGGACAGGTGAGCGCACGTGTCGGTGTCAATGCTGGAGAGATTCAGTCCTAGGAACCCGGTGACTCTGCGGGTTTTTTAGCCTTTTTATTTACCAATACAGGGTCCTTGTGGGTAGTGAGGGAAGGACGCTTCAGCGACATCTTTGCTTCTATTTTTAATCAATAAAGATTAGGTGAAGCTTTGTATGTCAGCAGGTTACTACTGGCTTTTCATTGCTATCCCTGCTTTTCCCTCACCGGGATGCTTGGGAGGGTGCATGAGTCTTTGCAGTGGCATGGGGGCTCAGTTTGAGACGCAGCAGCTTTGCACTGCAAAGCCTTGTATCTGTGACCTTTGCACGAGTTCATCTTCACAGTTAAGCTCCCAAGTATGCTTGCTTTGAGCTCTTGAAAAATGGAAATTTGACCTCTTTGGCTGGGATATCACTCCAGATACTTAGAGCAGCTGATCAAAACAGCGGTGGTTTCAGTCTGTTTCACTGGTAAAGCCCAAGTTTTACTGAATAAGACTACTTCCTTCTGTGTTTTTTCTCTTCTAGAAGCAGTGCTAAGTTGGTAACACCATTGGGGTGCTTGGTTCCTAGGCAAAAGCACACTCTTCCTGACTTGCCATATGACTATGCTGCTCTGGAACCTCACATTAATGCAGAGATCATGCAGCTGCACCACAGCAAGCATCATGCCACCTACGTGAACAATCTGAACGTTGCTGAGGAGAAATACAAAGAGGCACTTGCAAAAGGTCTGTATATCTATCCACAGTCAGCAGGTGAGATGGAAGCTTATTGGCACAGGCAATACACGATCAAAAAAATTAAAAGGGAAGTAGTTTGTTTAAAAAGTTTTAGATTATGTCATTGCCATATTGCTAGGGAAAAATCTTTCATTGTAACTTCAGTGATGCTGATAATTGGAAATCAAATGTAAGTAAAGAGCATGAATTCTGTTCTCTGTAGTGTGCACTAGTAACTTGAACAAAGACTGAGTCAGTAGGAAATTGCAGTCATTTTGCTGAACAAATACTTTGCAATAAAAGGTTAGTAGCAGAGCTAGATAAAGTTAAATTTGTATGCCTTGATGGTTTTCACATCAGATGCTCTGCTTGGTCTTGGTAAATAATCTCCCTTGCTTACAAGTGGAGGTAAGACAAACATGTAGTTAATGTATGCAACATGCAGTGGGTGTCAGTTATGTCACTGGGTCAGATTCAGGGGTCATCTAGGTCACAAGCCCATATGAGATGCTAAAATATGCAGCAAGCCGCCATGGATTTTTTTGTTACAATCTCAAAACTTGGTACACGCTGCCTTCTGTGAAAACTTTGCAGTTGTAGCAGGGCTGCACTAAAACACAAGATGTGTTTTTTCTAAACTTTGAGTCTTTCTGTTGGACTGGTGAAAGTGTGTGAAATAACATGTAAATCTTTTTAAGAAAGTAAGTTGTTTTCTGGGGTTTTTTTCTGTTGTGTTGATCTTCTTAAAAGGTATCAGTTTACCTCAAAGAAATGATTACTCTGTGGACTCATTTCTGTCTGCTTACCAGGTGGCTTCACAGTGGAATTTAACTGTTTGGGCCTGGGTGAAAGTGAAAATTGCTGATATCTGAGTAAACCTGAACCATGTATCCCTTGATAATTAATTGCCAGTGTATTTGAATAGAGAATCGTGATTTTCAAGTACCTAAGTAAGCCTAAAAATAACCTGTACCGTCTGAATTAGTGAACTAGTGAGATTTACTTAAGAATCAGGTGATCAAGACTGACTGCTGCCTTGCCCTGCAAGTGGCAGATCCAGGAAAGCTGTATTCTGGAGATGTAATTAGTGCAAATACAGTCGGGGTGGGCACCTGAACTATTAGAAGGCATTGTGGCTGCTGCTGCTGTTACTGATGCTGTTTAATGAGCAAGGCTTCAGCCACTAGTGGAGGTAGAATTTCTGGTTATCAGAAACATCTGCAGTGTTGTGGATCCTTTGAGTTATTTTTTAAAATCATAGCTTTTGATAGCATCTCGTCTCTTGCTGTTGAAATGTTTTACCTAGAGGTGGAGATTAATTTTTCATTAAGGATTCTGCAGGGATTGTTTCCAGAAGGATTATTTATTGGTTGTGGTCATGCACACCAAAGCAGACAAATAATTACTCGGGATATTTGTGATTGTACAGTTTGTTGTTTTTTTCCTAATTGGCATCCCAGTATACTGTGTGCAGTATTTTGACCCTCATTAGAAAAAATTCTAAGACCAGGGCAAAGTCTGAACTGCCACCTCATTCTGTCAGTATTGTCATTATTCTTTCATACTTAAAACTGAGTATGGTCAAAAATATTTCTGGGCTGTGTTTCAGTGTTGGGTTACGTAGCACATCTAATCACTCTATTTTCATTTGAAAAGGAATGTGCACTTCTGTGACAGTGCAGGACTTTGTTTCAACATAAACTGGTTCTAACTACTGGCCTATCAAATTGTGTCAGATTTGCTAATTGAAGGATATTAATTTGAAACTTACTTGCTCTGAAAGCTTGTTCCTACCATTGTTTTTCCTGCTCTTTGACCATCTCGTGACCTGTGATGCATTCTTACAAGGAAACAAATTATTTAGACTGAGAAATTGAGCTGACTGCTCTCTTGAGTGCCTCTGAGCTTCTTGTCGTGGTTTACTGAATTGTCTGTCCATAGACTCTATACCAATACCAATAAATTCCAATATACTTTTGCTTTAACTTAAGGGCAACTTACCTCTTTTCCATTTTTTTTTTCCTTGCAAATGCAAAGTTCAGCAGCACGAACACTGTTGTTTTAAGGACAATGGTGAAATGCCATTTCTGGTTCCTAGTGATCCTGAGGAGTTTGTAGTATGGGCTGCCTGATGGTTGCAGGATTGCAGATCTCTTATTACAGCATAAGAAAAGGTTAAAGATACATCTTTAATGCAGTTTGTCTGTTACTGTCTAAAGTATAGATAACAGTAAAAACCTTATGATTTCGGTTGGTAAGCTTTATGCTAGTTGAAAGATTTTGGAGATCAGCGGAGGCCTAGTAGAAACTTACTTCCTGCTGTGGTGATGATAATGGTTTTATTTATGTATTTTTATCTTCTGCATCCTTAGGTGATGTTACAACTCAGGTGTCACTTCAGCCTGCCCTGAAGTTCAATGGTGGGGGTCATATCAATCACACCATCTTCTGGACAAACCTTTCTCCTAATGGAGGAGGGGAGCCTAAAGGTTAGTGCTTGTTGCGGTGGTTTGTTGCATCAGTTTTAATTAACAGGTAGAATTGGCAATCTTTCTGCTCTTTGAAAGAGTCTAAAGGATCTTTATTTTTCAGCGTTAATTCACCTTTCTATGTGACAACTGGCAAAATTCTGAGGTATTCAGCGGGGGTTTTGGGATGTAAGCTAAGAGTATAAAAAGCTAGTCCTGTACAAAGTGTCTTTAATTTCTAGAGCTGATCATGTATACACTGCAAAATACCTGGCTGTTGCTGTATGTATCCTTTCCACCTTCATAAGAGCGACTAGTTGTACAAAGCTGTGCTAATTAAATGGTTGTATGTACTGGGTTCACAGAAAGGGAAGAAATGTGCTGCGGACCCACCCAGCCTAGTGGCTGGAGTTATGCTCTAGTTTGAATAGGGATAATTTAGCAGTTAAAGCCCAAAGGAAGGAATCCCCTTCAGGAGGACAGAGTACTGATTACCCACAAGTGACCGGCAATTAAAGATAAAGACCCTATAGTACAGATCTCACAAAAGCTCTTGTGATAAAATTGATAGGTTTAGATTGAGTTTTACATGCCTGTGATCTTTTTGTGCTTTTTTTCTGTTAAAGGAGAATTGATGGAAGCCATCAAGCGTGACTTTGGTTCCTTTGCGAACTTCAAGGAGAAGCTGACAGCTGTATCAGTTGGTGTTCAAGGATCAGGCTGGGGGTGGCTTGGCTATAACAAAGAGCAGGGGCGCCTACAGATAGCAGCTTGTGCAAATCAAGACCCTTTGCAAGGAACAACAGGTCAGGTTTCTTTCCTTCCCCTCTGCTTCTGCAGATTTGGTAGGCAAGTGTATATGATCTGAGAAGTGGTGTGTGGACAATGCTGAGAAGAAATTGGTGGATAAATAGATCCAGAAAACCAAATGTCACTTCTAGCCAAAGTGAAAATGCAGTTCTTGGACCAGCATTTGTAAAGCAGGACTTAAAGACTGTGAAGAGCAGTAGGATTAAGTGTCTTTCTTGTCCAAGGGAAAATAGGTGGGCTATATTGTGAAAATGTTTTTTGCCTGGCCAGTAATTTTAGCTTTGGCTGCCTTGGATTTTTGGGTAACTGGAATAATTTGCATGTATCAAGCAAGATTAAGCTTCTTGCCTTCAGATTATTTTTTTACTCTGACAGAGGGGCTATTCACAGCACTGTCAGCAGAGGCCAGACAACAGGAGAGGGGAAGATGAACATAATAACTCTTGTTCCTATCTAGGCTGGGTTTAAGATGGAGCCTTATAATTTGCTTCCTTTATATTGACAAAGAGTAATGAGTGTCAACCAGATTAGCCGAGGATGTGGGTAAATGTTACTGTTGGACAAGCAGCACAATACTGGCAGTGATCTCTTTCCAAGATATTCTTACTTGCTTAGAGAGACATGGAAGTGGTAATGGCAGTCTGGGCACCCTTCACAGAGGGAAGAGGTCATGGCCAGTGAGAATTGTCCTGCAGTGTCAGTTTGCCCAAATAAATGTGCAGATATCTTTAGAATGTGTTCTGCAGAATTCATAGAGAACGGCAAGGAATTTCGTGTATTGTCAGCAATCTGTGTATTGCCTGTCAGTAGGGGAAAAGAAATTATAGATCTAGTATAGGGACACAGAACATAATGGGGGTAAATTTCACTCTCCCTCCCATTAAAATTTACCATTAAAATTCAGTGATAAGGGTATTTTAGCACAAAAGCAAGGAGGTAATTGGGCACTTAATGAATAGCTTGTAATTAAAGTATTAGAAGCAAGCTGGCAGATCAAGAAACCTTCATAGTGTAATTTTTCATGAAAGTGCTTGTATAACTGTGCAAAAGATAAAAACCTTTCAAAAATTACTTCATCTGGTTTTGTCTGTGTCTTCAAGGCAGTTACAGACTATTTATAGATGTGTTTACCTGAATCAGCTCTTTCAGTTTATGCAGAGTGTGTGTGTGTGTGTGTGTGTGTGTGTGTGAGCACAGTTTTGTAAAGTATTGCAGTAAGAACCCATGTGCTGCAGAGCTCTTTGTCTTCCTGCAGATTAAGACTCAAAAATGGGGTACAGCTTGTTTATTTGCTATAAACAAATAAAACTCAAAAGAAGAATCTTCTATAACTGTCTACAAATGTGGTACAGCTTGGGGATGCAATATAAAACTTTACATATAAAGTGTGTTTTCATACATTTACAAAATTTATCTTCTATTTTCACAGGTCTCATTCCTTTGCTAGGCATTGACGTATGGGAACATGCTTATTATCTTCAATATAAAAACGTTCGACCTGATTATTTGAAAGCCATCTGGAATGTGATCAACTGGGATAATGTATCTTCAAGATATGCAACTTGTAAGAAGTAGAGTGGAATTCTTGCACAGACTACTAAAATGTCACCAGTTCTACTCTGATACCACTCTTGTAGTAGTGCCTGTGGCTTACAAATGAATTGTTCTACTGCAGAAAGCACTTCACTCATCCAACAAAAGCATTTCATAATCAAGCAAAGTGTCTGCTTGTTTAATTCTGTGAGAGGTATTTGCTTAGAGTTTTGAAGCTTTAAACAGTTGTGCAACAAAGGGAGACACTTTATTCTGTTCCATTGCATATAGAAACATAGGTCACCTTGCTGAAGCTTAATAAGGTAATGGATTTCCTTGTTGCACTAAAATACCTAAGTGGAAATATGTGCTACTGTTGCTATAAACAAATAAAACTCAAGAATCTTCTATAACTGTCTACAAGAGACTCATTTTCAGTAATAGCTGGTCTAGTTACTTGATTTTTAAATAATTGGAAGAGAAAAATGCCTTTTGTAATTTGTTGTATTACAGGCTGTGGAGCTTTCATGAAGGTTGAAAAAATAAATGAAAGGGGAAATAGGTGTTGCTGTGCTTACCTGAATTGACTGTCTTCAGTCATTCCTACCCTTCCTTCATCTCTTATGTGAGATCTTCGTGTATTGCACTGATGCACGAGTGTAGGAAGTGTTACCTTGGGCAAGAGATTACAGTACTGGCTCAGGCAAATTGTGCACATAGGGCCTGAATGACAGCATGGGACACTCATTTCATGCGAACTGTTCAGGTATGTCGTAGAACATCTTTAACTAAAGGGTCTGATTCCATGCTTATATCCAGGATGAGTTGTCTCTGCAGAGCTGTGTTCCTGAGGCAGTAGTAACAAACTTGATGTTTGAAGCAGGGACGAAGTAACCTGTGTGGTGTAACAGAGTATGCCCATGGTCTTGAAAAAGAAATGGTTGGCATGTTGTGCTTACCATGGTGTCTGCTTGAAGGTGAAGGAAACAGTGGAGTTTTTTCTGTTCCTTATTCAAGTCTGTATGATATGGTGAAGTACCACATAGCAGAGATTAAAAAACAAGCTGGTGGAGTGCTTCTCACAGTGAGTGAATGCTGAGGCAGGGCTTTATTGGTGAGTGCCACAATGTGTGTGCCAGACATCTCAGCACTGCATGGTTTAAAAGAACAGGAGGTAAATATGCCTGTAGACTGGTGCTCTGGAAAGGGGTGCTTAAGCTATGGAGGAAGCCTGAGTTTGCTCCAGGTGGTGAGACTTCAAACCACGGAGAACTCCTCAAGCATGGCCAGCTCTTGCTGAGGCTCTAAAGGCAGCAGTGCGAGATTCAGCACATGCTGGTGAGGCTCAGTTTCTGCTGTGTACCAGGTTAAGAAGGAGTTCCACTCCTCTCCTGCTTCCCCTCAGCTGGTCAGTCTGTCCTGCTACCTGGTGTCCTGTCTGGGTCTGAATGTGGGAAGACCACAGCTATATACAAATGGGAATGTCTGTGGAATAGCAAGATGAGAACTTACTAACTGTTGAGGGTACGTAGTAGGGACACTGAAGCAATGAAAATGATTTAATGCTTCTGGTGAACAGCTCTAAAGGACAAAGGTTTCTTATGTGGTTCATTGAATTAAGGGCTTGGTTAAACTGTCTTAATTCCACGTTACTGTGAAACCTGGAAAAAGTCCTAGTGGTTCTTGTGACATGAGCTGGAGTATGTTCCTGTAAATTAGCAAGTCTGCTAGCAAAGCTGTCGAGTGGGCAGTGAAAGTGCATAAACCTCTTACTAATCTGTGTTGGGCAGTAAACTTGGAATTGCTGTTGAGAGCCAGCTCTTTGTGTTACAGAGGTTGCTGTGGAGGTGGGCAGGTGTGTCTCCCTACGTGAGTTGAGAAATGGGGAGGGGAAGCATTGCAGCTGATCTCAAATGCCCTGTCTGGACAAGCCTGAGACCCATTACTCAAACATGAAATTGACAGTTTGTTCTGCCTAGAGCTTACTAACCCTAGTGGTAAAAATAGTCGTGTGTGTAAAGTCATCTCCAACCTGAACTCTGCTGAGTATCCTCAATGTTCATGGAATTATTTGCAGACTTGATCTTCATGATAGGAGCAATGAGTTTACAAATTTTAGTGCTGGATTGGTCTTTGACCTGGACCAAACAGAAGAATTTCAATATTGCATCATGACAGTCCCCAGGGCTTAGCTTTTGTCAGTCCTTGCTTAGCCATGTTGCTGATGAGGGTACTGTGTTTGTAGACAGTTAATTTTTTTGTAGGCCACAGTATGTTAAAATAAAAATTTGGAATAATTTTCAAGAGGGGAACAAAGTGCAGTACCTAACCCAAATCCTGGGAAATGATAATGCGTTGTGAATTGAAAGAACAGGGTGCATCAGGGTGATCCCATAATAAATACTTGTGGGTGGCAAAGCTGCTGCACACAGTCACTTTGGTTTGCACATGACGGATTTTGGCGGAAGTGTTTTTCAGAAACGTGCATTTGGGCTCAAAAGGGTGATACGCTGCTGGGAAATGCAAGTGCACGTTTGTTACTTTTTGCTGACCTATAAAAAGACATTTGAAGGCTAATATGAATCACAAAGCGTGTGTATCCCGTTCTATACCAGAACAGATTAAAGCAATTCAAGGCCAAACCGAGCTCTTGCAGCCTTTCCACCGCCCACCCTGGCAGGCCTTGGGGATGATGCCATGGCTGGCCCCAGTGAGCCCTCAGGATGGCACCTTCATCCTGCTGGGAAACAGGAGGGGCCTATGGGTGTCTTTACTGAGTATTTAGAAATGGAAATAGATCAAAGATGCTTTTTCCCTCCAGCTTCTCATTGCCACCTCACATTTTTTTAATTTCACCTATGTCTACAGCATGTTTTAACTCCCCCCGAAGTAGTAAACTAAACTGTCTCCCGAAAATACTGACAGCGACTCAGCTTGTGAGCTGGTATGCTCTCCTAGACATTAAAGCCTCTTTATTTACTTGTCTTTATTTTGCATTAAAGAATTTAGTTCTTTCTAGTGTAGCAAAGTAGGTTTAAAATGCCGCTGTGCCATTCTGCTAATATTTTACATGCTGGTTGTATTGACCTTGCAGAAGTTAATCATTACACTACTATAAAGTGAAAAACTTGTGTTTGCAGTCATGTGTAATACTGAGGAGATAAAAATACCTCTAACTTTGTAGGCTTAACCTGCCTTTTCCTTCTGCTTAATAATTAAAAGTAATGCTCTCTGATTTCGTCATAGCTGCTGTTACTCCTGTTGATTCAAAAAGCAAGGGACTGTGGCAGGAGTGTGTGAGTCAGCAGAGCTGAAGCAATTCCTGTCCCGGAGAACCAGGGCTGTGCCTTCCCCACTAGGTGGGAGTGTCTGTCTGTCTTACTGTTGTCTTCGAGCTCCCGAGTTGAATTTCCAAGAATCAGGCTAGGAACCTGGCTGGCTGTTCTCACTGCTCAGGAGGGGATGTGTTTGGGTTTCCACTTTCTAAATAATCGAGGTGGGCCTCGTCAGTAAACTATGTGGGGAGGAGACAAGGCTGCTGTGGAGAAGGCAGTTTATGGTAATACATACAGTCAAATCTAGACTTTATTGTGACTAGAGCCAGGCAGGCAGAGGCTAGAGGGAGGTACTCCTAACTAAAATGAAGATGCTTCTAGTGCTCCCATCTGCCTCATCAGGCTCTAAGTGTGCCTGTGTAGGGACACACTGTACCTGACGTCCTGAGTGGTCATTCAAGCCCAGAGACCCCAGATTTAACTGCAGAGGATGAAGGCTGTCACATTGCTGTAATTAAGCCAAGTCTGCAGAGAGTATGCAACCTGAGGCACAGAGCTTTGCAGTTACAGCTGAGCTGCTTTATAGGGCTGCTGCTGCACCAGCTTTTCACTGGATCTTCTCACCTAAAGAGATGGATAGACCAATTAGCCCAGACAAGCTGGTAAACCTGCTGCCTGGACCTGACAGAGCTGGTGGTGGACCCACAGAACCTTGTGACACCACTGAAGCACCTTTGACATGTGTCCCACAGCAGTGTTTTAAAGCATGTCTGGATTGATGACAAATCCCTGGAGCTCAGAGAACTCCCTACAGCACAGCAATTGGGAAATCTTGACATTAGGGCTATGTGAAGTGATTGGCAATCCCCATAATTGTGGGCTCCTGTTGCACACAAAATTGCTAAAGAAATTACAGTTTTCTGAAAGTATCAATTTCTGCAGAACTCTGGGGAAACACGCAAAAGTTGCTGGTTATCACGCTTGGTATTTGCAGACATGTTGGGGGCTTTCAGAAGCTGACTTCCTTTGGGGGAGTTTGGTCCCAGTAGGAAAGGTAAAAACTTTGAAAAGTCCAGGTCTGTCTTCAGTTAGACAACGATTCCTTAGCCCTTTCTCGTTTTCATCACTTTCTTTCTGAGGAGGAACCAAGTCTACACTTCCCTGGCTTCTCCCTACCTCTCCTGAGGTCCCTTATTGAGCTCCACTTCCTTTGGAGTATGCTCTGCAATTCTGTTCCTTGCAGCTGTGTTCCTTCTCACCAGCTCCTCCACAGTGCCTGCATATTCAGGGCTTGTCCTTTATGCTACTGGCACTGGGACTGTAGCTCTAAGAGGTCAGATCTAGAAGCAAGTAGTATGGTAATTCAGCTACTTTTATCCATAACCTTTGTAACACTGACAACTATCAGAAGATTACTGCTCAGGAATTTCAGTTTTGCCTTGTTTTTATAAGAGAAGTTGTTTTTACGCAGTTACTACAAAAAATATCACTGACACATCAGAGGTCTGCAAATCAGAAGGCAGGAGAAAAGAACATCTGTTCCTTTAAGTGTCATGATTTGAAGGTAATCTCACAATTCTGAGAATTTCAGTACTATTTCTGTACTATTTCAATATCTGAACTTGACAGGAAATAGTGATGTTGCAACCCTTGTTTTGCCTCTACAAATTCAGACCTGAGGTAGCTAAAAGCAAGGGCTTCCAGTCTTCAGGAATTCTGAAATTTGGCTGTGGTCAAAACTGGATAGAATTGACAACTTGTCAGTGTTTCCAGGAATCCAGAAGCTCCCCAGGCCCTACAGCTGTCAAGGAAGTCTGGTGTCTTGTCTGTAAGGGCAGCTGTTGTGGGCTTCAAGCCTCAGGCTTCTCCAAAGGTCATTCACATAGAGTTGTTTCAAACAAAGCATTTTTGGCTCATAAAGGTGTTGTTTAAGAAAGCTCTCTATATATCTTCTGACTAAATGCTTCACTGGGATATTTCCAGCCACTCTTATCCCTTTAGCAGAATTGTGTAAGGAGACTGTAGGGAGGAGGGGAAATGCAGTCTTTCAAAGGATGCATCATCAAGCTGTCTTTTTTTTTCCCTCCCATAAAAGATGCACACAAACCTGGCCAGCCTGCCAGGAGAAGATGTTGTCTCGTGGGTCCCTTGAGTGTTTGAGTTCCTTTCCCAAGTCACTGAGAGGAACTTGTGTCAGAAGGACTTCACCTTTTCCTTCCATCCGGGCTCCCCCACCTCTCGCTGGGTTTAATTGCAGTCAGTTGTACTGGTATTTACAAAGAAATGCATTCATTAATTTCTGGGGTTTTTTTTTTCCTTATGAAAGAATAAGGGTCACAAAAACTCTCACCTGGCTTTTTGGGGGATGAAGGAATATTATTTAAGAAAGCTTAAGTGTAGGTCTTGGTGCTTGTTTGCATAACTAAACAAAATTGGAACAATCAACTGGAATTAGCCTGTCTGAGGGTCAAAAGCTCCAGTGGGAGTTTTCACTTGCCTTTATGAGATCCAAGTCAGATAAAAGCAGTTCAGAGCCAGAATAGCTGCTTTTCTGTATTATCTAGCTGGGAATTAGAGTTGTTCCTGGATTTTGTTGTATCTAAAATTTAAGTCATAGCAATTAATTGTTGGTTGTTGTCCATCTGCTGATATTCCTTACTGTCCGAAACACATTCTCTCCAGCTGGTGTGAGACTGTGCAGTGCACATGGAGTGTGTGAGTGTCAAGCCCATGTCTTGTATAGGAGAAAGTACAGGATATTAAATGGAACTAAATGTTTTTGTTCCAGATTTGGCTGTCTGGCATAGACACTGTGGAATGGATAGAGGTGTGGGCTAGTGATGAGGGTTCAGCCTTGAAACTGGTCCTTGAGAGTAACATCTGCATCTACAGATTCTGAGCTGACCTGCCCAGATTTCTCTCCAGTGGGTTCTGATGTCAGCTTCATTAGAAAGCAGCATGTTTCTGTAGCCTCGGAATGGTATCCAAGCAGCTACATCATTTTAGGATGGAGGACTACCCCCATCAAAGCCCTCTTTCCTTTGCCTGAGCACTTTGCATCGGCAGCCAGAATATCACAACAGTGCAATGATCTTCCTGCTGTATTTTTTAATTCCAGGTCCCAAGGAGTTCACTTTAGGACAGTTTTGCATGGGTAGAAAAGAGCAAAGTTGTCCATGGCCAGCTGAGGAGTTGTCCCCATGTACTGCATCCAGGAGCATGTTTTTCTAGTCAGCTGCAAAGGGGTTCTGTGAACTGCATCCTTGGGCTGATCCTGGCATCAGAGCAGCAATATGGAGAAGTCCTAATCTGGCTGTTACTCAGCTGGAGCTTCTTGCAGAGTCTGAGCTGGACCTGACATCTGAAAATCCTAGCTCTGCCTGTAATGCTTAGGGATTACAGTTTTGAAGGGGCTAATATGTGTCTAAATATGCAAATATGATAATGAATTTATCTCTATGTGTGCCATTCTGTTAATCTCTTCTGAATGTTTGCAGAAAAAAAAATGGCAGAAAAACCATCTGGTTACAGTCACCCTTGCAAGCCAACATCTGGGTGCCAGTCTTGGGAGGCTGTGTAATCTCTGCTCATGTGGTTTCCATGCTTTGATTCCCCACTATGACTGAGTGCTGCAGAGGAACTCGTCCCTCGTGGCAGAGTGTGATCTGACAATGTTTTGGAAGGACAGAAGGTGTCCACCATTAGACTTTGTTTCCATGAAAGTGTTGCCAGGTTAATCCAAGTGGCAGTATATGTGTAAGGTTCTCCTATTGCCTCATCACTAAAGCCTTGGCCTTAAAAAGCTCTTGCTTGGGCTGGAAATGTGCTTGCAGTTACCCTGATACATTGCAGAGGTAAAATGTCTGTGCTGCACTATGAATGTCATAAAAGTGAATGCTTCCTCTTAGCCTCTGAACTGAAATTCAAGAAAAATATGCTTTGCTTTCCTTACATACCACACACACACAAGGAAATGAGACCTTGTGTCTTGCCTCTTTGATTTATTTCTGGATGAATGAAAAGGGTGGGATGACTGTGCAGTTCATGCAAAGAAGGAGGGTGTGGATGCTGCAGTGTTGCCTCTGCTACCTGGGTGGGCACTTTGGACATTCCAAAATTCAGGAGAGCAGCATGGATATCTTCCTCTACTGACATGGGCCTGAACCTGTGTCTCCCACTGGTGTGCCCTGTCTGCCATGGCAGGAGCATTTCAGAGGTGATGGATTTTGAGCTCCTGCTGCCAAAATGACTGAAATGCTCATTAGCTGGGGCAGTCAGGCGAAGGTGATCCCCTCTAGAGCAGTGCCCAAGGAAGTCACCCAACAAGGAGACTGTGGATATCAAAAAACTACGATGGGCAGTATCCTGACTGCTCAACGGGAGCTGTCTGCCCTCGGAATGATCTCTCATTCCACTGACTGAGCCCCACATCCTCTTTCCAGCTCCAAGCATTTGGTGACTTCAGATGAATTGGCGAGACATTTTGAATCAGTCAACACCCCACATTCAGCAAATAAGTTATTTGCTTCTCCCAGTCTTGCCCAAAGCATTTTTCAATTGCATGAAACTATTTTCTATTGGCTTGAAAGGGGAACAGGAATGAAATAAATTTGTTGACTGAGTCAGAGAACAAGTAACAGCAGCTAAACAAGAACTCCAATTTACTGATTTTTGTCCTGATCAAATTTAGACTCCATCTTCCACAGATATTCAGGCTGTGGAATTTTTTTTTCCAGAGGAATTCACAATGAATTTGTTCATCTCAAGTCAGAATGACTGTCTTGGTGGGAGTTGGCAGTGACATTTGGGTTATGTTAATGAGAGCAAAATTAAATATAGTGCAACATTAAATTTAGCACAAAGTAGGAACCAGCAACATGAAAAATAAGTGAAAAAGAAGAAAGAACTACCTGTAAGACTGCAGATCAAAGGGAGAGAATTATTGGAAAGTCCCAGCACTAGCTTTTTATAGTTTGGGGTTTTTTCCAAGGGGAAAAAAAAAAAGAAAAGACTGTAGTCTGAAAACTGGGATAATAATTTTCTTTTTTGAAGCCACATAAATTCATAAACTTCATCTTGACCAGCCAAATAAATGCAGTGGAAGAGATAGGGAGAGGAGAAAGGCTCTGTTTTTGTTTTTCATACTAATTTGGGTACTGTTCTTGACAATGGTGAGAAATTTGTAAAACTTTTCTGGGAAAAAAGCCCAAACAAAGGAATCAGAAACATAATATCACTGGAAGACAACAAAACAAAAAAATCCCAGTGCTTGTAGAAGGCCAGTTAGTTGGTTATTTGTTGCAGGACATTTTCTGTGAAGATTAGAATCTGCCCGTGGGAGTCAGTAGTATCACCACTATCCACTCAAAACAGCCTGTCACCTCTATTGCCATCATCTGTCAAGTTCTCAGGTTGCAGTCAAGGATTATCAAGCATGCCCCAGCCTTGTCAGCAGTAATCTTTAAGAAAAATATGTCAAATAACAGAGAGGCCCCACTTAGACCAGATGATACCCTATTGCCACATTATTTTCGCTCTCAAATTGAACTAACATGAAACTAGGCAGCATTAATGTTGTATGGACCCTCTGCTCTCTTAGAGGTTGCTTCTTCTTATCAATAAAGGAAATGCTCCCAGAAGAGCCTGTAGCTGCTTGTGCGGTTGATTGTCTGATGAGTTGACATTCCAGGTTCAAGCATCTACCTTTCCTGAGTGACAGCAGTTGCATGGCCCAGACTCGTGCAGAACAGACAGCTGGATAAATCCATCAGACAGCTGTGTGTTAAGCCATGATCTACACAGGCACAGAAGAGCACTTCCAGCAGGAGATGGTACTTATTTCCATAGAAACAAAATAATCCATTTTATGTCACTTTCTTTGCCATGTGGCAAAAGAGAGAAGAGAACAGATAATGGTAACCCCTTCTGTTTCTTGTGCTCTCTCGTATGTCAGTATGTAGAGGTCTAAATTCTGAACAAATACATTTATCTCTGATTTATGTTGTGGTGTTCATAGCCAAGAGTGTCGTGGAGTAAAAAGCCTGCTGCATTCCAGTGATCCTTCTATCAGGCAAGTCTCAAAACATCTGTAGAGCTGCAGAAGTCCTTGAGGTCGTGCCTGCTGGTCTTGTCCTACATCCTCAGCATGTAAAATTTTCATTTGTAACAAGTCCTCCAGGACATTTCGATTTCCATTTCCTTAAAATATAGATTATCAATATGTTTTAGAAGGAACAAAAGCAACAGAGACCAGAAAAAATGCTGCTGCTTTCTGAAAACATATCAGATTTGTATGCATTTGGAAAAAGCTTGTGTATCTTGAGGAGTGTTTTGTATTTTTTCATTGGGAACTGAGAGAGTCCTTAGGACTCCCACCAGCATGACAGTGGTCTCTGAATGTCTGATTGATAACGCTGGATTAGAACAGCTATGACCTAGTGGGCTTCTCACTCTTCCTTCAGTACCACTTAGCAGATTAAGGCTATGAAATTTAATGTGGTGTAACAAACAGTGCAAGCAATTATTGCTGGGGCTGTGGTGGTGTCTAGGAGGTCATTGCTCGAACCCTTGGCCTGAGATAAAATTAGTATTTAAAGAGCGGTCTGTGTAAGTAGGGCCCAGGAACTGCTGGCTGTGTGTGGGATGGATAAGTCTGTCTGCTTGCTCCCCTAAGGCACAGCCATAAATAGTGCTGTGATAATGAGAGCTTGCAGAAAAATCTGAGAGAGTTCTTCCTCCGAGGGATGCTGACTTAGAAGTAGCCTGAATAGCAATATGTGCTCTCTAACAAAGAGGTTTGGGAAATCCCATATTCGAGATTCCCTAGTGAATGTATTGATCATATCTGAGGTATTTTTGCACAAGATCACTTCCAGCATCTGGAACAGGGTATAGGAATGTATTCCTAAAATGTGAACGGGTGATGCTGGTAAAATACTGCTATATTAGCATACAAGTAAGTGTTTTTCTGAAGACACCTGTAATTACAGCTGTAGAGGAACTAACCACCAAATACCCAGCCAAATAAAGATTTGGAGGTAATCAATCATGGCCTGGCTTATGCAGGAATTTATACAAAATGGATGGTCACCGTGTCTCTTTGTGTTTTAAAGCCTGTAAATTTACTATATTTTTCTTTCCTTTCTCATTTTCCACATCATTTGCTTTACTCTTTCTGTCTTTCTCCTTGATGAGAAGTTGAGTTTTCTCTCCCTGCAGATGCTGCAAGCTTTGATCAAACCCTTGTCTCCCTCTTACTAATGTATGTAACCCAGTAGAGTATGATGACTGCGGCTAGTCCTAGAGGGTGCACTAAAATGTATGGAATAACCAGATTTTCCAAGGCCAGCCAATTTTGTGTGACACAAGAGAGCCTCAAAAAGAAATTATGATATCTTGTTTTAGAGACAGCAATAACTAATCTCCCTCTAAATCATGCTGATGTAATACAATTTTTAAATCTTTTCTGTAGAATAAAGGGTTTGGATAGGAAACTTTGAGGGAGAACTAAGGAGCTGTACTGTAAAATAGGCAGTAGGGTGCAGGGCAGGCACTGGGGTACCAGTTAGATCTTCCTGAGGTGCCCACTCCTCCATAGCTCCCAGCTGCTGTTGCTGCTTCAGAGCCCTGACCCTTGCTGGAAGGCAGGGGAGCACAGGGGCATCCTTCCTAGAGAAGGGGCAGCAGCTACATTTAAATCCCTTATCCACAGGGACATCTTTTCCCAGCAGCATAGTGATTTTGCTCCTGCTGTGAGGATCAGATTCCAACCGTGTGTGCCCCTTGTGACTCTCAGGCACACATGATACGTGTATGTGTGTTGTGTGTGTGTAGCTCAGACGCACAGAAATGGCAATCCCTTAACCCAGCAGCACTGTGGTGTCAGCACAGTGCTGGAGAGGAATGTGCTCAGAGGTGAACCATTTATCAAACTGTGTTTTGTTGACTCAAAGCCCTAGAACAGCCAAACGCTTCAGCAGGTGTTTGATTACAAGTGGAGGAATACTCACAAACTGAAACAACCAGCCTGAATTCCCTAGCTGGGCAATGCTAAGACAGGGCAGCAGCTGGCCAGCTGTGCCCCTCAAGAACAATACAGGACTCTTGGTGTAAAATTGGCCAATATTTTCTCATGCATGATACTGCTTCTCTTTGATAGCCAGAGCTGATTGGAAGAAAAACTCAGAAAAACCCAGAGACATGAAATGAGGGGGAAATCTAACAAGTGCAAACTTAAATCTAATATTCCTGACTCCGCAATGGCGTGACTGTCTGTAACAAAGTTTGTGTGATAGTTGAAATTTCATTTTGGATTCATTAGAGATTCTCATGCTGCTGAGAAAAAAAAAGAGAAAATTACACTCCCTTATGAATTGCCAAGTGATCTCACAATAGCTGCATTTATTTTATTAGCCTTGTGACCTTTCCCTTCTCTGGTGAGGTTTCTTTTTCCTATTAGCTCTATTAGAGTGTCTACTGAGATGGCAACAAAACAAACACTGTTATGGTTGGCTAACTTTCTCTTTTAGCAGAGAACAGGGATGCACAGGCCGTGAGCAGACACTTGCCTTGCACTTCCAGCCCACGGTAGGCGTGGGAGCCCCATCATGCCTGGGATACCAGGCTCTGCTAGGAAGCCCTCACTGTGCACACCACGCTGAGGATGCTGCACCTATTTTCATAAAGTGCTTCAAGTCACGCTTGACTTGTAGCCTGGGAGTGATTTATTTGCCTTCAGTGAAGGAGTGTTTTTTTATTTTGTACCATTCATGTATGTTTACACAGATATTGGGGTTTTCCCCCCTCTCTTTTATAACTGCCCCCCAACACCTCTTCCTCTGGCAATGATCAGTGTTAGAGCATGTGGGGATGACTGGATGCTTTCTGCCCCCAAGGTTTCTGGAGCTGGTTGGTTTGCTACAAAGCACTGCAGCTTCTGGAGAGATGGTTGTGATTATTGTGGCAGCACTTTCCCCAAGAACTATGCAGATTTTGTATCCTTAATTTAACTGGCTGCTCAGCATCAGCAGAACTGAGTATTTCAAGAATTTATACCAAGCAGTAAGGGTCGATTGTCATACTGGCATGGAGAAGGACTATGGAATTTTTGGACTTATATGGAAGTTTGAGAAAACTTCAGAAATAATTCTGGAATATGCCCAGCAGACTGCATGGTAACAGAGGAGCTGGCCGAGGAATTTATAGCTGTGGGGAGAGAATAATCATCTTTTTTCTGAAGAAATTTTGATCCCAGGAGGGGAAAAAATAACTCAGAAGACTAGTGGAGAATTTGTCAATTATCTTTTCCTTCGTGGTTAACTTATCTGGGACCTATAAACAGAAATCATAGTAATAACACAAACACTTCTGAAATTACCAGCAGCATTTATGCAGGAGAATTTGGGGATAGGATCTCACCAGCTTTTCAGAATGCCAAGATTGTAGTCCTGTGTTATTCTAATATTAGTCACTTCTAGCAGATAAGGTTGCATGTAAACCGCAGCCCGTCTCCAGTTTCAGAAGGGCCAAACCAAACCAGTTAGGGGCAGTAAAATTGCTAGTTCTTGAACATAAGTGGCAGCATGATAAATGTGACCTGTTAACTCCAGGAAGGTGCAGCCAATTTTTCTTTAGTTTAGCCTTAGGGAAAAAGCATATTAAAACTTTGCGTGTTGGCATTTGAAGTCTTCTATCTTTAGACAAATGTCTCCACCACTCTTGAGTTTAAGGAAGAAGGTTGAATCAATTGTTCTTATACATTTACTCTATATAATGACTTTGTTCTCCTAATTAATTTCCTTCTAATATTTGACCACTCAGGAGACTTAGGTATTTGCAATAATCCATGCACTAGACACTCTTTAAACACACACTACCACCAAAAAACTCTCACCTTTCTTTCTGTGGCTGTCTAGGTACTGGGAAAATGTTTACAGTAGCTGTATTTCTTGTTGCACACCAGGGGTGTTTGTAGTATTGTGTCAGCCTGGTGAAGAGGCAGCTGGAAGCAACCCTCACACCTCAGCATGGGCTGTGCTTGTATTTAGCAACAAGTGGGGTAATTGCTGACTCTCTCAGAGGAGCTGTATGTCTAAAAGTGAACAAATTACTAATTGTGTTATTAGAGGACATGTGGTAAAAAGGAGACACCTCAGACAGTGAGGAGAATAGAGAGGAATAGGGCCAGAGCCCATCCAGTTATGGGAGAGGACCTTATGACATGCTTTGAGATCATACACCATCTCAAGGTAAAGTTACACCGGCCCTTTGCTGGCAGCCAACAGAAGATGATCTGGTACCCTAGACTCCCAACACAAATGATCAGGAATTGGGACTGTGGTATTGCAATTAAAATAATAACAGCTGCACTGTCACAAGGGCTAGCTGGCATCATGAACAAGTGATGCTCACCTCTGTGATTTCACACTGATCCCTCCTCACCAGCCATTTGAGCATCCTGTGATTTTCCACAAAGCTACTCATGACAGGCAGAACAGCAGAAACCATGAGGCTCTTCTGGGCCCCATGGCACAAGGGGTTAAATCAGGACCAGGGTGAACACAGTACAGAAACACAGGTATGAACCACAAACTATCTTCTAGTTCAGCATCTTACTAGCTTTTTCACCTTTTTTGTGCACAGATGTTCTTGCAAAATTGCAGTTAAAAGACAGAAAGGATTAACAATACCTGCTTCCAGGGCCTCACTTAGACCCAGGCAGTACCTCTAGTTACCAGGTTTGAGCCACAGAGTATGTCAAGAATGTATGTACCGTTATGCACTGGGAAGATGTGTGCTCCATAAACTCTGAAGCCTTAACTGGCTCAGCTAGAAATATCTCTAAATGAATATTGCTAAACAGTGTATGGTTTTCAACTGGCAGTTAGTACTTTAATATTTTTTTGATCAGGAGTAGTCAGGAGAATAATAGAGTTAAAGATATTGCAACCCAATGCATTCATGGCATCACATTTAATTGTAGTGAATTGAGTAGTGCAAATTACCCTAATGATGGCTTTCAATTTAATCGCTGGGCTACCTCTGTATTTTTCAAATAACTGAGGTTGTAAAGTTTTCTACTTCTTAACTAAGTTGATTTTTAGTGTCAGTTAATGTTATGCCTTATTAAGTCAATATGGTGGTTTGCTGCCAGTTTTATTTCATGTTTAACAGACAAGTCATCTCTATAGGGTACTGTTAGAAATTATGTTATAACATTTCATGTCTATTTGCTAACCACAAACAGTCTCTCTGGTGAAACAAAATGCATTCAACTATCTTTATTTTTGCTAACTCCACTTTTCTGTGAAAAGTCCCTTCTGATGTGGAGAGCACAGCTGTACAGGATGAAGCCAAGAGGAGCCCATAGAGAAAACAGTGGTGCTGGCAGGAGCTGCTGGATCGGGACCGCACTGCTCCCGGAAGCCCAGGCTGTGGGAAAGGGGCTCCCAGGCTCTGTTCCCCTCTCCCTGCACCCGGGACAGGGACACGGCTCAGCCTCTGCCAGCTTCTGCCCCCACTGCCCTAGAGCTGCAGCCTGGAGGAGCCAAGGCAGCTGTCCCACCTGCAGGTGACAAGGGCATGGACGGATCTACGGCGCCAGTGGGCAAAAGCACCATCCCTCGGCACCAGCAGGCTCCCCAGCAGCCTGCCCACAGTGCTCTGGAGCAGCAGGCACCGAGCAGTGAGTTACGCAAAGTGGTGCCAACAAAAACTGTGCTGCTGCTCCACTTCTTTGATGATGTGGATTGGCACAGTCCTGCTCTTTGTGATGAGCCCAGGAGGCTTTCAATGCTTTATTTTCTTGAGCACGAGGGTGGGGTGAATGTAGTGACCTGGTAAAGCTGGTTGCTTTGACTTTAGGGTATCTATTGCTTGTAGTGTCAGGAGGCTGGTTGACATCAAACCGGGATTCTGAAGGAAGTTCTCTTCTGTTAGGAGATTTGTTTAGGATATAATGAGTCTTTAACAACTTCTTCTGCACTTCAATAGAAGCCAGCTGCTTTAAATACTGGTTTTTTTAAGCTTCAAGTTTCCCAATATGGTTCTTTGCAATATATTTTCCATATGATTTTGTTTTAAACATCAAGTGCGGCCTAATGGCCAGAATAGTTTCTCATCTCTGCAAGCATGTGCACATAAAATAACCCCCACAAGGTTCAGGCTCTGAATGGTGTGCAAGGCTGAATCATTTTACTGGAAGCAGGGACGGACAAATGGAAAGAACAATTTTAAGCACGTTCTGTCCCTGAAAGGAGTGAAGTATGTGTTGGGTGTAATTCCCATTTACTCTTGTATTCTAAAGCAGTCCAAAATCCAAGTTAGGTTTGCTGTCCTTACTACAGTGGAACAAAGTGCTCATCCCATATGGGAACTGGATGCCTCGAAGGCATTCTATTTCTCCAAGCAGCCTTCCCAGGGAAAAGATGTCTCTCCACCTCCTCGAAGGCTCAAATCTGAGGCACAAGTGCTGAGTGTCAGTGTTGCAGTATTTCAACCCCCAACAACCAGAGAGAGGTTTGCTGGAACCCTGTAGCATGCAGAGTGACATGCTAGACCCTAGCATTGTATCACCTCTATATATTCTCTCAAAAATTTCTGTCCACAGCTGCAGCAGTTTCATGGTGCTGAACAAAGCACTCCCAAGGAACTGCAAGAAAGGCCTGTTCTCCATGCAAAATATCAGGGATTAATTAACATTGCATATTTTAGCTGGTGTGGCTATATAGGACAGCATAGGTATAGACCACTAGGGTGAAGAGTGGCTTATTCTGATTTCTTTTCATTTGATGAAAATAAAAAAAAAGTTTAAGCAAAGTCAAAAGGCAGTATTATAGCACTTTGTGCCTCTCATTGGCTCAATCAGATTAATTAAAACACTTAATAGCTACTACACCCATGCAAACTGTGTAGGTAACATCTGATGTGCTCTTTCAGGGAAGGAAGATCTTAGAGGAGACGTGGAAATGATCTACCAATAATTGACAAGACTTTCTATAAAATGCATCTTACAGGAACGTAAGACCAACCAAGTGGTCAGAACAGAGGTCCACCCAGCCCAGCAAGATGAGCCCTACCATTACTCACACTGGAAGCCAGGGAATGGTGTAAGACTGGAGCAAATGCACAGGGATGCTTCTCTATCCTCTAGAAAATTGTGTATGAGCTAGCAGTGAGTATGTAATAGCTCTTGAAGTATTTCTGGCTCATGAACCTGTAAAGTTGTCACTTGAACCCAAGCAGACTTTCATACCTGCAGCATCCTGGGCCAAGTGTATTTGGGGTGGAAAGATACTGATGGTGGAGTTCCTCATGTCATGAACAGAATTAAAGGCTTTATCTGCCCTTCTACAGTTGTCAGCAGTGAGATCCAGAAAGCTGCTCAATCTTGTTGCAAACGTTTTCTATAACCAGATGTTCCAAGTGACCTGTGATGAAATATTTAGTAATAGGAATGGTATATGCCAAGCTTCTGACATACAGTGTCTGCAACTATGTCTGCCTTCAGAGGTCCAGGTATACCAAAAGAGCCATATATCTTCTTGCAGTGATTCACACTGCATTTCTGCGCTGTGACTTTCCCATCTGGCAGCCTTTAGTCATAGCAGCAGCTCTTCTTCTCTTCCAAGATCCTGTTTGCTTTTACTTTGTTCTTTTTCCTTTGAGGCTTCTCACCAGTTCAGGGAAGATGAATGGATACGGACACAGTGTTGCACAGGGTGAGAGGGAGCAAGCATCTGTTGTCATCAGCTTTTCTGATTTCATTGGAGCTCTTGTGCTTTTCTTTAGCTGCCTTCATGCAACAAAATCCCTGGAAAACAATGGAGCCTCAGGCTCATGACCAGCTCTGCACAGGTGCTACGCAAGTGCTGATGCTGGGCTGCGCAGTCTCACACTTTTTATTCAGGATGCAAAATTTTCAGACACCAGAGGGAAAAAACTATGTGTTATTTCCTAAAGAAGCTTTAATGTGCTTCAGCCACCGTCTGCCTACAGCTCATAAATTAAAACCAATTAACTGTAAAAGACAGGTCGAGTCACTGCTTTCCTCTGGCATTCCTCCTGCCTCTTGGCTGGTACAGTCAAGCCACAAGGAAGCAGCTTCTCTGGCAAGAAATAACCCAAACCAGCAACAAAACCCCAAACTCCAACTCCCCAAAAGTGAAAGAGAAAAAAACACGTTAGGGAAACAAATACAAACACAGGAAGACAAGTCTTGTGACCCATTAGCTCTTTCATTTGCAGCATAAATCATTCTGTTATAATCACAACTTTTGGGACATAATTGGACTACACATCTAAATCCATTGCCAGTGATTACAGGCAAAATGCCCTGAGCGGTGAGGCCTGCAATCCAGCCCTGTGTGGTTTGGGGGAAGGCTTTAGTGAGGGGGAAGGGAGTCCTTGCCATCACCAGAGTATTTTCCATGAGCAGTTCTGTAGCTGGAAACAGATGCTCCATGCTGCCACCAAGCCAGCAAAGTAATGTAAAAAACATTACAGAGCTACTCTTCAAAGTGTTCTTCACTTTGCTCCTTGTCCAGCAATGGTTTGACCTTCTTCTTGCTCCTCACCAAAAGCCCATGTGGATATCACAAGAGTATCTCTGCCCCATCCCTCTGAGAAGGCAAGAGTGACCCCAAAGCTGCAGCAGCTCTCCTTTGTTGTTGAAGATGGGTAGCATTACTGTTTCTTAGTCTCAAGTCCTGACTGACCATCAGAACCACTGAAGGGCTTTTGGATCCCCATGGCAGTTTTTCCTGAGCAAATGTGAATGCTGTGGCTTCAGGAATGAAAGTCTAAACTCATTTCCTGCCCAGCCATCCACCTTGGCACCGTTCTCTGATGCCCCACAGTGTTTGCCCTGTGCTGCTCTCTGCTGCGTTCAGTTCTTGTAGTTAGCCGTGTTGTAAAGAACCTGAGAGTGCAAAATTCCTGTCATCATTTTGATTCATGGCCTTTCCCCAGATGGAAAAGCCTGGTCGTGCAGGGCAGCATGGGTTAACATCGTGCCAGGCATTTTTAGTTAAGGTCCAATAGATATGTGCAGGGAGAAAGTTTCTCAGTGGCACAATTGTCCTTCAGAGGATGTCCCACTGAGACCCTGCTCCTGCTGGGCTGTTGGAGCCCTGCGTTCACAAACTCTGTTTCAAGTCTGTGAAAAACACACAGATTATTAAGGGTGAATTTTTCACTGCTCTCGACATTTCTCCCCTGTGTGTGTTCCTGCACGTTCTGCCCTCAAAAGGGTAGCATGTGCTGGACACATGGCAACTTGAAAGTAAACTTCCATGGACAGAGATTGTTTACTGCTGGCTGCAACGCAGGTACTCTTTAATGGAACTTCTAAGTCTGCATGTGACCTTAGCAGCATGTTTCTGCCTCTGCTCTTCTGCAGCCAAAGTAGCCAAAATGAGGTAATGCTGCTGTGGAGATGCCAAGTGAGAGGTGAGACTGCACAATGATAGGCTGTTGCTCCACTGGGGTAGGACTGTGTTTGCTTTCCCGTTCCAGTTTTTGACTTGAAAATATCTTCCTCTTATTCCTAGCCTTGCATGCTTTCTGCAGCAGATCCTTAATGGTGCTTCAGATGCTGCACCCCAGAACCAGTCTGGCTGATCTTCCAACCCCCAAAGAGCTTGGTTTGTTTCCCAGTTCTGGTGTCCAGATACCCCTGCTAACTGTGTTGTGATGATATTTTTCTCGTTCCCTATGTTTTCTTTAAATGCAGGATTTTGAGCCTCTAGGGTTTTCATGAAGCAGAAATCCAGTGATTTTTTTGGTCTGTGGGGAGGCATTCCCCATGTTGATATACTTTTGGGCTTCAGACTGTGAAATTACTCTCTTCTTCCTCCCATGGCATTTCATTTGAGAGCATATTTCCAAATATGCTTTCAGTAGCATATTTAAGGCATTTCCATGTCTAGCTACATCTTATTTAGAAAAAACATCTTTGTTTTCCAGCTTGCCTGCTGGGTTTTCTAAAATTTTGAATCTTTCTTAGAAAGTGAGAGCAAATGTTAGGTTTTCTTAACTATTGCTTTGTTCAAAATCACTTTTACTCTACCTATGATATACTAATTGTCTTTCAAATAGCCTTTTACTAAATTTACGTAGCACATGATACTTGTATTTTACAGCTCTTGCATTTCCCTCTATTAAAACAATATTTCCAGCCATCATCAAACTTCCCCCATCTCTAACAAGCCTTCTGGGGCTATAAAACATGGAGAGGAGAGGAGTGGAGAGGAGAGGAGAGGAGAGGAAAACGGAAAAGCCACAACCATTTTTTGAAGGGAGCTCTTAAAACATTATGACTTATTTCGCAGCTGCTGTAAGAAAGTGAAGACAAAAGGTGAGTGTAAAAAACCAAAAGAGAGCATGTGCCAACACAGGGGGCACAATTCATGCCTCTCAAAACAGGCTCTCTGCCAGCTCCCAACACCTGAGGAGTGTGTCAGAAGTCCTCTCTAGGGAGGGCTGGCACAATCACTCAGGGGAAATCCACTTCTTTCAGGGTGAGGAGATAATGAAATCTCCAGACCCAGGCAGGAGAGAACCTCTGAAGGTCACCTAGTCCAGCCCTGCTCTTTACTGACATCAGACTAGGTTCATCCTGGGGAAACCCCCAAGGAAGGGAAGCACACCCTATACCTGGGACTTGCTCCAGCACCGCAGTGCCTCCTGAGGAAAAGATTTTTCCTAATGTTAAGTAGAATCTCCCAAGTCACAGCCTGTGGTTCTTGTCTTCTTTTCTATCATTTGGCACCCGTGGGACCAGTTTGGCTCACAGCTCCATCATCTCTATTTTCTTACAGCTTTCTGCCAGGGCAGCTGATGGTTTTTGTGGCTCAGGCAACAACCAACACCATTTGAGGGCCAAGACCACCATTTGAAGAGGGAATACTGGGGTGCTAGTGATGGTGGGGCCATACAACCACATGGATTTGTTTCTTGTTTCCACTGCTGGATTTCCCTTGAAATCAAGTTTTATTGGGGGCTGAATCACATTGCTGGGGGCTCAAAGCAGGACATGTGTGAACACAGGGATGGAGAAGCATCCCTGTTCTTTTCACTTCCTTGAGCTCAGGCTCACCTTGAGCAGTCAGTGAGCAGAGAGGGACAGGTTAATCTGTGGAGGTACCAGCCTCTTTCATGGGCTGTAGAGTGGAGAAGGTGACCTGCTTGTATGAGGTGTCTAAGTCACAGACAGTATAACTAGATGAGATGACACCCACATTTTGCCAAATGTTTCTAACCATGTGGTTTAGAAAGACTGTCTTTACAGCAAATGAAAATTTAGATTTTCATCTAATCCAGATGCTTTCGGGAGTGGGGACTTCATAAAAAGGTTCAGTATCAGGAACTATGATACAACTGCAAAAGTTGGCAGTGCCCTATTTCTGTTTGCCAGTGATTTTAGAAGCCAAGTTGTGCAATGAACAGTGGCAGGAACTGCAACACTTTCCCCACTTTAGAAATGGTTGTAACTCTCCATAATGTCCATTACAGACATTCTTTGGGAACCTTTTCTGATATATTATTTTACACAAGCAGTTAACTGCTCTCTCCGGATGAGCTCTGGTTTATTGATGACAAATTCAGAGCAGAAAACAGCTATCAGTGCCCACAAAAGAAAAACAAAGAAGCCAAATTATATGCAATTTACAATAAGATGAAATATTTAGCTCTACTGAACATATGTTAGTGATGAGGGCAGTGGATGTTAGATTTAATTGGATCCAGAAAAATGATGAGTATTAGTCCCCCTGGAATTACTCTTGGTGAATCTCCAGGAAAATTCACAAGTATTTTAATAAATTAAAAGCAAATGGGAAAAAAAGGAAAGGGAAAAAATCAACCAATTTCTACTTTTCATCTCAAAGATTCCAGTTTCAGATCCTCACAATAACACAGGTAATGCTCTAGAATGCTGCATTCAAACAAACAAAAATAATGTCCAATTACAGCAGTGACTTCCTGTGTGTCTCTAAGACATGAAAAATTATTTCTAGCATTGTGCAATGCTTTTCTTAACCAGGACAGGCTGGATTGCTGAGGTAAGGCTCAGCTCAGGTGCAGAAAGACAACACCTGCCTCAGATTAGCTCCAGGCTGTGCTGAGGGGTGCCAAAGGAGCTGTGTACCCACAGCTGCCAGAGCAGAGCCCTTTGGGGAGCCAAAGAGACTTTTTGCATGGGGTCAGCTGCTTGTCCCAGCAGGATCTAGGGTTTGTCCCTCATCCTCATAGCACTCCAGCCCAGGGATTTCTCCCAGTTTGCAGGCTAATGGTATTACAGTTCAGTTTGTTGCCCTTTTGCTGGTGTCAATGACATCCTTCTCTTTGGGCAGTTCCTCCTCCCTATTTTTTGCCCAGGATATGTTCTTACAGAACTATTTTACCCTTTCCACGCTTCACATTTTCAAATTAGCTAAGTCAATCGCCCTTAGTAGATAAACTTCCTTGAGGAAATCAAAGCCTGTTTTTCTGATCTTCCTGTGCTTGCATGCAAATCAAATCATTTAGCACTTTTTAAAGTATGTGTTTTGACAGATGCAAGGGAAGGTTTACTCTTTGTTCTCTGTTTCAAGACAGATTAGCAAGACAGACCTTCATGCCTCTCAAACATTTGGAAAAAGAGGTTGTGTTTCTTTATGCTGTTAGTCTGGAGCTAAAACTTTAACAATTTGCCAACAGTTGTGACCATCCTGGTGGCTTTCTTTGTGAAACATGAGAAAATTCCAACTAAAAGTTGAGCTGCGGAGAAGACCTGGGGATAATTTTTTCATCTTAAAGCAGGTATTAACTGTTCTTACCAGGAATTGACTTTAATGTAACAGTTACATGGGGAACCATACACCTTGTGCTTGATGAAACAGCTAAACAGCTTTTGGGCCCTCACAATCTATTTTCATGACCTTTTTCTCTTCAGTATAGGGAATTGAAATATCCAGGGGTGTACAAAGAATCAGCCACTCTGTGATGTCTAAAGGAGATGACATGCTGTGCATTTTGGCTTTGAGTCTGAGAGAAATGAGGCTGAAAATAGGTAAATGGAGACAGCATGTGGTGGGCTCTCAGAGGTAGCAGCAAAAGAGTGTGGCGTGTACCTGGCAGAGGAAAGACAAGGTGACAAAAGGGAAGAGCAAGCAGTGAAGATTCCAGAGTGGTTATGTCTGGAGCATGGTGCAGATGGGTTTTGGGGCAGTGGAATAAATGGTTTGTTGCAATGCAAGGACAAAAGGACATTCTGCCTGGAGCTGGGCTGGTTCAGGGATAGATGGGGTGGAGCTCTTCTTTCTGACACTGCACCAATGCCAAGAAACAGAGAAGCCTCCAACAGTCAAGAGAAGAGGCATTTGCTAAAGCAGAGGCATTTCTCTGCTCTACACTGAACAAACCAGTGGATCAAAAGCTGACAGAGAGTATTGCATGCTGTGAAGCAAAGAAATGAATGTCCCTGCTCAAGCACCTTGCTGTGAAATGGGAGGTCACTGAGGGGCCAGTTACTTGTGGTGGGATCAAGAAAGAGATTTTAAGAGCAAGCAGATGGTGACATATTTTAAAGGTATTATAAAAGGGGAATCCTCAGGGCAGATGTTTTCTCAAAGACACCGGAACACAGCACTGCAATGACAAGAAAATATGCAGAAAATGTGTGGCTGTTAGAGGATGGCAGCAGCAGATGGTTCAGATTAACTCAGCAATGACTGCAAACACAAAGTGCAGCAGCAGGTGGGTCAGGCCTCAGTGGAGCTGCAGCTGTGCAACAAGCTGTGTATCCTCCATCCTCTTTACAACAGTGAAAACATGTGGCTGTGGGCCTTCAAGGAATCATAGAATGGTTTGGGTTGGAAGGAACCTTAAGGACCATTTAGTTTCATTCCCCCTGCCATGGGTGGGGACCCCTTTCACTAGTCCAGGTTGCTCAAAGTCCCCTCCAACCTGGCCTTCCCAAGACTTCAAGGAACAGGGCATCTACATCTTCACTGGGCAACCTAATTCAGTGTCTCACCACCCTCACAGGAAAGAATTTCTTCCCAATGTCTAACATAAACCTGCCTGCTTTCAGTTTAAAGCCACTCCCCCTTATCCTGTCACTACACAGCCTTGTAAAAAGTCCCTCTCCAGCTCTCTTGTAGGTCCCCTTCAGGTACTGGAAGGCTGCTCAAGAGTCACCCCAGAGCCTTCTCTTCTCCAGGTTGAACAATCCCAGTTCTGTCAGCCTGCCCTCAAAGGAGAGGTGGTCCAGCCCTCTAATAACTCCAAGGCCTTCCTCTAGACTCATTCCAGTAGATCCATCTCCTTCCAGTGGTGGAGGCTCCAGAGCTGGATGCAGCACTCCAGGTGGGATCTCACGAGAGTAGAGTACAGGTGGAGTCCCCTCCCTCACCCTCCTGGTCACGCTTCTTTTGATACAGCCCAGACCTCACACTCTTCACTGTATTGTGTTAAACTCTTTTAAAAGCTCTGTTTTGATGTTTAGGGTAAACTTAAGCCTGGTTGTGAGAGAAATTGTTCCTGGTTGCATGAGACAGTGAAGAAAACTTGCAGTTCCATCTGGTTTATGAAAGCAGGTGCCCCTTGGCACATTTGACACGTGCCCCCTGGTAGGAAGAACAGGAAGACATAAGCTTGTCAGCAGCCAGACAAGGGATGATGCATAATGAAGTTTTTGATGGAGCAACTAAGACCTGGACAGTGTTTGAGCTCAAACAGTCACAGGCACAGTGGACAGGAGGCCTGGGAAAAAAGAAAAGAGGGAAGGTGTAGATTCATTGGAGAAGTAGGAAGGAGGATAAGCTTGAAGATATTTTTTATCTGAAGACCTCTAAGGACAATAGGGAAGGGAAGAAATTGTTCAGAGAAAGCACATGAGAGATTTTAGACATAAACGAAGAGTATGAGCCTGTAGATGTACAGAAGTGCTCTACAAGCAAAGCTGTGTGCTGGGGCAGCCTCTGGCCCTGTCACAAAAGGTGATGGTGCTGGCTTCCAAGTGCATCTGGAGGGACTGAAGACCCTTAGGATCACCAGGCTGACAGCGTAAGCATTCAGGGTTTTGCCAAGCCCAGCACTGCCCTGTGGTTTGGGCAACAGGAGCTGAAGCAGAGCAGGTTCCTGAAGACTGCTAGACATGTTTAGCTTGGCTCCTCTCAGGAAGGTCTGTTTTATAACTTTTCCTCTTGGTACAGCGCAATTTTATCTTTCGTTTTTACTCTATAGGAACTATCTGCACATTTTGGAGAGAATGCTTGCCAAGAACAATTATTCCTGTTGTTTCAAAACATAAGAGACTTAGAAAAGCTGAGGAGATTTCTTAGCTCTAGTGCTGAAAACGTGGCACTTCTGCAGAGATGATGACCTCTCTGGAGATACGGCAGCCAGCGAGGGGCTGTGAATGCCTCAGCAAGCAAATGGACCTCTAGGGCTCTCTCTTTGCAAGATCGTGAATGGGACCTGCTTTGCCTGAAACATTTCTTATCAACAGCGTACTATTAATCATTAGCGACTGGCCAATAACTTTTTTTATTGGGTTGGCTGAGGTTTAGCTGAAAGTTCAGTCAGGCAACAGACTTACGAATGTGTTTCAAGGAAAAGATTTTATTATAGAAGTTTAAAAGTGCTCACGCTCTAATCCATGTTCGAGTGTAAAAAGTGAACTTTAGATGAAATAAAACATTTGAACATAATGCATGTCTTTGACGCAACAAACTTCTTTGCAACTTGCTGCCAAAGTGTTGGAAAGAGATAAAATTTTTGACTTAGAGCATCTGGTGACTGATATTTTACAACTACGCTCAGTGGCTGAAATAGGAATTCAGAAACATCAGCATGAATACCATGAAATCCTGATATGGATACTTTGAAATCCTATTATTAGCCTCTGCCACGTGCATCCCCTTGGAGACTGTGTGGGTGTTGTCTTTTCAACCACTGCCCACCCTACAATTTATTTTCATTTAACCTTTGTGGTACGCCTGCTGCTCCTGAAGCAAGCTCTCTATGTCCCTCTGCATTTATCACTCAGGTCTTTTCTGGTAAAATCTCACAGTGTTGGTTCTCAGCAACTTACTTCAGTTTATTTTTTCTCCTGTGCTGTTTAGAGAATTATACGGCAGCAGTCTCACAGTGTGGGATTGATCATCAATTCCACTGATGATTTTTTTTTCAGAGGAATTTTGTTCCCACCTTTTTTTAAGAGTCCCATTTGAAGATTTGGACTGTAACTGTCAGGCAGGTTAAAAATTCCACTGGTGCTCTGGGCTGTATCATATTGAATTACCTAATGCAAAATGTGGGTTTGCTGTCTTTCATTGTTACCAAAACCAAACTCTTCCCTGACTCACAGAGAAAATATTCTCCTGTTTGATTAGATGCAGTGGACAAATAATTTAATAAGAAGAATTGAAGTAATTGTACTTTAAATAGGGCATTTAGAAGCATGGTTTGGAAACCTCTGCCTGTCATTTTAGTTCAGAGAGCTGGCTGTCATCTCCTATCCATGTAGCCTGATGGTGGCTTGCAGGGAAGTCAAATGCTCTGTTAGTGTGCCCCCAAGGAATGTGGAGCATGGGGAAGGGAAGACCTGAACTCAAAGCAACAACTCCCAAGGTGTTTCTTCTTTTTTACCTGCCAGGTTTGTGCTTGCTGAAAGTAAACTGAACAGCTGGAAGGTTTGGGCTGGGTCCAAGCCACTGCAGAGAGCCCTTCGCTTTTGTCACTGGGCTCTTTTGGATTCAGCAGAGTCCTGTCCTTGCTGGGCTCTCAAGTAGCTTTCTGTGGGAGGAGGAAGGGGCACAATACTTATTACAGATACTTCTGTTTATCCCATTAGGGAAAAATTCACCTCTGGACAAACGTGTTTTCATGGTGATGCTGTGGCAATGATTAAGGAAGTTAATGGAATCTGCATGTTTACCCTTCACATGACACCTCTGAATATTTCAGTATTCTTCAACTGAAGGAGGAAAACCCAGCCTGTCACCTCAGCCCACAGGTTGGAAAAATGATGTTCTCCTTCTTTGTAGATAACGTGATCTGAGCCAAGGTCTTAGCATGCTTAAACAGTAGAACTGCTCACTGATGGGTTTGCCATGTATAGAGATCTTTTCTATATACATATGGATACAATTATGTGCATATATATATACACACACACATATGATATCTGTATAATCAAGTATATCTGCCCATGCTTATATATGAGCCCAGTTCTATACCTGATAACTCGTGCCATCCTGCTCACTGCCATCTCCCAGCCCCAAAACAGGTCTTGGTGAGGACTAGAGTAAGCTGGAGAGCCACGAACAAGATCTTTGACTTCAGGTCTAGTTTTGTTACTGGAGCCTGTCACTTGCATCTGCAGCTGTAGGACAAACGTCTCCTGCCTCAGCTGCACTTTCCCCAAATGCTGCCTTGCTGCACGGCCAGGGGAAGAGAAGGAGAGGAATTGTTGGACTTGCTGTTTGGGGAAACCAGAGTGACTTTGCAGAGGACTGGAGCACTGATATAGCACAAGCCAAGCAATGGTGACCTGTGTGGGCAGCCACAGCAGATAACCACGGAAGGAACAGCCTGGATAATGCTCTGTAATGGCATGGCCATGGTTTCTAGTGTAAAACAAAGGTTTCCTGTGGCTGGTTTCCATGGTGGGCTCAAGTTTGTGATGTTCCCCTTGAGGGCTGGAGCTCAGCACTGGTTGGTTGCTGTGCTTCCCTGCTGGCCACCAGATCACCAGGCTGGAGGTTGGGAAAGGTGCCTGTTTGCCAGGACATCCCCTGGAAAAAGCAATGCTGCATAGTGAGGAATGGCAGGGGAAATTCCTTGCTGATCCCTGCAGGAAGCAAGCTCCTTTTCCAGGCTCCTTGGAGAGCATCAACCTCCTAATTACACCTAACCATATAATTACCAGGAATTGCCTCAGCCAAATCATTTGCTCCTCTTGCCACAAGCATTTGATTCACTGATTGTGGCTCTTCAGTACCAAATACACATGCTCTACCCAAATCCCAAGCACTCAGAACTTGAGACAGGCTTTTTGGGGAGATCTCCTCTAGAGCAAGAAGACTGGCTACTGCCATGGAAATTGCTTTTGCCCTTTATGAGATGCCTGCCTTAAGCACAGGCTAGAGGGCTGTGCTGCCCCAGAGCATCCTGGAGGAGATCGCACTGCTGGCTGAGGTGGTGGTAGTGATGCTTCCAGATGTGCAACACAAGAGAGGAAGCTGCTGTTTTACCACTGGGGGAAGTTACTCTCCTTTCTGCCCATGCCAGGGTACCTGTGCCAGGGGAGAGGCACCCATGAGCTAATTGGAATGCGGAACAGGGCTGGCAGGAAGATGCTGCCACTGTGGTTTCTCCTGCTCATGGTAGTGGAGACTATTCTGCTGGCAGACTGGGGTGGCTGGAGCTCATGGGGGGATTGGGACACACACATCCGCTGAGCAACAAGTAAGGCTGCTGTGCACTTGTGTGAGATGTATCTTCCTCACCAGCACACCAGACAAACATCCTTGTGGTTTGAGATGGATGTGTTTTACTAGTAAGGGAGAAACAACTATTGATGGGGTTAAATGCCAAGGTACAGCAGTGATGGAGGGCAGCTACTGAGATGTAAGAAACTCAGTAACTACTACCAAGATCCTCTTTATTTTAGTCACTATGCCAGTTTTGTCTTGGTCTCCGGCATATCTGAAAAGAGATGGTCTTTCAAGCCATTGTCTCATCCCAGGTGCTCATCTCCTGCCTCTCTTCTTGCATTTGAGCTGTTGGTGGTGTGGGGCATGGCTGTGCTTTTTGTTCTTCTTGAGGCTACGTCAAGACTTTTAAACAGCCAGATGAAGGGAAAAAAATATTTGGCTTTGGATTGAAGTAGTGTAAAAGAGGAAGTCTGGTTTCTCACCCAGTGAAGCAGAATCAAACTAAGTCTACATAGTTTGGCAGGAAACACCCCTTCTGATTCCAGATTAAATGTGTAATTTCAAGAACTTATAAGAAAAGAAAGGCAGAGAACAGCTACAAGCAAAATGCCCAAGAGGAAAGCAATGGACCCCTACTTTTTTTCCAACTTTCAGGAGGTGAGTGCACCATATTCACAAGCATTTCCATCCCTGGAGCCACCCACCTGCATTTGCTGAGGGAGTGACCAGGTGACAGACATTTTGCACCTGGAAAGTGCTGTTACACTCTCTTCCAACACTGCTCACTTTGTATTAATGTCTCTATTAAATCCCATTAGCCTCAGCTGCATTGCAAAATATCACAGAAAGAAGAATTTTTCTCAGATGTCTCAGACTGATGACCTTACAGTATGTTCAAGTATTACTCATAACTGTAGGTGAGTGGAAAGATTTTTCAAATAAATCATAACTGTGAGTATCAGATTTTCCTGTTATTTAAGAGAAGGGAACAATATAATCATTTTGAAGAAGCTCTATTAACTTTCGAAACCCATTGGGAGGGCAAGAAATAGTAATGGAAAACTAAGAACAACAGTTGGATTCTTCTTCAAAAGAGTAGCTGATGTGTAGGAACAGGCAGAAATGCACACCTGCATCTCTTTTTCATGAGGATCTTTCTGGAAGTGAAGCAGTGTTACAGGAATTGCATTTCTTCTGCTACATTTATATTTTCTCACTAAAGCGAATGAGACAAAAGAACGGTGCAAGATGTTTCACTGAGCAAAGCTTGGGAAGGAAGGAATGGTGCAGAAGGAAGGAAGGAAGCAAGGAAGAAAGGAAGGAAGGAAGGAAGGAAGGAAGGAATGTGCGGAAGGAAGGAAGGAAGGAATGGTGCGGAAGGAAGGAAGGAATGGTGCAGAAGGAAGGAAGGAAGGAAGGAATGGTGCGGAAGGAAGGAAGGAAGGAAGGAATGGTGCCGAAAGAAGGAATGGTGCGGAAGGAAGGGAGGAAGGGAGGAAGGGAGGAAGGGAGGAAGGAAGGAAGGGAGGAAGGGAGGAAGGAAGGAAGGAAGGAAGGAAGGAAGGAAGGATTTTTTTTTCAGAGCAGCTATGTAAATTAGTAACAGCTCTGCATTCCTCTGGGAGCGTTTTAAGCCACCTAACTATGATTTGCAGCTTTTATAAACTACAGTGGTCATACTTGGGGCTTTGTTGCAGCCACTCGGGTCAGAGGAAATTCCCAAGTGACAGAGCTGGGAGCTGTGTGTGGATCTGAGCTACCTCTGGGGTTGGTGTCTAAGTCACAATGCACTTTTTCTGAATATCGAGTACTAGGTAAGGAATATAGATGGGGATGTGCTGTCACTCTTGCATGAACAGCCATTGCCATAGAGAAGTACAGCAAAGGTATCAGCCCTGGACTTGGAAAAGCAAGGAGACCATGCATAATGGTGAGGAGGGAACTGAGAAGGAGCTCAGCAACCTATTCTGACCCAGCACAACCATGCTTATATTTAATTCTGATGTTTCATTCAAAATTACACTCACAGTTTTTATTTAATCAAACTCAGCAAGTTGTACAGTAAACATTTGCCATACATGGATGTTGCTTCCCTATGCTCCATATGTGCTTGCTGTTTTTTTCTCTTTTGTTTTGATCATGGACTTGTAGTGGGGTGAAGAATCATTTTGTTATATGTTTGAATAACACCCTACCAAGCTGTGCATTGGTCCGTGCCTAGAATTTCTAGGCACTTCCTTGATAAAATAAATATGAATAATTTATACTTCTCAAAAAGTAAGTTTGATGTTCCTGTAAACAGCCTAAGTAGGAAATAGAGCTCCAGTCTCACATACTCCTTTCCTGTTGAAGACTGAGTTGTCAAAGAAAAGTCTGATTTTAGTGTCCAGGAGGCAGAACTGCTGTGAGATCATGTGGGGAACTGGAGGATGATCTTTTCCTTTGTTGTATTGAAAAGTGTTCTGCTCAGGTCTTCAGAAAAAAAAGACATAAATGCCTTTCCTGCAAATTCTGAATAAGCACTATAGATTTTCCTGCTGATTTTAAACATAACAGGAATCAAAGCTTTCTGTCGACCACTCAGAAGAACTGAAGTGAGGAAGGGAATGTGATTTTGCTAATACCCCACACATATTGATGTCGGTCCATAGCAATGTACAGATCTCTTGGCTCAAAGGCAAGAATATTTATGGATATGAGAGTCCAGCTGAGGATGGATGTGAGTAACCCAGCAAGAGCAAACAATACACCTGTTCTTTCCAATGTTTGTCTCATCCGTGCTCCTGTCATGCTGCCGATTTTGCAGGATGGAAATCTGGTTATGTGCTGTGCCTGGCGACAGTGACAGGCAAGGTGAGGCTACCCAATGAGTCAGAAAATGCTTGCAGGAGTTAATTCTGGCAGCCAGTCCTGCTGCAAAGTCACATTTCTTTTATGCATCTGCCATTTATGTTGTTGGTAACTGTGCACACCATAACTTTGGCAATCCCTGAAGAGTGTTAGTTTTCTAAGTATGAGCAGTTCTTCAAGGATTTCTGAAACATATAAGTGCACCTTGAGGCTCAGGTGCTTTGGCACCTTTCTCTGTAGCTGAGTTCACGTATATTGTGAAGAAGAACAATTTATTCTTTATATTCTATATATTCTTTGAATTTATTCTTTATTTGGGGAGTGCAGGTGTGAATGTGGTGGAGTGAGCCCCTAAGATCAGCAGTAGGGATCAGGATTCAGTCTGGAAAGGGCAGTAGGACACTTGTTCCTCCTGCCCCACACTTGACAAACATCAACCTCACATCCCACCCACAGCTACAGTTGCTCAATAGCTTTTAGCAAACTCTTAGTAAAGGCGCAAAAGTCACAAATACAAGGTGCCACAGGAATGGAGGTGGGATTGGGGCACTAACATTGAGTCCCCACAGTGTTTTTTCTATACAAAGGTAATCTAGGGAGTGCTGGAGTCTCTAGGCCCAAGCTCTGCCTCAGATAAACATCTTCATCTCCCTGGGGTGGTGCCTTTGGGGTGGATCCATTATGCTAGGACTGCTGTCAGGGGTTGTCATATTTACTCTGGAGTGTTTGAGGCTTCTCAGCTCACCAATATTTTTACACTTACATTGCAAGTTAAATGTTTCTTTTAACTTGCCAATCAAACTGAGGTAATATATTGCAAAGCAGAAGAACATGTTCTTGAGTGTTCTTTTTTAATGTAGTGGTCAGCTGCTCTTTGACCTTGGCTGAACATGGATTTTTGCTATGCCCTATGGGATTTAAATACTTAGATACTCGCAGCAGTATCTTAGATAAAAAGATACTTACTTGGGGACATACCATATCTTTGTCCTCCTACATGTCTCCTGAATAATTTTATTTTGATCTGCTCTACAGTGCTGCATTTACATGAAAACAGTCATAAAATTCAGGATGACACCTCCTCCCTTCTCTGAATACAGTGAACATTTGCTTGTCTGATGGCTTCATCAGAGCTAAAGGCTCAAGTCTTTACTGAGTGTATTTATATGAAGGAAAGGAGATGTTCTGTAGCACTGGTTTCTCAAAACTTGCAAGTGCCATTCCTTCAGGGTAGTTATTTCTCTTACAGCATATGTAATGGAGTTGCATTTGAAACTATATCCTAATCCCTACGTTAAGTATTACAAGATTTATAGATTTGGATAAACAATGTTTGATATCCCTTTGTAGCAGATCCACAGATATTTCGTAAGAAATAACAAGTGGGTTCCTATTCCTCCTCTAGAAGACTTTGTTCCACATTGTCATAGAGCTGGCTAGGACTACAGAAAGCAGGAGATTTATGGAGGATAAAAAGGATGACATCATGTGTCTGGACTGCTCTCCATGTCACTGCTGCCTGTAAAGAAGTGTGTTTTAGGTAGAACTACTCTTCTGTAATTTCAGTGTCCTTGCCTGCATCCAAGGAGGGGATGGATCATGACCAAATCCAAGTCCTAGGCCACCTTATTTCCCCTGCGCACCGCTCTTCCCTCCGTGCTGTCAGGGCCAGGCACAGAACAGCCTGGAATGGCCACTCCTCCATCTGTAAGCTGACAGAGTCTGGGAAGGGGGTCAGGTTTTAAGTGTTTGCTGAGATAGCTGTTACCTAGTACTTGCCAAGTTCTAGTAAACCTTCCTAGAGCTGGGCTTTGCCTTCCAGCTTTGCTGACGTGGTCAGTGACTTAAGGGTATTTGAGAACAAAGTGAGTAGCACTAGGATCTTTCCAGGATTGTGTGTTTGCCTTTGGCTGGCCAGGTGGGGTGGGGGGGCCAAGGTGACCCCGGTGTGAAGGAGGAGGAAGGAGGAGAAAGCCTCTTCTGCTGCTCTTGGACCTCACAGCAAGGCTCCCACAAAGCTTTGCACACAGAATTGCCATAGCAAGGCCCCTGTCCCCAAGGGTGGCATCAGCCTAGTGGCACACACTGCACAGGGAACGAGTCCCTGTCTCTCACTGTCGTTGTGCATTCAGCAATTTCTGGCTCCCAGATCAACCCTTGCAGTAACCACTGACAGGCAGGTAGTAGGCTTTTACAAACAACCACAGAGACTGTGAAGCACAAGTCAAGCAAGCTACTGCAGAATTCCAGTGCTCAGCACCAGCTCAGCTGGTACGTAGGAGGAGGGGGAGTCAAGATCCAATTCTGATCTGAATAACTCTGTGTGCCAGGCTTATGACATAAGGCACTTGCTGCTTGTGCTTATAGGAAACTCCTCCTGTGACTGTTGGTATTGTCAGAAAATGTCAAAATTGTCATTGTGCTCAGAAACTCCATGTGTGCTCTCCTGACACAGAGGGTGCTTCTGGTGTTAGGAGTGTCACACCTTGGGGAGCCTTGAAACCAGGGGTGCCTGGTGGTCACTAGGGGTTGGGATTTTCAAGTTACAGCAAAAAAGAAATTTCACTTAACTCCCATTAAACCTCCTTTCTAAATTAATTGTTTTAAATAAAGAAGTTTGTGCAGACTTCTCTGAGTGTATCAGCATTTGGGAGATTATGATACTGTTACCTCACCCTTCTATCATCTAACGCTTCTCCTCTTGCAGTGTTTTTCCTATCATGATGCCTGCTTTAAAGTATTTGTGGTAGCAGAAAAAAACAAAAAACAAAACCTCTCACGGAGAACGCATTTAGAAACTTGAATGTCATATACATTAAACTCAGACAGTGAAACCCATGGAATGCAGGGTTCTCCAGAAAAAAATGTGGCATGAGCTATGGAAAATGAATTTCCTTCCAGCTCTCGTAAGTCCTTCAGCAACCCCTGGAAATCTGCTCAGTGGATGACCAGCTATCTGCAGAAAGTCCCGAGAAGGCTTGCTGTAGAAATTCCAGGCATTTCTGAGAGAACTGAATAAAAAGCGTCTGTCTGAGCTAGTGCATAATCTCTTTTGATCTGAGTTCAGATATGAGGTTTTGTAGTGGTTTATGTCAATCAGGGTATGAAACTATCATAAAACATGTCAGGAGATAATAGTAAATTTATTACATCAAAGTCAACAGCACATAATGACTTAACTCTGTGGGACTGCATCAAGAGCTACCCAAATATTTTTAGCACTTATAAAGGAAACAGACTTCAGGGTGGATCCCTTCTTTGCTATGTATTTATGTCTGCTTTTATGTTTTTGAGGTAAAAGTGATGAACTTTGTCCTCTTGCAGAACATTTATACTATCAATAGGACTAGATGAGAAACCTCCTGTCAGATATTGATGTATCAGTGTGAAATATCAAAAATATCAACATCACTCTGAAAAATGACATGCAGGCTTTGTCTGCAAATGTTTTTGATTGCTCTGAATTGGAGCTGCTTCAGGGACAAAACAAAAGTGCCAGCCTTTCAGCATGTGTAAGTCAGCAGTTCTCTATCAGCATCACAGAGCTGCTGCTATCTTAATGGAAGGCTGTCAGGTGGTGAACTCTACCATGTCTCATGGCATCTGCTCAAGTGTTTCTTCTAGAGGTGTTTCATATTATGGAAATCACTCAGTGAACCTCAGTCATCATAAATTTATAATCTCCTGCCCTCCTCTCTGTAACTGTGATGGTGCCACCTGTACAGGCCCCTCTGCAGGGATGGCCTTGTTCCCTTTCCCATTCCCACATCAGTGCCTGCACCACTTCTTCATGCCAGCATGCCTGAGCATATTGGAGTGGGAGCTGGTGTGAGAGAGGAAGATAAGTACAAAACACCTCCTGCCCCACCAGTGCTGCAGCCACCTCTGTAGAGGAAGGTTTGCCCATCCTGTTTCCAAACCTCATGTTCCCTCAGAAACAAAGGTTAGTGAGTAGTGAATCACCAGGTCCAAATGGCATCACCTGCCATGGTGTGGGTGATTGGTTGTAGTTAAGTGTGAAAGAAAAGAGCACCTAATCATTGTCCAAAGGCTTAGTGCTTTCATCCCACTCAAAACATTTGTTCACAGAAGAGAAGTTGCTCTGTACTATGGACAGACACAGAGCAGAGCAGGCAGAGATGTTCATTGCCTGGTTTTCTGTGTTCATCTGTAGGGTGGGTTGTGCTTAAACAAGCCTGATGCACATTGCAGAAGTGTCTTGAAATAGTTTCCACTGCTACAACTTCTTTCCATACTGTTAGCCTAGTGAAACACTTAAGAGTCAATGCTCTCAGTTGTTTTTCAGGGTAAACAGCTTATAACATTTCCTCCAGGAAGCACAGTTTTTAAAAAATTTAGTTTTATTTATTTGGTACTTGTAAAGATGTAATTGGTTTTTCTATTTTTTTTATAAGATTTCTCATTATGAAGGAAAAGGTTGTTATACACACATTTGCTTATTTGACTGAATTCCAAGGGAAGGCACAAGGAATTTACTAGCAACTCTGATGCAGTGTAATTTCAATGAGCCACAGGTCTTTCTAACAGACAGTAAAGACTTTTGAGCAGGCCAGCAAATGAAATAGATACAGGGTGCAAAGCCTCACATTTCAGGACTTTAGAGAGGGAAGCAACTGCTTGGCCCTGAAGTAACTTGCCATTTAGGAAAGGGCATGCTTTTATCCATTTCTGAAGATAATAATTTCAAGTTTTCAAATAATGTGATGTGTGGGCTAAGAAACACACTTTTTGGGAAAATTTCTTTGGGCATGGTTCCTTTGGCAGCTGAATTCCTGTCTTTCATCTGCAGGAGCCTCCTTTCTAGCTAGCAGCAATGCTTTCTGACAGAATGCATGTGATAGGGTCACACTTTGCCAGATGTGATAGAAGGACAATAATGGTGGTAGATCCAGAGGTGTGAGTCTGAGGTAGGTATGAAGCAGAGACTGCCCTTTAATGACCTGTCTGCAGGTGAATATTGGATCATTTGAGCAGTTGATAAAGGATGGGGGATGTTGATTGAGGTAGATTGGTACATTGATTGATTGATTGAGTGACTTCTCTATCTCTCTACAGACACACAAGATACTGTTTGCAGACAGGATCTGTAGATTTATTTTGAAAGAGATGCCCCAGGGTATTGGACCTATTCCTGCTGCATGAAATCCTGTTCTGACTGGTGTAGGGAATGTGACAGGATGGGATGTTAAGCTCCGGATTCTGCAGAGAGGAGCTCTGCCAGCACAACCACATTTGAGGATTTTGAGGAAGGAGTGTCACACATTCCCAGGGCAGGTCTGTTTGGAAAGGGCATTTATTTATGCTGCTGAAATTATCTGGGACCCTCTGATTAAATAAATCATCTGAGGAGAAGTACAGAGGAAAACACACACAATGATTGCCACATACTGTAATTAGAATATGGGTCACAGGATGCAGTAACTACTGTTAGGTGGTCAGGTTTCCTTGCCTTTGCCTTTGCAGGGTCTCCTTTTTCCAGTTCCTGTGTTTCCCGGTATGGCCACCATTACTGGGTGAGAAGAGGTTGGCAAACTAGGAAAACCACATCTCTGAAAAGAAGGAGTCTAATAAATTGAGAGGGCAGCTCAAGCAGGAATGCTGATAGCAGTGTCCAGTGAACGTCCACTCTGCTGGACACTCCCATTGCTGCTGGATCTTGAGAAAATCTGCAGGGCCACCCAGTGACCAAGGCTAGTGCATATGGAGACTCACTTAAAGGTTAACCATGGCTGGGAGTTGCTTCTCTTAGCCACATGTACAGCTCCTGCTGCCACTGACAGTGCTATAGAAATTTCAGAACCTTCCTTATGCATAGTGTTCATTTTATATTTTTCTTCCTCTGCAATACTGTGGGGAACAGATTATTCCAGGTTTGGTTTTGGCTTGCTCTGAACAAATGGAGTGTTTTTGCTTTGGAAGGAATACTGTATCTTCTGTTTTCTTTGATTGTTAACATTAGAATTAAGTCTGCAAGCAGGCTGTTTTTCATTAACCCCAGTACCTCCTTCTTTGTCTTTTGTGTCAGCTCGTGACTCACCCGGAGCAGAGCGAAGATGGAGGTGAGTCGAGGGTTGTTTGTAAAACTTGTATTGGGGATTCCTAAACACATCCTAGCTTTTCCATCCATTTGCAAATGATTAGATAAAATGTAGAACATTTCCTTACAAAATAAAATAAAGTAGAAATAAATCCCAGGCGAGTTGTAAATTTCATTTCTATCAAAATTTTTAAAAAAGCCTTTGAAGAGGTATTCAGGGCTGCCTGTGCTGTTTGTATCAGGCACACTTATTGCATGCCCATTTGCTGCATGTTGGCTACCCCTAATTCATCCTGTTGATTTTCAGGTATTTCCAGCCATTGCTGGATCTCCATCATACCACCTCTGAGATGTCCCTTTGCATTCTCCCTGACCAGCACATCATGTGCAACTTATTTCTCCCACCCTCCCTGTTCCTTCCAAGAATTCCTTTCAAGCAGTCTTCTGTTCTCTCCTTCAGCCAAAAACAAAGTCACAAGTTTTGGGCTTGGTTTGAAAGACTTGAGCACAGCTGCCTTGGGTGGGGCTGGAACCCAATGAACTTAACAGTGAAGTAAGAACTGCAGTTCAGAGGTAACTTTTTTCTGCTGCATCTTAATCTCCNTTAAGCCTGTGGCCATGCAACTTCGCAAATATTTTGTGAATTTATTTTCTTTCTGGCAGATAAAACAGCACAAAGCAAAACACTGAGCGGGAGGGCAGCATGCAAGAACCAATATCAGCTCAGCCCAGATGTACCCAAGGCTCCCACTTAAAATGAACAGCCCCCACTACCACGAGACACAAGTCCTGTTTGCTCCCCTACATTTCTTAAACCAACCCTTCCCCTCACACTCCCAGAAAAACCCCATCGTTAAGAAATTACTCTTATCACTCCCATTATATCCCAAAGCAGGTGTGTCTCTGTTTTTCACTTGGCGTCATTAGGGACCACACACCCTCCTCTCCTCTCCTCTCCTCTCCTCTCCTCTCCTCTCCTCTCCTCTCCAGTTTTAGTATCTATGACTATTGAAAGCAACTAGTAGGATAAGTGGATCAGGCTTTGTTTTAAGCCTACATGCCTGTCCCAAACCTTTTTTTCAGAGCTGGCTGCAGGAAATCCTGTCACTTAAGGACCATTTCTATTTACTTGGGTTTTGTGCTGCCATTAACCTTTGGTTTAAAAAAAGGTATTTTCTATCCCTGGTGTGTTCTAACTTATGCAGCTTAGAGAGCAATTGCATACATTCAGCCATATTTTTCTGTTCTCCTTAGTGTAGAGTAACTTCTCTGGTCACTTGATCCCCCCAGTAACCTTGCTTAGCACTATTCCAATTAAATTTACTTTTTACAAAAAATTGTGAACAGGAGTGCAAATTAGGTGTCACAAGAACTTTGTGTAATCTGACTGATTCATGAGTTCTTGTATTTGAAATATGTTTCATCTTGTGATCACATCTGTGGTTATTATGGATGCACCACATTTTTGGCTTGACATCACTTTAAATAATACGCTTCAGTCTGTCTCCTCCATCATCTCACACAAACAAACTCCTGGGATATAGCAGAGATCCTTCCTACTAGACATTAAGTATATGACTTTGTACTTTTAATTTAATTTCTACTGTTCCAGACTTCAAGGTCATCCAGTTTTTTCCCAAATGACATTGCAGTCCTTCCCTCTTGGCAGTTCCTTTCTATGTTGCATTAGCAAACATTTCATTAACTCATGAAAAACTGTAGCAGGTCATGCAGGTCATTTCTGAAAGTGTTGCTATGAGATCCAATACTTTCCACTGGATGAACTCCACCAATCCCTTCCAACACAGTCTATTCCCTGCTTTTAGTCTGCTGTCACTTGCACCTATCCCCGCAAGAAATGCAGTGGGAAATGTTTTACTCAAGGTCAGAAGAACAGGTTTCTTGCATTTTTTTCTTCCAGAAAGCAGTTGTGTTGTACCCCAAAAATCACATTATCCCTACTAAAAGCTCTTTAGGTTTCGTTGCCTTTTCTACTTGTCACAGTGCTTTTAGTTACTTTGACTTCACAATTTTCCAGCTGTAGGTTCTCCAGGGTTATGGGAGAAGGACTGTATGTGCCATCAACATTTCATGCACCATCTTCTTTCGGATTTACTTACATCCTATTTTTGGGCAACTACTCTTTCCAACTAGTGTCAGCTATTGCAACTTTGTTCCCATGTTCAAGATCACCTTCTTTATTAAAATCTCAGGTTGCAGGCCATGTCTAGATTATCTTTCATTTCGACCTTCTCCGTCTTGCCCATCAGCCTCACTTTTCAGTCCTTCTCCTCTTTCTATACATGGCAGAAAAAATATTTCATTTCTTTAAAACTACTTGCCTGTTTAATTTCTATACTTGTACTTCCTGAACTTTCAATCATGAACTTCTTTATCGACTAATTAATCTTTCCCGTGCCCTACAGATTGTGTTTGTTCCTAATACCATTTTGGTGGTAATACTAATTTTCATGCTAGCATTTTTATTCAGTTAGCTATGGAGTCCTTCTGTATAATTTAAAAAAATAAATAAATAAACAGTCTGAGAGTAGTTTTTATACCTGTGTCAGAAAAATTTCAAACCTATGCCTAGAATACTTTTCATTTTACTGCTGCCCCACTGTAGGACCTGCATCCAGCAGGGCTCTGCTCCAGCTCATTCAGCTCACTGTGCTAGGCAGTGGAGGGGGGATCTGGTGTCACACGGCTTCCACCAGCCTGCCCTGATATGGGGAACAGTGGAGACTCCTGCCAGATTTCGCTACAGTAGTCTGAGCTGTCACTTTTATCCTTATCCCACATCACTGTGGTTTAGCCCCTGATTTTTCCTGTGCATGGTGAGGAGAAAGAAGAATAAATGTCTGGCAGGCAACCTTGTTATCTATGACATGTCAAGGATGGGATTTCTGTAGGGCAAGAAACCCACAATATACTTGATTTCTTCATATCTGCTCAGAGAGTGCATGCAGTTTTATAAGTCCTCTAGCTTATGATAACTTTTAATTTACTTTGGTCACACAGCAGACAAAGTACTTTGAAATACAGGCTGATTAATACAAAATGAAAGTGACTGACTTGGAATAATGAAACTGAAATAATCCAAAGGCCACAGGAATGTTTTTAGCAGCAATGGGTTGCTGCTTCAGCTCTGAATGCTGTGCTTTGTAAGGACACAAAGGTGGGGAGCGGCACCTGAAGGATGGTGCAGAGCCAAGCCATGGCTTAGTGTAACTGAGTGTATATAGAAACCAGCCCCTGATATGAAAAATTAGCACAGACTTTCCCCTCCTGACAGAAAAAGGCCATAGAAGGAATGAGAGACTGGGTGAAACTCCAGCACTGCTGAAGTGAGTGGGAATTCTGTCTCTGGTCATGCACTACAGGAATCTCCCCTACAGACTCGTAAGAAATTTACAACTGTGTAGTAGTGTGTGCCAGGGAAAATTCACTGCTTGGCTAAATAAGTATTTGATATTACATCTGTTTACATGTTTTCCACCAAAGCTATACTGGGTCATTTCTCCTTCAGGGACAGAGAAGCCTGGAAAAGTCTTTCTGAAGGGAAAGGGTAGAAAGAGCCCTTTTTCTGCCCATTTCTATTTGTCACATGCCAAAGAGGTCCTAGTGCCATGTGACAGTTTGAGGTTTTTCTCAAAGGCTCTGTGTCGGTACAGACAATCCCAGCTGACTGCCCCCAGTGTGCACTTTTATTTCCTAACATAACCTCTTCAGAAAATATAGTGTTACACTATTGGCCAGGTCAGCCACTCAGTCTGTCTTGGTTGGTGTCTCCTGTAGTAACATGATGAACAGGTTGTGGGGGTTTTTTGCTGGTTTGGGGGTTTTCTGATTGTGGTTTTTGTTTGTTGTTTTGTGGTTTTATTTGTTTGGTTGGCTTGTTTGGTTTTTGGTTGGTTGGTTGGTTGGTTTGTTTGTTTGTTGTTTGGGGGGGAGTGTTGGTGAGGGGTTGAGGTTTTTTTTTTTAGTTTTCCATCAGCTCTCAGAAAGATCTGTCTATGAAATGCTGACCTTCTCCTGAACCTTTGTATCCCATTAATCCTGCTTCCCAGGCACTTCCTAGCATCCTCTGCAGAGCTACATTCGAATTTTTTGACAGGTTCTTCTCCTTCAGACTGCACAGAATATCAGACTTTCTTACAAACATAAATAGAATAATTTCACAATAATTCTGTCAGATAAGGAAGAATTATCACCCCCACTTACACCAGAAACATGGGAGCTTTCCTAGTGCCCAGAAATATGCAGTTGCCAAAGACTAAGCGATTTCCCTCGCATATATCATGTTTTCGTCTGGAGGAGATGGATCGTTTCTGAGTGGGGTGGAGATGTCTCCACTGACACAGGGTGCGGCAAAGGGATGATGAAGAGAACTGCAGTCGCTAATTTTGGTGATTGACTGGAAGGGACATTCCCTGTCCAACATTTGGCAAGCATGTGCAGGATTAGTTTAATAAACTACAAGGATTTTTCTTTTTTTAATTAAAAGAAGAGAGGGATGTGTTCAGTTTGTAAACACAAAATGCAAACACATTTGGTAACTAAGCACTCTGGCCAGCATCCTGCTTGTAAAAGCTGAAGTTTGCAGTTAGACTTTGAAATAATAGCGTATAACAGTACACTGAGTATTTGTCATGAAGTGATTTCATCTTCTCTGTTAATGCAGTCTACCCAGTGCTGGCACTGATGTTTTTAAAAGTCAGATGTGACAAAGGAAAAAGTTAATCCTTTGGAGAAAGAAAAACATGCTGATTAGATTCATTATTTAGAGCTGTATGAATATGCATTTATATAATGTTGCATTTAATATCTCAAGACTTGAGTGCAGGTTGTCACAAAAATCAGCTCCTAAGAATGTAAAAAATGCTTTTGTTTTTAAAGAAAATAAACATTTTCTGTGATTTTATGACCAAAAGGTTTTAATATTAAAATTCAAATATAAAAATAACTTTGAAATATCTTATGGCAGTTGATACTGTATGTTTACATATTACATTCTTCTTCAGTTTAGACACTGAAAATAGATGAGGTGGTTTCTGAGTTTGTTTCTAGAAAATGTCAGCTTTGCATTCCTGTTAACACATTGCTAAAGCTTGGGCCAACTATGTGTAAAACAAACTTGCTACCATGTGATGTAAAACTGAAGGAACACCATCACAGTTTGAGGCACGAAATTGCTGCACAGATGTAGAGTGAGACCTGAAGAAGAGAGATCCTGAAAGGTATGGCCAGAGGAAGAAATCCAGAAACATGAGAATCAGGCCCCCTCCTCCCAGAGATTTCTGTCCTTCTCCAACAGGTGGACCTCAAATGAGTCCAAGAGCACAACTGCAGTTAATTAACCAAGCCACAGCTTGAATCTGATAATTACATGGGTAAGAGGGTCTGTGTGGCTGCAGGGTCAGTGCCTGCACTTGTTACTGAGAGGATATATGGTACGAGTGTCTGTAAAGCTGAATCTCAGTGGCCACCATCTCAAAATGGGACACTTGTTTCCAGGATGGTGTGCGGTGTAGGGAAGGGGAAAAGTTTTGCACTAGGAAGCTCTGAGATGTTAAAGTGTAGCAGCTCCATATCCTGCTTCAAGATATCACAGATATTACAGATTTGAACAATGGGGAGTATGCTCAAGTGTCATGTTGAAGAAAGGTTTCCTCTTGTAGCCTTGCAGCCTGCCCTGATAGGGTAACAACACAAGAAACAGCAGAAATGAGAGAAACTCTGCTTCCAGGGTCAACAGGGTTATGACATTCCTTTCTCCAATGCCAGTGAAGACTTACTGGGAGTCTTTATAACCCTGGCTGGGGAACCCTGGAGAAGTACCGCCTAGCAGCATCACCCCTCTACACCTTGTTCCAATAAACACAATACAACAAACCACACCATTATCTAACAGAAATAACTTCCCTCAGTGAAAGGTGAGGTGTAAACTACAGCAGCTGTAAACATTTCCTACCTACTGTAATTTGAGGATGAATATTTTTACTTAATATTATAGAATCACAGAATGACTGATGTTGGAAAAGGCCTCTAAGATCGTCAAGTCCAGCTATTAACCTGACACTGACAGGTCCACCCCTAAACCATGTTCCTAAGCACCACATCTATATGTTTTTGAATACTTCCAGGGATGGTGGATCCACCACCTCCCTGGGCTGTCTTTCCAATGCCTAACCTCTCCTCCAGTGAAGAAATTTTTCCTACGAGCAAAGAAACATTTCAGTGAAGAAATATTTCATGGCTACAGAATCTGCAACAGGAGTGTTTCCAATGCTCATGTCAGGCCAAAACATAAATCGCGTTTTAAAAATTCGCATTTATTTTTGCTGAATGTAGCAACTGAATGGTTGTCACTAGCTGGAGGCAGTGAGGAGCTGGTTTCTGCCCCCAGTTCTGCTCCTGCAGTGACAGAGAGGCCACGATCCCACCTTGGATATCCTCCCCTGTTTATTTGCTGGCTGTTTACCAAGTATGTACAAGCACAGCTTGGTGAGCATTTTCTGATTTGTGGTGGTGCTTTAGAGCATGTCCAGGCAGTGCAGCAATCTGTGCTCTGCTAGAAAGCAAGAAGAAGTGTTTCTAAATCCCTCGAGAATTTTTGGAAAAACTTACCCTAGGTCTTGCAGATTAGTAAAATCTCCTTCCAAAAAGCAGTGTAATTAGTTACCCTGAACACAGAGAGCTGAGATTCAAAAGCAAAGAGCCCATGGAAGGGCTCCAGCATTTTCTGACCTAGCGAGCCTAGTGTGCGCCAGCAACCATGTGCTTCAGCAGGGTAATTGTCCTCACAGTGACAAAAGCACCAGGATTGTGAGCTCCCTCAAGCTCCTTGCACAGCTTCTTCCCCTATATTCATGCCTGCAACCTCCTTCCATGTGTGGAACTGCATGGAGGTAATGATGTCAGAATTGGGTTGGTAGCATGTGTATCCTCAGAAGTTCATAAAGAGAATAAAGTGGGTTTTACTCATTTCCTCTGATTTGACATTTAATGTATCAGCATTTCTTTCATTTAGTATTCCTTAAATTGGTAAAATGTGGGCTTTCATCATAAGGTTTTCATCTTAGCAATGAAAAAAATATATTATGCAGAGTTCAAATGGACTTTTATTTTGTGAGAGACCGACTTTATAACGAGTTTGATAGCTACATTGGAAGAGAGCACAGATCTCTGCATGCAGCATAGATTGGCCCCACTCTCTGAGGAGGCAGAAAGTTTTCTTGCTGGTGCATTGTGAACTCCCTGTGCTCCCCAGGCGAGTGCAGTGTGTGGGACATGGGCACAGAACCATGTTGCTGCCAAACAAACCGAGCATGTACTTGCAACAGATCAGCTCTCTGATATCTGATTTAATGACCCTTTCCAGCTTGCAGGACAGATTTTTCCCCTGATCCTATTGTGGTAACTCCCTCAAAAGATTCTTCAGGTGCCTTTGATCCTGCCTGTGATAAATGACTGCCCCAGTCCCACAGAAAGGGCAGCATCTGCTACCTCCTGACTGAGCTATTTACCGTGTGCTAGCCAAAAGGCTCTTTCTCATACTGTTTATCTTCAAGATGGGAACTGCCTCAGCTATTATTTCCCTTTTTTACTTCCTCAGTTTTCTGTTGCTTTACACTCTTCATTCTCTTTAGTTTTTTTCCTTCTTCTGTTTACTTGCACATCATCATCTGCCTTTCTTCTTCATTTTCTGCCTGGTTTTCCCCACTGTTCTCTTCCACTGCCTTCTCTCCCATTTCTTTGCTCCCTATTATTTCTCTTCTGCCTGGCTCTTTCTGCTCATCAATCACGTTATGACAGCGGGGAGCAGCTCACAGAAAAAAGACCCAGCTGGGTTATATCCTGGTAAGAACGCATGCTGCTGATGACAGGACCCAGAACATGGAGCAGTGATGCCTCCAGACTGTTTTGGTTTTGAGCACGTGATCCAGACAGGGAGGGAGAGGGGGTTTCTCGCTAGCCCTGCTCAGTTTACATACCCCTGCACACATGGGACAGGGTTACACTGCCATGGGCATTGGCACAGCCAAGCAGGGTAGCAGCAAGAGGACAAGCTCTGCATGCACGATGAAGGGAAATCCCTAGCGGAGTTATGGCTTTGCTATGAAAGGCAGCAAGCCAAGGAGAAGGATTTGAGAGGAAGACAGAGCTCTCTGCTGCACATGTCACCCCCATCTTGAGGAGGATTTTATATATGGGAAAGGAGCAAATGTTGAGCATGGCCCTGCTCCCAGTTGTGCTCTCCCAGAGAAGGCTCCCTGGCTTGCTTCTCATCATATTTCTGCTGTGGGCCTCTCAAACAGGACAGGCAGTGGGCACCCACTGCACCCATGCAGGAGTGTGGGGCAGCTTGTGTGCAGTCTGGCAAAGGACTGCATCCATGGAACCCACAGAGGTGGTGCTGGGGCTAAGGTAAGGGACAGCATTAATGGAGTCCCCTGCCAGTGTAAGGCTGCTCTGAATTAGCAACACCAGCAGCAGCTGTGCCAGTCATGACAGGCACTGCTGGCTCTGGCCATTTTTGAATATTCACAGGCCATCACCACTGTGACATGGTTTGTGTGTTGCTGGTGGTAATGGTATCCATTTCAAAACCCCTGTGCTGACTTTCTTCTTCCCCTTACAGATCTAAGATATGGAAGAGCCTGGGATATCGTGAGATGAAAAGGCAGACTGAGGTATATTTGGTGCTTGATATTACTGTGCTTGGTGTGGGAAAGTGACAAGAGGCGCCGGGACTTAGGTCACAGGCTCTGTTGAGCAGCACGGAGCAGCACAGGGAGGCTGCTGGAGGGAGGCCACTGAGGATGCTGGAGTCCAGGGAGGGTTTTAGTAAGGGAGAGCATGTGCATATCCAGAGGTCTGCAATGCAATGGCATGCTCAGGCTAATCTCTTGTTGCTAAGGAGCCCTACACATGTTTGGTGCCGGCTCCAGTCACCCCTCCTCAGGTGGCCTCCCCCTTCTCCCAGTGAAGTCCATCTGTTTGGCCTCGACCGCCGTGCCTTTTGGCTCTGAAGCACATGGCCCGTCAGGAAGGCCCAGAGCATGCCTCTCGCAGCCCGGAGGAGGCTCTGAGGCCAGCACCCCAGCACGGCTGAGCGCCGCCAGCTGCTTCCTGACCGGCGGCTCCTGCCTGAGTCAGATCCCTTCCCTGGCTCTGGCCTGCCGAGAGCAGCTGGCCTGGCACGGCGTGGGCAGGGAGATATCTCTGGCTCCTGCAAAGTCCTTGCTCTTCTGGAAAAAGCTGTCAGACACTGCTGAGACAGCAGCACCGCGTGAGGCTGGGGGTAGGTGGGCCTCAGGGCCTGCTCCATGCTGGGTTTGTGGTAGCACAGTCTCTGGCTGGTTAAAAGGAGGGTAAATGCACACCACGTGCCACTAAACTGGGTTTGTATAAGCAGTGGGAAAAGTTAGATGCTTGGCCTTGGCCTGCCCCAGCTGAGGCTACCCTCTGGTCTCTGAGGAAGCAGCACTGGAATGCTGATCCACACAGGCATTCCCCGGTGAGAGGCACCACGAGGAGCTGCTTGTTCTGCTGTGGGCAGCAGCAAGCTGCAGAGATAGCCATACTTTCTTCCACTTCAGTGGAGGGAGCTGGTTCCTGGCACATGCCTGGTCTGAATGCTGCTCTTAGCAGGAGGAGTCAGGCTGGAGTCCCTGGGAAGCTGTGTCCACACGGATTGAGAGTGATTCCCTTGGTGCCAGTGCTCCCTCACTTGGGTTCCTCATGTGCATACCATCCATGCTGGCTTATTTATGTACACACCTTGCCCCACAGGGCCCTCAGGTGCCACCATGAGATGTGCAAGACCTTCTCTAAGGATGGTGCAGGGCTAGATACAGTCCTTCCAGTGGCTGAGGGAGGCATGAGGCTACTCTAGCTGTGGGCTCCTTTTGCCTGATAAAAAATCCATGGGGAGAGAGAGAGCCATAGCTATCCTGCCTGAGGGGATGATGGCTCAGAGCGATTGGGCTGGTGGCTTTGCAAGCAGATGCCAGGCTGCAGGCAGTGTACAAACAACTGTGCAGAGAGCCACAGAGAGCTGGGAGCACTCCTGACCAGCCACTGGCAGAGGCCAGCTGGGTACCAAAAGCTGTTTAGCTTTGTTTTTATTAGCAGAATGAGAAGCAGCATGTTCCGGGGGATTGTCCTGGTGGTGGGGAAAGACTCCTTTGAGCTTGCAGATCCAGTACAAGGTTTCTGGTACAAGAAAGCAGCTTGCTGCCTGCTCAGCCTTGCTGCTTGCATACTCCTTGTCCTGTCTGTCAGGCTCTGGAGACCTACCCCAGGTGCTGCAGTGCACCCCCGGGCCATCTCTTTGTCTGCAGGTGCAAAGGGAATGGCAGTACATGACAGTCCTCCTGTTGCTGTGCTCCTGGAGAGGTGGGGGTGCCCCCTGGGAAGCAGCTCTTCAGTGTCACAGAAGACAGACAGGGGTCTGGGTGGGCTGAAGAGGGCTTCATTCCTTTCCTTAGGGCTCCATTCCTGACTGGCATGTACTTGCCAAAGTTACTTAGCTGGTCTGGCCTGCTCTCCTGGTGGCTTGTCCCCCTTGAAAGTCACACCAGGCAGACATGGATGCCAGCCCTTCATCAGGCCTTTGGAGCTATGTGCACTTGAAAGCACATTTGCAGTCATTACATGTGAAGTCTGCTCTGAAACAACACAGCACGGCTTGCAAGCTAAGCATTCAGTACTTAGGAAAAGCCAGGTTTAAGGTTTCCTGTGCCACATCAAACAGCCTTGAGGTTTTGATAGCATCATCTCTCTCTTGGGATCTCATCACTGCCTCCAGCCTCCTGTTTCTCTTAGTCCAAGCTTCTACCTCTCTCCTGCTTTGCTGCCAGACCTTTTGTCTCCTCCCTATCTCAGTTTTCCCCTCATCCCAGCTCCCAGCCTAAATTCCTTTTTCTACCAATCAGGTTATCTGCTCTCACCTGACCCCCAAACATACCTCATAGCTGCACTGACAGTGTACACCTCTCCCCCTTCTTCGCTCCCATCTCCCAAATCTGTCTCCTGATTCAGGTAGTAAGTCCCACATTCCCAGTTACCCCTCAGCTCCTTTTCACAATCCGTTTCATTCATGTTTTCCCTGCTTTTGCATTAAAACCATGGAGTTTGCTCCTACTTTTTGCATGCTATTCCCTCTCCATCCTGGGAGAAAACTACATCCTTCTGCTGTGGTCTTAAGCCCCCTCACAGCCATTAACACCCAGGAACAGCAGTATAGGAACAGGAGGAGCTGCACCTTCTCATCAGCCTTGAAACAGAGATGCCCAGGGAGGACAGGACTCAGTGCTCATACACAGCTATCTCTGTGTGGGGCTTCTCAGGTCACAGACAGTCCTGCTTCCATCCATTACACAGGTTAACCTCATTAGGTGCCTAAAGCTCAGACAAGATCAACCATCTTCACAGCATGAAAGTCCTGGTCAGAGGGTTTAAATACAGGCAAACTTTTGATTAAATTGCAAGGGGGTCTTCAAATGGAGGCTCTCAGGGAAATACAGTGTGTGCACAGCACAGCTTCTGGCTTAGTCAGCAGTAACTCACTGTAAAGGTTTACGGGGGGCTATGTGAATAGTAAAGGCATTCCTCATTTAATTTGTTTGCTTCTGGGGATATAAGCTCATAGGATGTCACAGCAACTGGCCTGTGATTTTTATGATGTATAGTGGCTTTCCAGGCTGTTGCTTCTTGTTGGCACAGCAAGTTTTTGTGGACATGCCATAGCCTGTGTAATGCTGCAGTCTTTTTGGCTGAATTCACAAATTCCAAATAGAAAGCACTGTGTTATCTTCCTCCTGTGCCATAACCTGCCCTCCAGGGTGAGGGAGTTTGGTTGGTCAGAAGCTGCACAGATGGCTTTAAAATACTGCGGTAAGAGTTTCATTTGGAACAACTCTGAGCACCATTTCGGGCTTTTTGGATAACTGGAAATCCTTGGCTTCATATGTCATCCAAGATGTAGGAAGAGCCTTGGACAGGCTGGCTCTTTAGGAAACATTTAGAAACCATGGTTATAAACTTACGCTGCCCAAGTAAGTAAAACTGCTTCTTTACATGAGTGCATGCTATCCCTTTATGCTACAGAAGGAAGACACGGGCTATGTGGCAGCTCAGAGATACACTTTCAATTCAGTTTTCTGAAGTTCCTATAGTCCTGTTTCCTGAGAATTGTTATTACATCCAAGTAAGCAAGTTAGCTGCAACACGTGTAGTACTGGCCAAAAAACCCAAAGATCAAATGCAGCCTGACTTTGGCAGGCTGCTGCAAGATTAATTGGGTGACATGTGCCAGCTCAGGAAATTAATTTTTATTTGGACAGCCTCACTATTGGTAGGGATAATTTTCCTTTGCCAAGCAGAATGACTAGCCACACTTTTTAGAATTGTTCTAGAGGTGCATTAAAGCCACAGAGAGATAATGTTCTTCATACCTGGCTAGCAGCTTGGTGACAGGGCATGGGACACAGTGTACTCAGAGAAGCTGCTATACAAAAATGGACAGGTTTGGCTTCCAGAAAAACTTACCTTTTCTTAAGGAGATGTTCAGAGACAGCAGATGCTGTGTCTTCCATGGTGAAGTCTGCACTGTAGTGCCACTCTTCAGATCTGGGTCAGGCTTAGGGTAAATCCAAAGAAAACCTGGGTCTAGAAAGAATGAGAATTCACAGAACCTTGTTGTGATCGTTCATGTTTCCTGTGTCCTGAGCTAAACCTTGCCACAGCAGAAGTGACTGCAGGTTAGACAATCCCCTGGAGTTCTGAGATTCGGTTCAGAACCAAAGGCTGAAGGGAAGTCGGGGGTTTGAATCTGAATCTGTGGCCTCCCTTTTACCCTTGGGATAAAATAATTTTAGTTTGATTTTGCTTCAGTATCTGTTCTCCTGGCAGTCTGGAAGACCACATATGAAGTAAACCAAGCTAGTCAAATTAATCAACGTGCCATTTTTTGTTGTTGCTGATTTATCAGCAGGGGAAAGCCCTGATCATGTTTCATGTACTTATCTTCTGAAAGTTTCCCAGAATGCAGGAAAGAGTGTTTATACTCTATACACAGTATTGTTTGGCAACAGCTTCAGGAGGTCACTTTCCAGGCATATAAATGCATCTTTCGTCTGCCTCGGAGGTCTCTTGTGTGGGTCCTCTGGAATTTTTGATCTGTCTTCTCTTCTACTTAAAGCTTCCTCCTTGAAAGCTTGGAGGAGGAAACAAGCAACAGAGAATCCTCGGGACATGATGGTTCAAAGAAAAATAGTCCCCTGCTGTTTACCTCCTGCTTCTTGAGACTCTGATGTACCTGCCCATATCTCCTGCTTTGTGCACCCTTCAGCCTCTGGCCCTGAGCCCCCACAACGTTCCAGCCACTCTTTTGCTTCCCACAAGTCAGAGCTCTCGCCCACATCTCCTCCATCATCTTCCCCCTGCCTGCTGAAGAGACTGAGATTGCTATGCCTTTTCTTGAGTCTAGATTTCTTATTTCTCATTATTCCATGTCCTTCGGGAAAAAACTTTCCGTATACATGGGAAATATATGGCTTTTCTGCCATGTGACAGCTATTCTTCATCTCCTCTGAGCACCACAGAGCCACCTGCACCTTCTGCCTCCCGCTGGCCACACCGGCTCTCTCCCACAGCTCTGTCCGAAAGAAAACTCCATGTCTGGGCATGAGGGACAGACTGGGACACTCAAGCATCATCTCATCACTCCACTTGTTGGAATGGCTCAGCAGCCTCTCTTGAGAACCACCAGTACCAGTCCTCCTGTGTGTCATTACACAGCCAGCGTAACATTGCTCATTAAATCACTTGTTGACATTAATTTGACTTCGAGCTCGACTACAATACCAGCAGTGCTGAAAGGAAATATGGTTTAATTATTACTGTAACTTTTTACCACAGAGTATTATGCATTGTTTTGAAGTCTGGCTGTGGATGTTACTTTAACACGTTTTAAAGTCCGTTGTAAAAAAGTGTGAGATGTTCCTCTTCCTCGCTTTCCATTGTCGCTCAGACAAGTCAAAGCCAACAAGTCTCTGCAAAGTTTAAATAATTTTCCCTTTTGTGTTTTGTTTTTAATACATTTACAGTAAGACTACTTTTTTTTAAAATTAGTTTCTAGGCATGGCATGGGGGGTTTTGTACTTCAGTATATGCCAAAAATGATGAGGATCACATGGCCTGAGCAGGTCCCATCTCATCCCTGTTCTTGTCTCAGTCTTGGAGTCTGGGAATTTTTATCAAACACATTTCTAAAATCTGGCAGGCCAGGGATGTGTTCCCACGGCAGGGTGCAGCTGGATGCTCCTAGCTCTGTGGCTCCTGCTCCCAGCTGAGAGGGCAAGTGCTGGCTCTGGTCTGGAAGCTGGCCAGCCACATGAGCATGGCATTGCGACCAAGGTCAAATCTCATCCTTAGAGGGGCCAAAATGCAACAAAATCTGGGATTCCCCATCTGGTGCTGGCTGTGCAGTCATTGCTCTGGGAGCTAATTGCTTGGGCTGGCAGAGTAAAATAGGTGGGGTCCCCAGCTGGCTCTTCCGCACTGCACACACAGAGGCAGGTTCACAGAGCTCTTGTGCATGCCTGCTGCATTTCTTTCTTCCACCTAAAGTGTGGGGTTACTTAGATTCACCTGCACAGCAAGCTGTAGGGAAGGTGGGGACCACAGGATGTTGTTTATGCCATGCTTTTCCTTAGTTATGAGCCCTAGAAGAGCAGGAACTGACTGTGTAGAAGGGCCCTGCCTTTTTGGGCATCATGGCCACTTGAGGCAGCCTGCATGGGCAGGCTAAGCCTACCAAGCTGAACAAAGTGCCACCAGATAGGGGAAATTCAGTGCCTCCACGTCACATACACCAAATTTGCTTCATGTAGTTAAACAAATCTACAGCCCTGCAGCATCTCTCATCTCTAAATAAAAAATCTCCAGTGTATGTATGGCACTCATTGCTGCACACCCTAAGCACCCATGGGGTTTTTTTGGTTTTTGTTTTTTTTAAAATACCCTGTAACTATATATGTGAAGCACCAAGGTGTTCTTCCCCTATTTCACAGGTCACAAGAAGGCAATAATCAGCCCAAGGCTGTAAGTGGCAATGGAGCAGTGAGGAATCTTCCAGACTATCCCAGGCCGGTGGACTCAGGAAGAGAAAAGATGAGAAAAGAGTAAGGCTGATTTAACAACATGCAGAGCTGGTAGCAAAAACAAAAGCCCCTTACTGGTGAGACTGCAGGTACACCTGACAAAATGCAGACATGAAGCGTGACTTGTGTGAACGTGGGACGCAGTGACCTGGAAGGATGGGCTTGTGTATCCTCTGCCTACTCATTTGTTTCACTCTTTCTTGTCTTCATATTTCTTTCCTATCGCTCCTGTGCATTTGAGAATGCAGATCTGCATGTCAAGCCTGTGCAGTGAAGCAGGCAGGCACAGAGCTGTGATACTCCAAGTCTCTCTGGCAGGCACTACTGCAGAGCCCACAGCCAGCAGCAGAGCTGGGGTCAGTCACAAAGACCACACTGTGTGCTCCTCCTGCCACTGATGTCCGTGTTCCTCACGAGTTGGAGAAGGATCCCTTGTGGCTGGCTATAATGTGTTGACAGGATTATCTTCAACTCTCAGCAGGATGCTGTGCCAGCATACTGAGAGTAGAACCCTGCAAGCAACACACTGACTTCCCTCTCATACCACAAACATCCTCTCCTAGAACTGAGTCACACCACAGAGTACCTTATTGGTTTGTTGTATTTGTTGTGTTTGTTTTAGCTGAACTCCACAGGATGCTCTTTCACTTACAGCTCAAGATATTCCTGCTGCCTTTGACACAAGGCACGCTGAGATATCTGTGGTGGGGAAGTGATGCATGGTCAGGATGCTGGCCCTGCTCCTGCACAGCTTCCCGGCGCTGTGGTACAGGAGGTTAGTGGGGCTGCAGCGCCCACACAGATGGAGTGGAGTTACTAATTCCTTTGAAATGACAATTTTCTCTTTGTTTTGTATGTTTTCCAGATGTCACCTGCTGGCTTCAGGGGGAAGGGAAAAGTCAGTGTGAAGAAAGTATTTCAGTAATTTGCCTGGGAAGCCAGGTGCCTCTCTGAGCAGCTTGAACCACTTTTAAATTAAAACTTCAAGAGAAAGAGAGCTGGGGCTTCACTATTGGAAGATGTAAAACAGCAAGCATCTATCAAGGTGTCTTGGGGGCAGCTGGTCTGCCCTTGGGCAGAAGTCAAAACCAGTCTTTGCCCATCAAATACCTGCAAGACCAAACTCGCTTTGGGAGGCCCCAAATCCAGCCCTGCCCTCCCTGTCTATGGCTGCAGTCAGGTATGGGAGGTCACTGAGCTCTCTTCTTTGCGTCCCTGCTTTTGGCTCATGCCTAGATGGGCCTGGATTCATACTGAGCAGGTGTGATGTTGTGCAAACTGGTTATCATGTTTGGGGTGCCAGGATGCTGTCCTTTGCATATGAACCACTTCTGGGTTATGCCCTCTAGAGAAAACGGTGGCTGCTGGCTCGTCCCTTCAGGAAGGTAAGTTTTGAGATGGCACTTGTGACATTTGGGTTCACTTTAATGAAGCACCTTAAAAATCTGTCTGTATAATCTCTTTCTTGCATTTGATCTGTCTCCTTGCCTTCAAGCCAAACCACTTTTGCCATTATCTAAGAGCTCCTTGTTGATGAAACAGAATGGTGAAAATACAGCATATTTTAGTATATTCTTACCATGATAACCTTTTATTTAATGAGGAAATAACAGATAAAAGGCTTCTTGAGTAGAAAGGGGAAAAGCAGGTCATTAACGTTAAATAAAATGTACCTTTAAAAAACCTGAAGACTTTAGAGAACATGGAAAAAACATGTCAGTGTAACGTGAAGTAAAGTAATAATTTCCCCTGTTAACACACACAAAACCAGAGCTAAATAATTGCACCACATCTTGATGAGTCTGTTTTTAGGAAGGTGAATCTCATGCTGCTTGACAAAAGGTTGCTAACCATTCTCCTATATTCATTAGTTATGTAAACAGGGATGTAAAATAGCCCCTTTCGTGTCAATGCCTAAAGAAACAGAGATTGGACCCTGGCAACTATAAAATAATCCCCCTGTTTCCTGGAAGTCTGTCAGACTGATGGGATTTTTTTTTTCTTTTGAGTGGGGAAATATGCTATTTGGAGAGAAGAAAAAAATATCCTTGAGTTCTTGGCTCCCTTCTTGGCATGCAAGGAGTGCAGTCGGTTTAGGTATTTCTGAGTAAATGTGAAAAATATTGAAGGGGATATTTTCCTCCAGGGATCAAGGTACACACCAACACTCACTTCCATCCTGTCCCCAGGCACTACTGTATTACACAGTCTTACAGCTGTTTCAGAGAGAAAGCACTGTAAATATGAACTAGAAAGCATGTGTTTTTCCATTTCTCTGGTCACCTCTTTGAGAAGTACTTGATGAAGTCAATTAAAAAGAGAAAATAACCCAGCCTCTCTCTTGGTGGAAATCAGTCCTCTTCTTGCAAACAACTCAGTGTTCAGTTTTTGCAAAGAAAGAGCCATATGAAAAATGGAAAAAAATCATAGTCCTTGGCAGTTAACCTTTTATTTAAGTTCAATAAGCACTTTCAGCACACTGTAGATTTGCAAACACTGATTTCCATCCCCTTTCCAACCTGCTCTGTTCTTGTCGTTCCTTCTTGACAAATCACACTATAAGCCAAACACTGAAGCCCTGGGCACAGATCATTTAGGGATTTCTTTATCCACCAATGATAACTTTTTCCTGCAAAGGCAAAGCTGCACTCTGTGCTGTTTCACAGGGTTTTCAGGAAGCTTCTTATCCAAGTGGAACAAATGCAGTCTGGCCCACTGCATTTTCCTGGAGATTTAAATTTTTTTTCTAAATGGAAAAACAAAAAGGGTCAAGTTTAATAAATTCAGTGCTGCTCCTTTTGCACTTTCTCTGGGATTTTTTACTTTGGATTCTATTTGTATTCGCTCTCTCCTCCTTTACACAAGATGTTTAGGGACAATTTGTAATTCAACATAGCATAAAATCGATGGATAAAAAGTGTGGTGTTTAATTATGTCTGTAGCTGTATGTACAAAGACTCTCACAATCAAATCCTATTGCTTATAGGTGATTGCTGTCCACTAGGACTTTCTCCATGTATTTCAAAAGTCTATCCTTCTTCCATATTCCCCTCTGCAAGCACTTGTCATCCATATCTTTCTAACTCTTTTTCACTCCTTGACACTTCCTCCGCAGCTGAAATGGAACAAATGGGCCTGGAAAAAATTTCCTGGACCATGAAGTTCGATCCTCTCATCTATAGCCATTGTGTAACTGCGTCCAAGCCCTCAGCCAGGTCTATCCAGGAAGAAGGGAGACTTCTTGTCCTTGCTGCACCTTTTTGGAGACTGCTTCAGCACAGGGCTACCATAGTTGTGAGGACTGGACTTGTGATCTCCAGAGTGAAGGATAGTTCTGGCTGGTTTATACTCATTTGAACTTTGTACTTGGCTCAAGCTGCTTTTTTCCCGTCTCTGCTTTTTAATCTACTACTGCATTTATAAAGGTCAATCATGTCTGTTCTTAGCCTTGGCTTTCCTGTGGCTGTAAATCCCGACTTGTCCCATCTGGTGAGTTAATACAGCCTCCCCCAAAACTCCATGGTCAGCATCTGCTTCATGTTCACTGCTTCTGTTTCTTCAATGCAGAAATAGCTGAGGAAGCTGTTCACAGCAGACCTATGAGGTCTCCCCAGGGCTGTCCATGTCCAGTAGACACTACTCTTTATCTGTCTTTTTTTGGGAAATTTCTGTACTGCACCTGCCTTTTCCCATCTGCTGCCCAGTTTGGCTTCAGAAGCTGAGTGACAAGAGCCAGGCCAGAGCTCTGGGTCACAACACAACCTATACATACAGATGTCCTTCCAGGCTTGTTTTCAGCTGTCAGGAGTCCTAATGATTTCAAACACTTGGATAACTTGTCCCTATGTGCATGAGCTTGGATTTTGTAAATTATTCAGTTATGTTTGGATTCATTAGTTTGGCATTCTAGGTTGTGAGTCTTCTCTATGCTGATAATGCCCCCAGTTTTATATCAGTATATACTACTGGATGTTCCCATTTTCTCTGCCAGTGATCATGCTGAATTGATGCTTAGCCTCACTCCTGAAAAAACTGTTTCAGTTTGTTAGATTTCTTTGTGAGAGTAACCTTTGTCATCTCCTTAGGAACGTCCTCATCTCCTAATCCATTTCTCTGCCGATGCAGTTTTAGTTAATAATTCCTTTGTGATACCATACAGATGTCCAGAGAGATTTGGCTGACTTGTATTTCTCCATCTGAAAGGCATCCATCTTATAAAAAAATGGATATGATGTTATTCAGGCACATTCCTGATGCATCTTGTCCCAATTTTCAGTTACTTTCTTAGCCCTCTCCTTTTTCACATCTCAGAGCTTTTCACAGATCACTTCCCCACTGTCCTGCATCATACCATAAGCTTGCTTGCTATTTCAGGCAGCCATTTGGGTTTAACAGAATCTTTGCAGTGCCACTTTCCTGGCCCATCACAGAGCTGCTTAATTCAGGATACAAAATCTGCTATGAGGGGTGTGTATCTAAACATCTGAAGTGCAAACATAAAGCAACTTACAGTTATATTAAGAGGTTATCTGAGCTATCAGACTCAGTATTTGCTTTTTTGTTTGGGGGGACTGTTTTTTGGGGTTTTTTGTCTGCTAAATATTCTTACCATTTATCTGTATGTCTGTAAGCTATAACCTTGTTAACAGAGCAACAGTGGTGCCAAAATTAATTTCCAACCTTGTAAAAGCAAATTAATAATTGAGGTAAACACTTCAGAGTAAGGATGCCACTTACGTAATTCATTCTTTGAAAAGTAACATAAACCAGGCTGTACACAGCATTAGCCAGACACACAAGATGTTATTATACTGTTTTCTTCTCTATAAAAACTTTAAAAGAAAGGAAAACTTCCAACATCACCTTAAGCTCTGTTTTAATGGAGATATACTTGCTTCCAACCTTGTTATCCTGCCTTTTCTGGTCTGTTTCTGGGACCTAGAATCATGCTTTTCAGTTAAGGACTGCATTCAAGTGTGAATTGGGAGGCTCTTGGAGAACGGTGGGACTGAATTCAGGCCCCTGAAGAATCAAAGGAGGAAAGTGCCTGATGCATGAGCTGACACTACATTTACTGAGGTTCTCACACTGCAAACTGTCTCTTCACAAAAAGGCCAGAAAGAAGTCGCCTTCCTGATTAATTCATGGGGGCTATTGAGTAGAAATGAAAGCAACCAGTGTCAGACCAGCTGTGGAGAGATGGTAGCTGGACTGAACTGTCTGAGAGTGTGGAAGGAAAGCATTCATTTTTCATCACCTGCAGTTAAAACCAATGTGTCCTGATGTATATGGACATTGTGAAAATTATTTTCCTGTGATTATCATAAAAAAATATTGTAATGGAAAAATTATATGTAAAAGAAAACTGCTGTTTTGGCATCTTTCAGTTGCAACGAAGTGTAGCGGCAAAATGCAGTTTGAAAACAGTAATCTGAAAGGTAAATGGGTCAGACTTGAAATTTTTGCTTTGGAAATCTTTGTCTTACTCTTTGTAGTAGGCCCATAGATCAATGTACTCTTTGTCTTTATTGATCATCAATTTAATTGCAAGGAGGAGACAAAAAGCTGTTGGAAATGCAGAAATGTTAATAAACAGCATCTATGAGGAACAACTCCTTTCAAATACGCTCTCAGAGGAATATGCCCTTTATAAGTCATGTGAAATAGAAAGCTGGTTGTTCAGAGTGCTTCCTGCTGGAGTGACTAGATCAAGCTTGTAAATAACCCCAAAACTTTGCTACCTGCTCAAAATTCGGTGGCTGACCCAGCTGATCACATCGTTACTGCCTTTTAAAAAATGCTTAGCATAAAGTGCCACTTGAGTCCATTTAATCTGTTACTAATGGTGACAGATCTCCATTTTCCCTGGATGAAAGATGGCAGAAGCTCAGAGGAATCCCACGGCTGGACCACTTCACATGTAGGAGGGGTTTGTATAAGGCCTCTCTTGCAAGGAAAGCAGCTGCCAGAGGAGAATTACCTGACCCCACCCATGGTCATGAGAACAAACTGGTTTTAATTCTCCCCAGACTCTTGGTATCCGCATCTGTGTTCCTGTGTGTATGGCTTGAGTCTTTCCCAGTACATATGCTTGATGAAGGCATTAAAATATCACCAGGTACCTAACACTCTTGAACATTTTGGATAAGGGATTGATGGTACCCAAGAGATTGACAGAAGTGAGGTGGGTCAGTGTCTCCATTGACTCCTGATTCTCAGATCGTACCTCATGATGGATGCAGACAGCTTGTGGAGGATGCTGAGGGCAGAGACACTTCTTCCTTAATATCCTAGGCTTCTGCTCCTTAATCTAGTAAAATCCTGTTCCCTTTCCTCATGCGCAGCATATGCAGTAGCACTGCTGAGCAGCCACACACTGACCACTGTCCTACCTTGGAGAATGGAAAATGGAATAAAAGTGAGGACACCATGGGAACAGATGTTGCAAAGTACCAGAAAACAGAGTTGCAAAAGGTAGCATTAATCCTGTGGAGGTTAATCTTATTATCCCAGATTCTATGAAAGCATCAACAGCAATAAATTTCATTATTGCAAACATTGCATATTGCATACAGGATCACTGTCCTGTGGTGGCATTGACAGATTGCTTGGTATGACTACAGATGTGACTTGTGAGAATGGGCGATAAATTAAAAATACTCTTTTGCTTGGTATTACCCCTGGAAACGAACTCTCCAAACAAAGTAAAAGTAAATAAAACACTCACAAATGAATAAATGTGATGTGTGTCAAGAGAAGAGGAGAGGAGAGGAGAGGAGAGGAGACGAGAAGAGAAGAGAAAAAAG
>VZRL01002366.1:1186672-1337258 GCA_013397895.1 Origma solitaria | reverse complement strand
GACGAGAAGAGAGGAGACGAGAGAAAAGAAGAAGAGAAAAAAGAAAAGAAAAGAAAAGAAAAAAGAAAAGAAAAGAAAAGAAAAGAAAAGAAAAGAAAAGAAAAGAAAAGAAAAGAAAAGAAAAAGAAAAGCAAAGAGAAAAGGAAAGAGAAAAGAAGAAATACTGATGCTTCATCCCTTTTTAAATAGCTCCAAGGAAATTAGATGCCTTTAATCTAAAACAGAATAATAAATGAGGTAGCACATTATATCCAAGATGTGCTGAAACATCATGATGTGGTCTTTAGATTGATGGGGTCAAAGTTTTCCATGTCTGGAGGAAAGGCAGCTGTATTTAGTCAGTGACTGACTGAGACAGGCATGGTAAATGGCAGTGCACAGCAGCAACTCCAGCTATTCCCCTGCTGTGTGTGGAGCAGTGTGAGGACTTTATTCAAAAAGTGCCAGAGTTCTGTAAGGTTTTGACTTTGTTGCCTCTCAAATCAGACCATTTATCTTACTTGACAGAGATACTACATCTACTCTTTTTCCATCAGAAACTCTTGCTGTGACCAGTGTGACAGTTTTTTCCTTAGCAGTTTGCCATGTTTGGGTTAGTCTGTTTTCAAGAAATCGTTCAATACTTCCTCCCAAAGAAATCAGTGTTATTGGTAGGAAGCTGCAATTTTTTGTATACCGTAACAGGTAGAGCTGTTGGCCAGTACCACAATACAATGACTTCCTTTGTATTTTTCAAAAGTAACTTTGGTTGGTAGCGACTGGGGGAGAGGTACCATGTCAGGAGTGTTTATCCATTCCACCACAGCTTTGCTTTCAGAGAAACTCCCAAATTCCTGTGGCTCCTCCATGATTTATGGTGCTGAATTTTCCGGCCTGGAAGGGCCGGGTGAGGAAGGTTATCCCAGCTAAAAGAAACAAATCCTCCCCACAACGGATGCGAGGTGTTTGTTTAGCAATCCCACGGACTTTCAGATCAAATCCACACTCTGTAGGGAAACAAGGACACCAGCCTTTGATCTCCAGAGGGAATTTAATGATTTGAGTTTGGTGAGGTGCTTGCCAAGGTCAAGTGTGAGCAAAGAAAGAACTCCGCTAAGAAGCCAAAACCAAAATTTGATTAAAAAAGAAAAAGCAATCCCTTTCTGTTTTTCACTGTCAGTGTGCAGGAGCCAAGATGCATCTCCCAGTTTGCACTGCTTGGAAGTAGGGATTCAGACCAGCTGCCTAGTTTTATTCACAGCTCATCTCAGTGAGCATGGGCTCATCTGATATAACAACACACACTGGACAAAGGAAGATGGGACTTCTTATGTGTGGCAGAGCAAACTGTCCTGTGCAGAAGTTAGAGCAGAAGTGGTAAATCTGTGTGACACAGATGTGTGAAAATCTGTCCAGCTTCACAGCAGTGAAAGGCCAGAAGAAGAGGTGAGACTCTCAGCCAAAAATTGAACTCTGTTTGATATTTCTTCGCTCCAAGGCAGTGCTGCCACTTAGTCATACAGAGGATGCAGTGCAGTGCGTAGTCCAGGTGAAACCTACAATCTCTCTGGGCCCACAGAGATATTTAAGTAATGCTGTTAAACCAGAGAGCCTCTTCCAGTGTTCTGATCCTTCACGTCTGTCAAAACTAGTAGCCATGTGGCTTGATGCCTTTGACCCATCTATAAATTTTCTGTGAGGAGCCCAAATATCCTTTCTTAGGGCCTTTGAAGAGAAGAGTTTAGAAATAGCTTAGTCTCAAGCTTTTTTTACCGTTACATGATTTTTAGTATGGGACCTTCTCTGCTTGAGACCTGCCCTGTCCCTGTTCTTCCCCAGTGCTGGATTTATGAAATCTCAGAGGCATCAGCACTTGCTAAAATGGTGAAGCACCAGGGTGAATCCCATATCCCTCTGTCAGTGTCCCGGGACACCATTTGCTTACTATCTGCTACTATGAGCTAGAAGCTGTCCATTCCTGCCAGTCCAAGTCTGGTGCTTTACCACAGTGTAGATGAATAGAATAATTAAATGCAAAGGGGGAAAAAATCACTGCAACGCTTTTTTTTCCTTCCTTTTTGCAGGGGAGGGAGACTGAAGAGAAACAGATGATTAATCTTTTGATGGTTCAAGTATTCTTTTATATATATGAGTCATATGTCTAAATATTCAGGGTCACCAGTGACCTCGTCTTGGCCAGATTTAAAAATGTTCTCCCTCCTTGGTCTAGCTGAAGAGTCTAGATGCATTCACTTCTCTTATCTTTCTGGACTTTCCTAGCATAGGTCTATGATTTACTTTTGCTCTTTGGGGACTAGTGCTATGAATAAAATAACTAAGACAAAGGATTTTTTCCCCTTGTATGGTTTGCATAGTCCTGTGTCTTTTGTGGGCGTTTTTGATGGACAGTATATAAAACATATTTTATGTGGGAAAAAATTCTACCCAAATATTTTTGGGTGCATTCCCTGCATTATAAAGATTTATAGAAATCTTATTTTGAAGCAAACTGACTGAGATGGAAGCAGTTACAGAACAATATTTATTAAACTACTACATAGCCAAGTATTACTTCATAAAACAGGAATAAGCAAATAGTCACTGGTTAAGGGATAGTGACTTCTTACAGAATGTACTTGGGCAGAAGTCTTCTCAGGCAGTCCCTACTCACAGCATCTCTATTTCCTATATATTAAATAACTACTACGCTCATTTATGACTGCAAGATGCAAAGATTGCAAGTCAAAACTGGGGGCTGTATTTTCAAATCTGGTGCTTATTTTCTTAGGTTACTGTGACTACCTGCACATCCACATCCTCAAGGGATCCACAAATACATGCTGTAAACCCTGCCTGTGCAAATCCTGATGCAGGATTTAGGATCCTGCTCTTGCAGATGCCATAAATTTAGGTGAGGGACCTGTTAATACCAATACATATATGTTAGGGATATGGCCAAGTTCTCTATAGATTTCTACAAAAGGCAAAGTTCGTACATAATAGGCATATTAGCACTCAAAAATCTAAGTACACCAATATTCAGTCTATGACTTGGTCCTGACAGTGCTTCTTGCTACTTTTATTACACCATTTCTGTTACTGCAATTACACTATTTATTTGCATGGATTTACTTCCAATTTAGGTCTTGATTTATCAACACATTTAAACAGCACTACAGGATGGAAGGTGAAGTTCATGCTGTGTCTGTAAGAACTGAAATTTTTTTCATTAATAACCTAACAAAAGGATGTTGTAAGGAAAGTGGAAAAAGCCCACAACCAATTTTATGCTGGTCTTTAATAGCAGAAGTGTTGTGTAATCCACAGGAGGCAATTTTTTAGCTTTGTTCAGTGTGGGTCAGGTCTTTTCTGGAGTAATGTGTCTGCTTTGGGGCCATGCTTTTGATTACAGATGGAGACTAAGTGGAGAAGAGCCAGAGGAGACCAACATGGATGATGAGAAGTTTGGAAAACATGACCTATGAGGAAGGGTTCAAGGAACTGATGTGTTTGGTTTTGTTTTTTTTTTTTTTTTAATCTAGGAGAAAAACATCCTGAGATGGGACATAATGAAAGACTTCCAGTACTTTAAACATTACTCTGAAAGACTATGATGCTCGTAAGGATATGGGAAGAACAGGTTTAATTTATGGCAAAGGTTAGGCATTAGGGAACAGCACTTACTGTTATGAAAATCCAGGAATGGGGGAGAATACATAGAAAGACTTGTTGCTGTAGTGATTACAGACTTTTAAAGACAGATCAGACATCCATCTGCCAAGAGAGGCCAAGATATTTTTAGGTTGTGTCTGTGTGAAGGTTGTGGAAGGTGTTCCCTTGAGATCCCTTGCAGCTCTGTGATTCATGGTCTCTGTGTGACTCAAACCTCTGTTGAACCAGGGCCTTGGACTTCAATCAGCTCATAGACATCAAAGGCTTCATTTGGGAAGGCTCAGAGGCTGGCCAAGTGTCAAACAGTTTCCTGCCCTGTGAGGAGATGTGTCTCTGGCTGTCACTCAAGTCTCCAAGGTACAACTGACAGAGCTTTGTGCCTTGCTCATTAGTCACTCAGCCAAACCAGACCTGCAGAGCAGGCAGTTCCTGGAAAGATTTTGCCAAGGAAGTTTGAACAAGTCCAGGATGCACCTGGAGCTATTCCCTTTCAGATGGTCTTCTCACCCTGTCCTGCACTTCTCTCACCAAGGGCTTGGTGTTGGAATACCCTTCAGAAATACCATTCAAGAGGCAGAAAAATGCTCAGGGATCAGGCATGTAGCCAAAATTTAAAAGCTGAGTCTTCAACCAAAATGGATGTGGAACAGGTGTTGTCCAAACAAACAAAAAAACCCAAAACCAACCAACCAACCAAGCAAACAACAAAACACAACAACAAAAGCCACCAGACAAACCCTGAGCACACCAAATATGTCTTGTCGTCTTTCACACCCAATGCTGCTGGCCTACCGGAGTTCCACATTTACTTCTAGAGAGGAAGAAAACATGAATGGTGGACTGTACTAGCATCCATGATTCCCCTTAGCAGTGCCAGCAAGGTCAAGAGATGAGGTACAACCAAGGGCCCTTGATGCCAGATTCAACTCTGATGTATTCTCTACTGGTGTTTATATGAATGTTATTACTGGTGAGCTGCCCTGGGCTTTTAAGGGGACTGGTTTTTTCTGCTGTATGTAATTCCATTTGGTGTGTCTCTCTGGATACAGCACTGACTGCTGGCCTTGGCCTCATGTGCACAGTAGTCCCACCCTGGTGTGCCAGTGCAGGTTCCTGCAGCTGCGTGCTCAGCTGGTGGCAGCTGCGAAGGTCTGCATGACCCCAGGATAGTATGGAAGCTGATATTAAAAAGGTAGAAGACAAATGTTAAATATTGTCAATAGATGTGCTGCCATGATGGTAATAGTGGCACTGATACCACCATCCTTTGAAATATACAGCAGGCTGCTTCTAGTCGTTGATTTTTCTTTCTCCAAATTTCTTTTCTCTTGACATTACCTCTGACCTGTGCTGGGATCTGAAATCCCATTTGGCCACTGGAGGGCAATCCAAACTCTCTGCCACAGATATTTCTAACCCACAGTTTGCCAAGTAGCAGCATTCCAGCTGCGCCTCAGGGACTGCAGTTCGCTTTTGTGCTCCCACCCCATCTCTCTCTTTGCCCCTTCCTTTCACATACTCCACCAAGAGGCCTGTGTCAGTGAATTTTTGTAATTATAGGAAGTCGTCTTTCAAGCAAAATGCCAACCACGCCAAAGCAATTTCCTCCACAAGTCCCTTCCTCGCCAGGCCTGTAGGGAGTGCTCACCCTTGGCTGACAGACTGCATAGTGAGTAAGGTCTCCATGACCATCAGCCCTTGGCATTTGGTCAGTGCCAAGCACAGCAGTGACTTGTTGAACACGGGGGAATTTCATATTGTAAAGCTCTGTGAGTGCTGCATTGTACTCGACCGACTAAAATCTATCTTGGGGAAAGAGAGGCATGTAGAAGTATCAGAGTGAGCATGCTACACCCAGTGCAACACAAGAAACTCTGGGCACTGCCATATGTCTGCTTCCTGTAAGAAAGTCAGGCTGTTACTGCCTAAACCTTCAGGGAATACCTGTAAGAACAATGGACAGAAAGTGTTTCACCTTGTGTGTTCTACATTTGAATCAGACCCTTGGGTTTATGTCAGATGTGTCTTTCTAGTTACAAATAGGGTCAAAAGCATCTTGCAATGGGTACAGAACCATAGCATGGGATTTTTTAAAAGTCATTTCCTACTCCAGGGTCTACTGAAAGTTTGAAGATACCTGGCGGTTTTTCAGTAACCAGTTAGCAGCCCTCAGTCTCTCACTGAGCAGATTCCTTCAATTCCAATGGGACTGAGTGCACAGCCTCCCAGGAGCTCTCTCTCCCCAAGAAAGGCCTGGTATCTGGAGATGTTGAACAGCATCCTCTTCAGGAATGGAGAAAATCAGCAAACCAAACGCATCCAGACCTCAACCTTGCAACTTATAAGGCTCCAAGAAGCCTTGGTCCATCATTTGAGTTGCCTAAAGATCCATCCCCCAAGCTCATCCCAGCACGTATTTTTCAGGCAGCTCATTTGCAACAAGGTGCTGCTGCAGAGGCCCAGCAAGGCACCAGGACAGCCTTTGGGATACTGATGGGTTCATTTCTTCTCTTGCCAGCATGCTGGATGGCCTCCTCACTTCTTGGCTGTCTGCCTGGTGGTTTCCAGAAAGGCAATGCTACTGCAGTTGCAGAATCCTAAGCTCCCAAAAGTCCAAAATTGTTTCTGGGCAGCTGTAGCCCCCAGCAAATCAGCCACAGTGTGCACCTTGCCAGATGCCCAGCTCTGTGGCCAGCCTGCACAAAGCAGCACTTCTGTCATGAGCTGGACTTCTCAACATCATTTTCATGTGTTTAACATGATCCTTTAGACAGGACCTGTACCTAGGCTTTTCCATATATATAAAATTGTAACATTTTACAGTCCTTTCTTAAGCTTTTCTTTTTGAAGCTGTAAGATTAAGTATTTTTCTATAGATAAGACAAGACATGTAAAATTGCCAGGGAGGTGGGAGATTCACAGAAATATGGACAAAAAAGGCTCTTTTAAATTAGATTCAGGAAAGGGTTGTGCATTTTCCATCAGACAGGCTTTAAAGGGACTGGGACATAAAACAAATGCCAAGCCAAATATTGAGAGCAATGTAACCAGTGAAACAATGGGAAAGTTATTTAGCAACATACACAGCCTTGGAACAGCCACGCTGTAAGTTAAGCACGCACACCAAATGTATTTTGGGCTGCTGGTGCCAGAGCACTCAGCTAACCCTCAGAAAACTAAAATCGTACACAACATGCTTACATTTCCCTCTCAACAACTGCTTGTGAGGCAATCACTGTGAGGGGATATACAGCACTTATTTATTTTAAACAGCCACTTGGGCAAGCCAGCTTGGACTCTGATCTTAACCAGATGCTCTTCAGTCATCCCACATGCAAGGTGCATTGTGCAGCCTCCACGTGCATCCCATGTCCTGCTCCCACTGCCCTGTACTAAGCACTGTCGACTGCCAAGCACTCTCTCAAGTAACTTCATCTGTCTCCTGAACATCAGCTCTCACAAGCCAGCACAGGATGGTTTCTGTCATTGTAGAAGAGAACCTGTCCTTGCTCCTTCAGAGAGGATGTCCTTGCTTGCTGGTAAAATAAAGTTGTTACCAAATTGCATTTCTGTAACAGATGCCTTGTCCTTCCCTTTGACCCAGGTCCTCATTGCACCAGTTCCCTCTTAAAATGAAATATCCTTGTTGAGGCAGCTGTGGGAGAACAGGTGCCACAAATCTAGTTAACCTTATCTGATTCGCAGATGATACTTGCTCTTGCCTGGAATCTTGGGGATGTTTTAGCTCAAAGCACGCCTGTGCTGATGTAAACTGGACTCAGGGATGACTTTGAAGGCTGAAATCATAAGGGATGAAGAAATCTGGGATAAATAGCTGAAAGACTTGGGTCCTCTGCCATGATGCAAAGGTGGCTGACATAAATTGTGTGAAAGCTTTAAAAGCAGCCCACATTTCTTCTTGGACTGTTTCCTTGGCACTGTTAGAAGATTTCTTTTTAAAGTTTTTGAGGGATCTGCAAGAAGAATAATGCTGACAAGTGCTCTGATATTCCTGTCTTTGTTCCCCATGATTGGGAAAAAAGAGCTTTTCTATTTTCTTTCCACATTCCCACAGAAGAGCCTTGGGAAGTGTATGTCATCTTGGGTTTGGAGAGCAGCGCAGCATGCAGCGTCATCCCCAACACAGAAGATGCCAGAGGGGCATTCTGCCTCCGTGCAGCTAGCAGGGAATGACTGGAGCGCCATGTTTCCTTCAAGTGATAGGATTAGCTCCCCTTTTCAGCAGGGCCTTCTCTGCACTTGATAGCCACGGTCTGCTGGCTCCCACAAGGCATGTCCTTCATGTGACTTGCTGTTTCTGCTTCAGAAAGTTAAGTATTCAGGATGGATTTTCAAGGACTGAAGTTTTTTCTTACAGTAATGTTCCTACCACAACTACCAAAACTGCTCCTCTAAACACTTTGGTGAGAAAGAAAGTAATTTAAGTGAAGAAAAGACATTCACATATTTGATCACCATTAAAAGAAAGGGCATCAAACATCTCTGATAGGTTTTTAACTTACATTTACAAGTTTTCTTTATCATGTTCATGTTTTGGAATAGCAGGATCATGAGCTGAAACACAACATATGAATACATGTGTATGTGAAAAGAGGGAGAAAGGCATCAGAAACTTCAAGTAAAAAGAGGATTTTTAAACCCTCAACTTCACCCACCCTGAATGTTAGGAGAAATTATTAGAAAACTGTTTTTCTATTCTGTAGCAATTTTATATTTTGTTTGGGTTTGTTTTGTTTTAATTGCTAATAGCTCTGCTTGTCAGCACACAGTGAAGTCAGCTGGGGTTTGTGCTGTCAAAAATGAAAGGGTTTCCCATTATTCCATTGAATTAATGATATTATATTAATAAATAATGTGGTTGGCTACCAATGACATGAGCTCAGAGTACACTGAGCAATGCTTCATGCTGTTGCATGCTGAATCTGCTGGGCAAGTTTGTCACTGAAGAGACAAACATGAACCTCTGTTTATTTAAATTTTCTAGATCAAGGTCTTCTCCCAAAGAATTCATAAGTCTTACCACAGCTTTGGGGTGCCATTGTAGCATGTGTAAGTCAGAATAACTGCATAATCCTAACTGTTAGATGGGAATGAGTTCTGCTGAAGCAGGAGAAGAGAATCCTGGACCAGGGTCCTGCCAGATCAACACACACTTTGGCAGGCATTTACATTTGCTCAGCATTTTGACTCTTGCCCTGCACCCCTGGGAACTGTCTAGCTGACTTTATTTTAAAAGAAAGAGGAAAAAGTCACGCACTCCAAGAGTAATGAAGAGGTGTGAGGAGCCAGCTGGTCCCAAAAGATTGATTTTGAATACTGAGTCCAAGAAGTCATATTTGGACTTGCCTGGTGCTATTAGACTTGTCTGTATCCAGGACCGGCCTCTGCCATAAACACTTTCATGGCATTTTAATCTTTTCAGTGGTAGGCTGTTGGGGGCACAATTAGGTGTGCACAGCTCTGCCACCACTTGTCATTTACTGGGTCACAACCAGCAATCACTACAGAATGCCCACACATCCCACTCTCCTTTCCTGCCTCTCCCAGAATCCACCCCCAAAACTGGATCAGACCTCCATAGTTTCAGTTCGTGCTCCATTTTCCATTATTCTTGCAGGTATTTTCTTCACGGTTCTCCACTGAGCCTGTCTACCAGACACATGCAGCGGGGAAAAGATGCAAGAAGAATATTTGTGTATACTGTATTCCATGGGCTAAGAGGGAACTAATAGGCATTGGGAAGCTCAGACCTGAAAGATGTTGGGGATGGGTGTTGCCTTTGTTCTCATGATGGCAGTTGCCTTAGCCCAGTGTTAGGATCAGTTAATTTTCGGGCATCACTAAAGCAAGTTACTTCAGTGTGTTTGTGTTTGGTACCAGAGGGCTGTGCTGACAGCCAGAGGGATCTCCATCGGCTGAGGAATGGGCTGAGAGGCTCCCCATTAGTTCAGCAAAGGGAAATGTAAAGTCTTGCCCAGGGGAGCAAGCCCAGATACCAGCAAAGGCTGAGTGATCTCCAGAGTGACCTTCCAAGCCCTGACATCGTGTCAGTCTGCAATTATTGCAAAGCTGTAGCAGCTACAACTGTGCTCCCACAGATGTCATTTTTATGATGACATTCAGGGAACACCCAGTATGGAAAAAAAGCATCCTTGCCTAGTTCTAGAGCTTGCTGAAAGAAATGGCACAGAGCAAAAAGTGTGGTGACAACTAGGGTATTACCGCTGCAAGTCATTCATGGAGTGGATTTCTGCCTGCTCAGATTTCACATGCACGTGGTATTTTTGGTAGGGTGATGAGCATCATGTTTTGGGGTTACTGCAAGTGGTTAAATTCTGTGGAAGGGTAACTCCGGACTGGCTTAGTTGAGGCAGAGCAGGGGCCTAGAAATGCAACTTCTGAAGGAGGACTGCAGGACTACAGAGGATCAGCTGTCCCAGCAGATTGTGAATAGCTTCCACTATGACAAAACAGATCACTGCTAATCTAAACTAAATCTCCTTCTTTTACACCTGTTCAGGTCCCATGTAGTGCCTCTGTGGATGGCATTAAATCATTCAGGGCTGAAAAGGGGGATCAAGTGTTTTCTGTGCCTTTCATTTGCTCAAAGATGTTTGGATGACAACTGACAAGAGAGTGAGCTTGTCTCAGGACACTGGACAAACAGACTCATCTTGGAAGATGGCATAAAAATTTTTCAGGGGATTTGAGATACCTGGAGGAAAGGGACACACAGGACAGTTGAGTATAGAAGCAAATCCCTCACAGTGAGTGTCTTCAGGCTCAATAAATTTATCACGACTTAACAACAAGGAAAACAATCTGAAAACAGCTTGCTTATAACCTGTGAATTCCTCCTCAGGGAGAAAATCCAGGGCTGTGAAGAGTTACTTAATCCTGTTGAATAACAAGAACCAAAGACTGGAAATCAAAGGTAGAAAAATTCAAACAGAAATGAAGCCTGAAAGTAAAAAGCAGAAGTTCTCATTGTTCCCTTGTCAAAGCCAGAGGTGTCGTGTGGGCAGGTAAGGGGAGCACGGATGGAGAAGAAAGGCACGTGGCCAACAACTCAGTACAAGTGCCAGGGCTGGAAGTGTATCAAGTAGGTTGCTCCCCCACCTGTGAGACTGACATTGCTTCATCACTGCTTCCACACACAGAGACCAACCTCCCTCCCTCTGGAGATGGTCACCGACAGTCCCCTGGATCACCCAGAGTGGGGCGGTGGGGCCTGAGAGGACAAGGGGACACCGGTTCTCACCGTGGGAATGCTCATGGCCAGCAGTGGAGCAGGACACAGAGATGCCAGGAATCCACCCACCGTGCACAGGGCAGTGCCCTGCTGCCGCTCAGCCCTCGCCGCCTCTGAGCTGAGCTAAGGACCTGCTCCTCCTCCTCCATGTCTGACCCACACCCTGTCCCATGGGGCCAGCATGGCTCTTCCCCGTGTCTGACCCTCTGGGACGACTGTGCCATGAATGTGAAGTGGGGCACAGCCCTCCTCGCCCCACTCCATGGCGCTGGTTCAGAAACCGAGGGCCTTGCCCACAGAGCAAGGAACTCTGTCATTAACAAATTTACATTTATGCTGCCTGCAGACTTACTGGCCGGGCTGGGTGAGCTGAATATTTGGTGGGTCCTGCAGGAACCTTGGGCAGTATGGGTGCTTTGACTGTACAACCCTTCATTAATTAGGAATGTTTCTGTACTGTGTTTTTACACATGGATCTACTCTCATATGCATCTGGCAAATAGTTTACTCCCAAGAATGTGAAGTAACTTTTGGCTTCAGAACTGGAAGCATGAGTGTCTGTTGTTTAACTCTTTGCTACCACTGGGGATGCTGGATGAGCCTCTGAAAGGCAAGGAACAGTTCTCCTTTTGCTCTAGCAATAGCTGCAGAGATCAGGTTCTGGGACCTAGGACTTACTCATTACTCTTGGAAAGGCTTTTTCATTGTAATTAATTTCAGAACTTAACAAATCACTTCAATGCAAGTCTTTTGCTATTTTAAAGTAGGCAGGACAGGATTCTGGACAAACCATAGACAGATTTGGCTGAATTTTACTAGTGATGTAGTTGTCATATGTATGTTGTATTATGTTTTTCATACATTATTTTCAGTAAAAGAATTTTTTATTTCTGCCGTCTTTGTTTCTGTTAACTTTGGCTGAAAGACCAGTATCTTAGTGTCACCTAAAAATGCTTTATTACACTTTTATGTGTTGAAATCCAGAAAACATTTTTTTAGAAGAAGATCAATTCTTGACATGCAGTTGGATCAGCATTTATTAGTATAAATCCCATGATCTGAATCTCCCAGCTCAGGTAGTTTCTCTGTTGCAGAGACGGATAAGGTTTCACCAGGTAATGTGCACAGGAATTTTTTTGGCAGCAGAAAGAGTATCACAAATCCTTGCATGTTTGAGATCCCATATGTCCATGTATTCAGAGAGACAGCTGTATAATTTTCCTCTGTGTGAGTAGATTAGAGCAAAAGAGATGAAATGCTGATGAGCAGATGGTTTGGATGTCAGTTTTATGTTCCCCTCACAGTCTTTAAAGCAATGCTATAAAGAAAACCTGAACATGAGATGGTTTCAGTGAAGCTGATTTGTAGCATAAATAAAGGCAATTCATCTTTTTTATCATTCATAGAGTTGTTATGTAAAACAACTACGTGGTTTAAAAGCTGATCTCTGTAATAAATTGCTTCCTACTTTTCAGGCTCATGAAACTACTGGTAACTGGACTTGGTTTGAAAAATAAGCCAGGACTGTGTCTTAATTGTACTAAATCTTTAAGTACCCATCACTCTCTCTTTGTTGCGGTTGTTAATCTTTCAACTGTTTATCAAGTTTTAACCTTGATAGTGATCCAAGTGTCAAAGTTATGTATCCACAGCTTAGAAGAAGAGACCACAGTAATAAAATTTTAGTTGAAAACTGTTAAGTCTTTTAGTTATTTGTGTTCCATATAGTGCAAGCTCCACTCTGCTGGTGTTGTAAATTGCTGCACATGAAAACATACCATGATGCATGGGAAGTGCACTGTGACTTGTGCTCCCTGTCCTCATCCTCTTGGAGGTGACACCAGGCTTTGGTGCCTGGTGAAGCGCTCACATTGGAGCACTTCTGACATAGGAAATTTCTATTGTTCTATTTCTATTTCACTGTTCTATTGTTCATTGAAGAGTGATACCAGATTTGAAAACCAATCCCACCTCTGTGTCTGGAAGGACCATGTTACCTTAGGCCAGCTGTGATCCACACAGACACATGTAGGAACCTCCCAGAAAATCTGAGAAGTTGGTGCTGTAAATATTTATGATTATGAAGAGCTTTGTGGACTTTTCTGGGACTGGACTTGATAGTAAGGCACGAGGTCACAAGTGCTTGCAGAACTGGGAACATTCTCCTCACTCTATAGGAAACTACATTTTTAGGATGATCAGTACCCTCACTTATTTTGGAAAAAAAAGATAAAGCAACCCAAGTTATTTTAAGGATCTGAAAACAGCTTTGCTTAGGGCAGCCAAAGAAAAGAGATTTTTAGATATTTTGGGGTAAGTTTTACAAGAAAGTTTGCTCTGGTATTCTTACTGAAGCCATTATCAAAATCGTAAAAACTGCTTTTGAGTCAGAAAGACAGAGACAGATCTTGTTTAGTAGGTTGCTGAGGTTATAACCCTTTCTTCTTGGAACTCTTGGGCTACATCCAGCGTCATCTGGGCATTTCACCCCAACTTACAATTCAAAGTGAAAGCTCAGTGTTGGGATGGGTGTGATCAGGAACAAAGCTGGGGGACCAAAAGAAACATACAGTCATCATCAGCCATTCAAGGAACCATTCTGCAGCTGACAGACAAATTCCTGCACTTGCTAAATACTGTCTGTCAGTGCTATTTGCTGGGCTAAATTTCACTTCCCTTGCAATTGTAGTCCTGTCAGTGGAGTGACTGAAGTGGCTAATTTGGCCTCTTTTATTTCTTCACGCTTTTCCTCTCAGTTTGCACTTAGGCTTTTCTAACACATCTTTTTTCGCTGCCTCCCTCTGGCATACATTTGTTACTCAGGAAACCACAGGCCAGTTGTTATGAGAAGAATTTGCCTGTCACCCACGAGTGCTGTACGAAGTATATTTATACAGCATTTTGGAATTTGTGTGGCAGTTTGGGAAATGTGTAGGCATCCAGATGATCGTTCTTATCACCACATATATGGTGCTGTGCAAGTATTTTAGGTGCGAGACATGTAACAGATACAGTTTAGTTCCTGCTATTCTTAACTGTCATTCTGGACTGGTAAGACATAAATGTGGGATGCCCAGTGACCTCTTTGCAGCCCTTAGATGATGTATCCAGTGGCACTGGTCACCTGGCAGGGCTTGCTGGGTCAAACCTTGAATTTGCTGACATTCACTCTTCCCACTGCTCTTCTGAAATCAAATGGTGGATGCTCACTATTTCAGGTGTATCAGTGTCATAAGGGCTGCTGCAGGGATGGAGAGGGCAGGACTGTAATCCTGACTGATGAGATGCCAGCACAATGGGAGCATGGCTCAGCATCCTGACTCATTAAAAAGCATTGTCCCTTCAGCACGCTCGCCAGCTTGTTTAAATATACTTCATTTTTGCTGTATGCTGCCAGAGATGTAATCCCTTGTTAACTGGAAAATGTTTTATTACTGCTTATTTCTGCCTCTGTTTTCTCCTAACGTTTAGCACACCATGGAAACACAGTGTGTCAGGAGGGGACAGAGGGATGTTTTGAGATAGGTGCTTTTGTACTTGCTGGCCACTTACACCTTTCTTTTTCCTTATGGACAGCAGTATAGGCACATGCAGCTCAAAATAGCCAGGCCAGTTAGGAATAAAGGCATTGGCTGTTTCTTTTTTTAAATTTGCTTTCTTTAGTTTTCAAAAATATACACATTTCCTGAATCTTTCTTGACTGAAAAAAGCACTGAGCTTTACAACCATCTTACCTAGATTTTAACCTGCCTTTCTGCTATTATCCATGAGAAAACAATTTATTTATTTTAGAAAGAAAATAACTTCTGTGGGAGCTGCCTGACAGAAAGCCAGGAGGCCGGGGTAGATTCATAATCTATAGCTTTTAAAATTTTTTTTTTCTGTGAGCCTTTTATAGAAGGGCTCTGCATAGTCAAACCAACCACTTTAGACCATATGTCACCATTGTTAATTCCATTTGTCAATGCCAAGGGCTTCCCTAATTTACCTGCTTGACCCATTGTTCATAATTTTTTGCAAGACTTCTCTAGCCATTTGTACAGACCACCTTTCAAAGGAGCACCAAAGGGTTTAGCCCTCAGATACCAAACTTATGTAAAAGATTACATGGTTGTTAGAAGTTGTTTAATTTTAACTGACATCCTATTTTTCCTATATATGTCTGTGCAAAAAAACCTCCAAAACTGTCTGGAAAGGCACAACACTGATGCCATTTGGAACAAGGTACGTTGCCCTCTTCCTGACTGTGACTCAGACATTAGGGCTGTACAAAAAAATCTGCTATTTTTTTCTTCCTTTTTTTATTTCTTTGGTGATATAAAACCCTAAGCCATTGAAAATGGCCATACTGTAGAAACTGAAAAATTTCCTCTAAGGGTGAAAAGAGAAACAGATGAGTTAAGAAAAAAGCAAGGACTCCCTGACCCTGTATTTTCCGTAGTACACTACAGCAGGAATTAAAATGAATGCTAGCAGATGGGGAATGGAAAAGTTTGCTGCTGGTAACACTGAGGTGATACTGCTCTGTAACTGTAAAAGCAAGGACTCTTTCCACTTCACTCTGCACGTTTGTTTTACTTGCATTTTCCAGACTCATCTCCCAGGCATCTGCACGTGCTTGGCCACCGATACACGAAAAAAGCTAGGAAATACTCTTTCTCTGCCCTTCTCTCTCTCCCTTTGGTATGTGTCCATTGCAGCAGACACTGCTGTACTTTTGTATGACTAAGAACAACTCTCAGTACTTGAAGAATAAATAAAAATGTCCTCCTAGGCTGGTGTTCACAAGCCTCTATTCAACAAAATATATGCTTGCTCAAATTAATCAGTGAAGCACAGAAGCATAAGTTTAATGATATCCACATGGTAAGTTCCATTAGCTTTAATGGCCTTTAAGCCCCCATTGAGAATGAGATGCACACGGATGGAAGTTCAGAAGAGTATTGGCTTGCCTAGGGTCTCATGGCTCTGGGAGCTGGGGGTGACACCCTGGCTGGGTAATTACTCCCTGTCAGCAGCAATGATTCAGAGTCGTGACTGTAAACACGAGATGATTGGTGGCCAGGTCCATCCAGCAAAGAATGTGCAGAGTGGAATGGATGAACACTTTCTTTCTGAGACCTGTATTTATTTGGTGGCTGAAAGGCCGGGCGGAGACCTTCTGCTTAAAGAGAAAATGGAGGCAAAAGTATTGCTGGTAAAGCTCTTGTCGTCTTTCCCAAGAACATTTCTTGAGAGGCTCTGCTCTTCACTGCAAGCCTCTTCAGCCCAAAGCCAGGCTGAGAAGTATTTCAGGATACCAGAAGTTAGAAGTTAGAGGAAGTTAGAAGCACCCAATGCACAGGCAGGGTAGGAGCCTCCAGGGACTGCATCCAGCCCTGTCAGGGCATTGCTCTTCCCTGGGGCAGGGCAGCAGCCCTCCTGGGGTACTGATGGACTTACCTCCAAGAAGCAATGGAGTTTTGCCATTTTTCAGTAGCTGAGGATATGGCCTGAGGGAAAATGGAGGAATGCACATGACAAACGAGGCAGGAAGGGAGGGGGGGCATTTTTGGTACAAAAGGAACCTTAACTTTACCAAGTTTTCAATTAAAAAAAAGAAGGGTGGAAAATAGAGAGATGAGGGGAAATTGCCCACTGATTACAAATACAAATGGAGAGCCAAAGAAAACAGACTTTACAAGAGGGTTATGAAGAGGTTACCATAAAGTTTCTCTTCACCTTTTGACCCATATTATGAGTCACTCCAAGATAAGACTGAGCAGAGAATTGTCATATGGAAAACTAAGCAAAGGCAGCTCTTCTTCTAAATAAATAACTGCTCTACCCAAGGGGAATTACAGACATGTAAGTTGATTTCTCTTTCTCTCATGTCCTTTAATTTTGTGTTTCGGGGCACTGCTTTAGACACTTGAAGTGCAGGAAAAGTTATCTGTCTGTACAATCATCCTCTCTCCACTTGGGCTCCATTAAGCAGCAAGCAATTTTATAGAAAGAATCACATGAACTTCAGGGGAGTTTCTAATGGGCCAACAGAAATCACTGACAGGCTTCTCTTGATGTCTGTAGCAGGATCCATCCCTTGTTCTGCTGCTGATGCTGGATGGGTGCTTCCTGTAACCAGGCAAGCTGCTGAACTAATGACAGCCTGTGCTCATATTTGGGTTTGCAGAAGTCAAGTTTGGAAGGCAGAGCAGAGCAGAGCAGAGATATGACTGGCTGCTCTCCAGGTGGGTTTTGCAGACGGCTATTCTGTTTGCTATTTCTTAGCAAAACCAAGCAAAATTTTAGTTACTGTGGGGTATATCTGCAAAACACCATTGTGACCCACCCTGAAGCTGTGACTGCTGTTGGATAGTCCGCTGCACGAAGTGGCACTTTGTACAAAGGCATGTGAAAATGTCTTGAGCTTGTCCTGACATGCATTTGGGTAGGGTCTTACCTGATTCATTGGACCTTGACACATGAGATAGGATTGCTCTCTATTGGTACTGAAGAAACCCCTCCCATGAGATCACATTCCTCTGTCTCTCTGAAAAAAAAAATTTGTCTGCTGAGGGCCCAGCACACAAGCAATTGTCCCTGAGCTCACCCCAGTAGTGCCAGAGTGGGGTGGGGGAATGTGCAGAGCTGAGTGCTATGAAGCCAAGCCATGAGGAAATGGCGAGGTTTGCCACACAGATGTATTTTTGGAACACCACTTCTTTATAAAGGATTAGTGATAATGACCCAGAACCAAAGAACCAACAAGTAATTCAAGCAGATGGTGTTTCCCCATACTCTCAGTAATTTCTCTAACATGGTCCTCAGAAGTGCCTGATTGCTGAGGAACGGATGTCATACAAAGATAAGAAATTGTCTGGTTTTATTTTTAGTTATGCTCTTTCTTCTTACACGGAGTTTAGTTTTATCTGCTCTGACACCACCATTGGACAAATTTCAGTTCAATGAGTTTTGTTTGGATTGGAAGAGAGATTTCTACATTTTCTCCCATCAAAATTTGCATTGGTCACCTTGGAAAGAGAGACTGCATGAATAAAAGTCTACCAGTGCAAATCACCCTCTCCCACCAGCTCTCCTCCCCTTCAGCTCAGGCCCTTGCAGGTAACTCACTGCCTTCCCTCCTAACCCTTGACAGTCATCACACGGTTCAGTTCATGTGATACTGACTGCCACCACACCATTGAATCTGCCTGTGCATTTAACTCATCTCTTCTCTTCTGCATTATCCTCTGTGGGATAAACGACTGGAACAGGGCAACTTTCTTCCTTGGCAGTACTTCAAGAAATAAAAAATAATAGTAATAATAGCAATAAAAACAGTGATAATAACTATGGCAGCACAAACAGATTAAGCAGGTTATTAATCTCACTCTTTAGTGAACGTGGTTGCTTGGAAAATTGAATCAGATGAGTCTTTTATGAACAGCCAATCCATTAAAAAATTATATGCACAGGACTAAGGTACTCGCCTCTTGTGTAATGGTCACAGTCCTGCAGGTGCTCTTGGAGCATGGCAGACAAAGGCAGGTATCTTTTGGTAGTTCCAGGAGAAAAATATTTAGGATGAATGTCATTGCCTTGCAATCCCTGCTGGTACGCCCAGGGTAAGTACTGCTGCTCAGCCTGTGCAGAGAGGGCTGTTGATCTCTCTGGTGGTACCTTGCACTGACAGCTGGCCACAGACCTGCACCTGAATGAGATGTCATTAACAACACAGGATGCTTTCGTGCACCAAGATGCCAGAACTCCCTCAGAAGTCCAGGGTGTAGCGTTTTAATAGCATTTAACTGACAGGTGAGAACCTGTGTTTCCAAAACAATTTTGCTAATCTAAAACCAAATGGCAGATAAGCTTTCGAAAACATTAAAAAAAATCCTTGCAAAATTCAAAAGTTTGACCATAAATGCCCCCAAAAGTTTCTCTTTATTGTTTTGACAGGAAGAAAACAATTTAGAAGAAACTTCCCAGACTTATAGGGCCAATTTCAACCTCAGCATGAGGCCAACTCCACCAGCAGATGTTTAATTTACTGCATTGAACTGCTGGAGCATCATGTTTGAGGCTGCCTCTTTGATTGATATGTGAAAGTTAAGAAGAACCCAACCAAAATACAACAAGCCCAAAGGAAACAGATCTTGTTTTGCTGTCAACAGCCTGACAGAGAATAAGTGAGGCCCCATTTTCCCTGCAAGCTATCAAAGACTAACTTGATCAAGTCATATGAGATAAACGGAGACGACACGGTCATGCTGGGACAGGAAACATGCCTCCAGCAGCGGCAACAGAGTGTGTGTGCGTGGGGGGGTGTGTTTGCTAAGAAAAGGGCAAGGGTCTTACTTGTCTCAAGCTGCAGTTTACTGCTTCAAAAGGCTTTGGTGAGCGAGTGTGAACATGCTGGGTCTTTGCTGTCCTAGTCATTGACTGCAGTGGGAAACCAGGACCTTCTCTAGAGACAGCAGCTCCTGTACTGCAGGGAAAATAACTCTGGCTTGGGTTTTAAAGCACTTTTTGTAGTAATAAAGATGAAAACACCAGTCAGTCTGAAACTTTTTATTAAAACACTCAAGAAGCCAGAGATGTTTTCCCAAGTGATAGCTGTCCTTAGCAGGACCTCAAGAAGTAAGTCCCTGTCTGTTCTGAGCTCCTAGCTGCTCTGGTTGAAGCAGGAAAGTACATGATAATTATCAGGCTATTCTGGCATTACAGCAGTTCTCCAGCAAAAGTTTCATCCTCTGGACTCAAGACAAAGTTGGTCAATGCTGACATGCTTCTGCAAAGCTGTTTGGTTTTCAATAAAACAGAACTTTTGACCAAAAAAAAAAAAAAAAAATCTGAAAAGCATCTCCTTGGGTCAGGTGCTTTTGCAGTGTGTCCAAATGTGGATAGTAGCAAGTGCTTTTCCAGCAAGCAAGTATTCTGCATTTTCCAGTCAAAGGTCTGGGAAAAAAAACTGTTTAAAACTTGCAAAATATAAAGGAGATCCTGCTCCTTCAGTCAGATAAACCTACAGTGGACAGCTGCTTTGAACATTTTAATGGCAGTTTTTATTTCATGTCCAGATACTGGTTTGATGGTGAAAATGTTCTGCAGGGATGTAGTGTTTGCAAACGTATTTTTGACAGAATAGCTCCCGAGGCACTGAGATAAAGGCAAATAATATGGAGACAGGAGATGTGACTTCATTCTGCTTTGTGAAAGCATTTTGGCTTTTTCCCAGCCTGGAACAAAAACAGCTTTAGGCTCCCTCATAAGTCTGTCCCGTAGCAGTGTCACTTCCTGCCCAGTCAGATAACAGTGCCGACCAGGTGGCTGGGTTTTTTAGCACTTTGGTGGATTCTTGAGAAACTGTGGAATGAACTATGAAAAGGAATAGAGCAGCCCATGCAAATCCCCTAGATGCCCTTATCTTTCATGTTGTATTCCATTCATCTTATCTTGGCTGTGATGCTTCTGTTTCCAGCACGCCACAGGCATTTTAACTGAAGATATACAAGTGCCTCAGAGTTTTCCTGCTTTCAGCTGTCTCAAGCACACAAGGACAGAAGAACGCATCATCTTCCTGGAAAAGATTATGTGGCCAGTGGGAATCAGAGCATGTCTGCAACATTTTTTCAGAGCCTCTTGTAGCTATTGGAAGGACTTCTCATGGACTAGAACAAGGGCCTTTCAGTTCCCCCAGGCAAGTGTTGAAAGCTGTGCTCATACTCGGGACAGCATCAGCTACCTTCAAGTGAGAATCAGAACATTTCATCCTAAATATACAGGATTAGAGGCATCTATTGAAAAGGAAAAAACTATTCAGATACAATTTTCAGGTTACTGTTCTTAATGTTGAAGGAGCTTGACCATAGGACGTAGACTAGTAGACTGGAAAGTTCAGGATTGAGTCTTGGACTCACCCAACCAAGTGTGAATGTCGACACTTCATCTCCGTGCTTGTTATCTCTGAGTCATTAGTGGATATCAAGAGAAACGGTGCATTTTACCTCTTCCTAAAAGAGGTGTCTTCAGGAAGGCAGATGAGGAGGACAGTGCTGCCTGGGTGCTGGAGTGGGGTGAGGCGGTCACTGGCCCCCATCCCTCAAAGCTGCTGTCATGACCTCTCCCCTGTGCTTCCCCACACTGCTCTCACTGCCAGGGCTGCCAGCCCACAGCAGCTGTGCAGAAGGATAGCGATGTAAGCCAGCTGTGCATGTCAGTCCCCGGTGTGTTCTCATTCCACTGCAGAGCTCTCATACGCAGGGCACGAGATGGACTTTGTCAAGGATAAATCTGCTCCCCTTCCCTGAGGGCATGGGGAATGGGGACACCCACACCTCACCAAGGGGTCTACACTCATTTATGGGGGGAGCTGTAGCCTCCAGACTTGCAGTTTGGGAAATCTCAAACATGTCAAATATTGGTGAATCTTCAACATCTTCATAAGCAGCTTGGACTCGAAGGACTCGAAGGACTACTAAGTAATTTTGTTAATGGCATTTAAGTGGGAGAAGCTGTTGACTCTCTCCAAGGCAGAGAGGCCCTGCAGAGAGACCTTGGAAAATGAGATGATTGGAGAATCACCACCTGTATGAAGTTTAACAAATGTAAGTGCTGGATTCTGCACCTGGGATGGGGCAGCCATGGCTGTGGGTACAGACTGGGGAATGAGAGGCTGGAGAGCAATGCCATGGAAAGGGCCCTGGCAGTCCTGGTGGATGGCAAGCTGAACATGAGCCAGCAGTGCCCTGGAGCCAGGAAAGACATCCCTGTCCTGGGGACATCAGGCACAGCATCGCCAGCCGGGCAAGGGAGGGGATTGTCCTGCTCTGCGCTGGGGCGGCCTCACCTCCAGTGCTGGGGGCAGCTTTGGGTGCCTCAGTGTAAGAGAGACATTAAACTATTAGAGAGTGTCCAAACGAGGGCCTTGAGGGTGGTGAAGAGCATTGAGGGGAAGCTGTATCAGGAGTGGCTGAGGTCACTTGGTCTGTTCAGCCTGGAGAAGACTGAGGGGAGACTTCACTGCAGTTACAACTTCCTTGTGAGGGGAAGAAGAGAGGCAGGCACTGATCTCTCTCTGTGGTGACCTGAGGGAATGGCTTGAAGCTGTGTCCAGACAGGTTTAGTTTAGGTATCAGGAAAAGGTTTTTCACCCAGGGGGTGGTTGGGCACTGAAGAGGCTCCCCAGGGAAGTGGTTACACCACCAACCTGACAGAGTTCAAGAAGCATTTGGACAATGCTCTCAGGCACAGGGTGTGACTCTTGTGGTGTCCTGTGGAGAGCCAGGAGTTGGACTTCAATGATTCTTCTGGATCTCTTCCAACTCAGAATATTCTATGATTGTATGAAACCTCTGTCATAGAAATAAACATTAACCTTTATTAGCTCTATTGACTGCTCATAAGATCATCTTTTCAGTCTGTTTTAGGATTGGTGAATTTCAGTAAAATCCCAACAGCAACCCTGTGTTAACCAACAGATCATCTGTAGACAGACCGGAATTTTAGGATTTATTCTTTCCCTCTTTGAGAGGAAGATGTCTACTTAGTCTTCCTTCAAAGACACATAGAAAAACACTCTTTCTGAGATTTTTATGATGGTAAAAATAAGTTCATCATGAAAGGAAATGTCCCACATGTTATCTGTGCTTTGCAGCATACACACTGCAATTCCAGGTAGCCAGAGCTTTCTTTGGGAATGAAATTAGGCAATGGGATAATTCATTTCATGCACCACATGTGCTGTCTTTCATTTCAAGGATTTTATTGTGCTCTGCAAATGTCAATTGCTTAAGGCACACAGCTCAAGTAGGTATAATTTATCGTTTTTCATGATATTTATTACCAAGATCATTTAAGTGGAACCCAGGTGTTCTGGGATAGAAACCCTTCCTCCTCAGCAGGCAGCACTCCCTGGCCCTCAGGGAGAGACAATTCTCTTCAAAGTGATTCCCAGGAATTCATTTCCTCAGCCTGTGATTAAGTTTTCTAGCTTTCCTCAGTTCTGAACTGTGGTCTTTTACATTTATGCAGCTGGGCATACACCTGAGTTCTGGGGGTGTGGATGCCTAAATTGACAATCCTGATAAGATTTCTTCTTACATGCAGAGGTATGACATGAGTATCTACTTCCCTGTTGACTCCACATCAACTGGGACATTTTTCAGTCCTTCCTTCAGACTGAACGTGAAAGAATAAATTTTAATGCCTTAGAGTGAATATTGCATCTGCATTTGATTTTGCAAAGTGTTTAGACTACTTTCATTTTAACTTCCCATTTTTTCCCATTCATGAAGGTGGGAATTGAAAAAAATTCCTGAGGCTTTCAAAGTACTGAATTGCATTGATTTTGCTCTGGTAAATTTTATAATTCTTTTAAAGAAGTAGGGTAACCAACTGCTTTAACACTATAATTTTCTACATTACTAGTTATAATCATTCTTTAAAGTGAATATCAAGCTGTGTTCCAAGCAGTGCCAGTGCAGTTAAGTCCCATTTTATAAATCTGTTATTATTATTGACAGCAATGTGTATCTTTTAATACTAGTCAAGATGAATATGAAGCATCAAAAGTTAGGCTGTATGTATGGCCATCTTTTACTTATCTGGTTGATTTTCCACATAGAATCTGCAAAAATGTCATTTTCTATAATTTGATCTCTCTTATGTTGAATGGAGATGGGATAACATCACCAGTGTTTTCAGTGATGTCTTAGCAAGGGACCAGGGATTTTGGAAAAATCAAAAGAAAATATGTATTGAATGGACGTATATAAAAATCTTTTCCTTAGTTTTATGGTTTTAGCTATTTTCCAGGTCATCCGTCTTTAATAAGTGGCTTCATTTCATTGCAATTCCCCCTCTGAGATCATCTGCATTTGAACCAAAGTACTGAAATATCTTTTGACCAAGATTATTTTGACTATTTTGAGATATATTTACACAGTACATTGACAGAGGCATGTTCTTAACTCGGGTTTTGGCACTATAACATGTTCACGGGGAGGAGAGAAGCAGAAAAGTTTCCACACCAGGATTGGCAAGGGGAATATAGAAGGGGAAAAGGGCTACAACATCTCCTCACAGATTAATAACTTCAGGCAGAGCTTTGAGAGTTGACTGGGTCTGCCTTTCTGTGTGGGAGGTCACTTGGGGTCCCCGATCCCCAAAAGAAGGTGTCTGTAGCTGGACCATTGGCTGTGTACTGCTACACTGGCTGTGTGGTAAAAGGTTCTCTCTGATGACAGCCTTGGCGAGAAAAAATAGAGAGGTTAGGCAACTTGTCTAAGACAGACTTAGGATATTTTCAGTAGGTTCAGAACTAGCTGACATCTGTAAAATAAGAGAGAGAGCAAGAGCATCTGCAATGTGATGCTCTGGTCTTGCCTGTAGGAGAGGGTTCAGCCTCAGCAGAGGGAGAACTGACATGAGTAGCCTTGCGGACTCCCTGTTGTGTTTGTGTTCTCCAACCCCATATGCTGTCTTCTGGCCCTGGTCACCTTCCCTGAGCAGCCCAGCCTGGCCCCAGTGGGACCCTGCAGAGCCTTACCTTTCTGGTCTGAAGTTAGCTGCATCCCAGGCTGCTCAGGCTTCTAGATAACCATGTGGAAATAATCAACTGCTACAAGCAGCCTTCGGCACAGCAAGAGCTGCTGTTCAATACACAAGGTAAAACAAACCAGCTTCCCTTGTGAGAAATGCTTAGAGCTCAGCCCTCATCAAGCTGGGCTTAAGATGAGTGCTGCAAAGGGCAGAGTTATTTGTAGGTGATGGGAAATAGTGCTGTGACACCTTTTTCTCTCTGGCACAGAGCCAGTTAGAGACTAAAGTGGCTTCCAGCACTAATCAGGCAGGCTGGCAAACCTCTGCTCACACATCTGTCAGCTCCCCTCTTTGTGGCCTGCTTGGAGTTGCAGCTGCTGAAGCCCACCTGGTTCTGCCAGCCATCACCATTTGCCATTCGTGAGCAGCCAGCAGCCATCTCTTAGCACAGGTTTTCTGGTTTCAGTCCAGGATAGAGATCTTGGTCTGCTGCTGTACTAGAGCCTCACAAAGGTTTTACCTGTCCTGCCTCCCTTGTATGAGAGGGTGTTGTGATTGCTGGAGACAGAGCCACCAGTCCAGTTAAAAAATGCTGATGGGAATGGGGGCACCATATTAGAAGGGGGAGCCCCACAACCTGTATTGAGAAAGGACAAGTGTAAATCTCAAAACCAAGAGGTGTTTCACTGAGAGACACCAAAGTCCTGACTCATGCACACAGTGCCTTAAATCAATAATTGCTTCCTATGGGCAGAATATGTCATATGCAGGTCACCATTGCTTCACTGAGTTCCAAAGTCCTATGTAAGCTCATATATGGGTGAGCTGAAAAGAAACAATTTTGCATGACAATTTATCTCCAGACCATTCAGGGCTCTGGGAAAAAGTGCTGTGGGAAGGTATCTGTCTTCTTGTATGTTGCTTCCTGTTGCACAGAAAACTAACATTTAGGGCACTGTGTGCAAACACATGCTTGCCAACGTTTGTTATTCAGAAAGTAAAATACTTCGGTCAGTGTTGGTCCATCACTGAGGCACATCTCACTCAGTTGTACTAGCAACAATATGTCCCATGTGGAGTTAGATGAAGGAGAAAGGAGAGGCAAGGCAAGAGCTCCTTGGTGCTGTGGTTTTGGAGGCACGAACCAGTCAGCAAGTAGGAAGCCACAAGTGGGACCTCGAGGTCGTGAGGAGACACAGGCAGGGAAGAGGTACAGTAATGAACCTGCCTCTGTCACCTCTGCAAGGAGATGATTTTGGGTAGAGGTGACCATAGAAAAAGGTGATTTAAGCAGTTTGGGGAGCAGAGCTCCCTGAATGTTACACCACAGAGCAGGGAGAGGAGGGTAAAAAAGTGGAGGAAGCAGGAGAGAGGCAAATGGCTTATGGAGGCAGCTGTCACCCCAAAAGGGCTGCAGCTGGCAGGTCAGCAGGTTTATTAGAACTCCCCTTCTTTCTAAGGGTGGGCTTTGATCCCATGCTGTCAAAGGCTTAGTATTGGTCAGCAACTGAAAAACAGGCCAGAAATGTACAGCTTTAGTGACTCTTGTGAAAACATTTACGCAGGCCAGTTTTCACTCCTCCTTCTTGGAAACATGTTGGACCAGACCTCTTCAATTTAGACAGCATCTCCATTCCTGAGGCATCCTGTGATGGGGAGTATCAGCTCTCTGGGTCTCGTGAGAACAGGGGTTAGCTGTGTTTTGCTGCTTAAAGAGAGCCAAATCTTATAGCTTGCTTTTTCCTTTCAGTTCTGTGCACAAAGAGCAGATACAGATGGGTTCTAACATATCAGTCCCAGCTGTTGTGCATGAGAGGCAGGAGAAGGAAGGGATGAGCAATCATTCTGCCAGCATGGAGCTCCTACATAAGAAAATGTAGGAAAAATCCTAATGCTAGAGCACTGGGAATTGCACCTTTGCCCACCACAGTAGGAGAACTGAGTGTTTTTATTCTTTGTGCAAGAGTGGGAAGGAGAGCGAAGAACACATTTTGTCACGTATGCCAAAGCTGGGGGTTGGATTGTGATCCCCACAGTATTTCCCACATGTACAATCTTGTTGATATGACAAAGCACAGCAACAAGCATGCAGATTGGATGACTGCAGCCAACCCTCAGGCTGCATGCTGGATATTGCAGTATTGTCTTCATGCAGGAAGATATATTTAAGTGTCCCAACTCAGGGCATATGACGGGCTCCCAAAGTAAGGCACTATTTTAAGAAGAGCAGAAATTAATTCTACCAGAGCTTTCTAGCCCCTTTTTGGGAAACATTTGAGAGAAGTGATCTTGTGTTATAGGAGTATGAGTCCTCTGATACAACAGAGCAAAATACAATAAAACAAAGGAGTAAAACCAGCTGTAATGGCATAAATGGGGCTTTTGAAGAGTTTTCACTGCTATTCACTACCCATGATTGAATGATATGTTTTACTCAGAAAAGGTCAGATAGGCAATGCAGTGCTACATTAATTGCAGAGAGAGCTGCTGAAACCCTTAGAGGTTCAGCTTGTGCATGGAATAGAGTTTGCACATTCATCTGTTTAATCAAGTATCTACTTGTTCTTTTGAATATCTGTAAAAATGTAGCAACACATTCCTCACTGTTAGAAGAAATTTGACTTTTATATCCCTGAAGGTTAACTTGGGGGATTTTTTGAAATGATTTAGAACAAATTGAGTCTATTTCTTGACCAAGATATTCAGCACTTAACTAGGAAAAGACATTAGCAGTAACTTTGCAGCATAATGGGCAGTGAAGCTTTAGAACATGTTTCCCGTGGAGCCCATAGAGTTTCCATCACTTCAGGTCTGTAGGAAGGGATTGGACAAGCACCAGTCAGCAATTACTTTGCTTTCCCTACCCAAGGGTATGGGAATGGAGTGGACAGTCATTCTGGGCAACACATGTTTGTCCAGAAGTTTCATGTGTTGTTCTCATCAATGATCTCACTGCTGAAAAGGTCCTGAATAAGCAAGAGGATTATTTTAATGAGTGTAAAACATAACTTTAAAGTAGCTGAGCTAAGTCAATAAGTATCCTCTAAAAGTTGCTAGAATACATTCTGCGTGATGGGATCCTTAGGGAAATTTTGCTCACATGCTTGATTAAACATCCTAGATTCTAAATAGGCTTTCGAGTGGGTTCAGTTGAAAATCATGAAGTATGGTGAGGTTAGAAGAGACTTGGGGCCATATTTTATGAAATGAGCCTGAAGTTCATGTAAATGGCCAAGTAATCTGAGGGAGCAATTCATCAGGTTTTTCCTTTGCCTCTTTCCTATGTCCTTATGTGAGGGAAAAAAGCTGATGTGATCCAGATGGATTGAGCAGCTAGTGAGATTATCCCTGTGGATGCCCTTCATCTGCTTACACTGCTCAGTCAAAAAATCATCTGGCACACTACATCACATTCAGAAAACCAGGAAAATGTATATGGGTCAGCTATAATTGAATCTTTTTTCTGAACCAAAAATATGCAGTGTAGGTGAGTTTTCAGATAAACAGAATCTTAAAGTATTGGTGGTGATATCTGAAGAAGAAAGGTTTGTGATTCCCTATTATTTTAAAATACCTGATATATTAAAAAAGGGCACTTAAAATAATTAATGGGTAGCTTATTTTTCCTTTTCTGTCTTCATCCCTCCAATCAAAATTGTACACAAGTCTCTGAAGGCAGCTGCCTAAAGAAATCTTTGTATACAGATTTCATATGGCCCCACATCTCAGATTTTATCTTGCTCTTATCTAGAGGTAGGTTTTTTTTCCTATACAACCTCCAAGAAATGCTGACCAATGACAAAGATGTCAGGGTTTTTTATTGGTATTTATACCCAGAAAAAAAAACAGTATTTCTTTCTTGGGGGGGGGGGGCAAAAAACCAGCTCTTGGCCTTTTATACATTTATACTATTTTAGCTACTGAACTTAATTTAAAAGTGCTGACAGAATAATGACATAACCTGAATGAATTGTTGTCATAACCTGAATGAATTGTTGTCTCTTTCAGAAGGGCTGGCTTAGACTATTGGATCTTCAAATGATTTAAAACCAAGCACTTCTATAGCTTAGATCATAGCTATAGTATTTTACATTAGCAAAGGAGGTAGTGCAGTTAATACTATATAAAAATAAAAATAAAAATTAAACAGTTTGTGCTCGTGTTTGAATATCTGTCTCACAATGGATGAAACCTTGAGAATCTGAAATTCTCCAAGATTACCTGGATGGATGCATTTTTTCCCACTTGATGCCAAATAACATTGCGGGGTCTGAGCAGAGAGGTTTGTCTGCTCCTCTCTGGCTCTGCTGGGACAAAGATCAGTTTGACCAACTCAACCTCCTTTCAGAGAAAAGCTGCCTGGAAATGGTGGGGGTTGACCTAAGATTGCTTATGTCTGTTCTGCCATTTTTGCTTGGTGTTTATTGAGGACACTGTCAAGTGCAGTTGCTCCAGACTTGATAGGACCTTTGGCAGACGTGCTGAATTGCTGTATGTTTCTGGGGGATAGAAGAAGTCTAACAAAATGCAACAGCAGCTAATATTGAAGTTAATAGCTGTTTCCTTCTGTGTAGTTATGCAGAGCACATCAAGTTTGTGCTGTACATTATGCTGTACATCAAGTTTAAGGGTTGAATTCCTCCATTATCACTGCATAGTTTAAAGATAAAAGGCTGAAGGAGACTTGCTGGTCCAGTGAAACTGTATGTGCTACTTTTCATTAAAACCTAAGATGATGTGCCAGCAAAAGGCTGGTTAACTCCTGGGCACAGTTTTATGATAAGGATTTGCATCCTATCGTGGGCACAGTTTTATGGTATGGATTTGGTAGAAGGCAGTGGTCTCTGGGAGAGTGATGACAACAGGTTGTAGGATAATGAATTCATGGAGTGCTCAAGATTCAATACTGGAAGGTGTGAGTCACTGAATAGCCTATCTGAGGGCTCTGGAGACAGAAGGACACTGCAAAGAAAGGATATTTACTTGAGGGAAGTGGCCTGGACAGTGAAGTTGAGCATCACCAATTTGCAGAGCAATCAACACTTCAGAGTTCAAAAGCTGTGCAGTCCTGGGCAGCATTCAGACCCTCATAGGGATAATAAGGTGGGGCTGTCAGACCTTAAACATTATGCCTAATTTTAAGAATGTGACCAATCCCATTGACTGTGTGGTTAGAGTGCATAGAGGTGCTAACTACGTGTAAACCCACACAGCTGGACTCTCACTCCATCCCAGCTTGCTGCATACTGCCTGCTGAGCAGGCAGACTGGGGGGGAGCAGTGCATCACCACCACTGCTGCTCAGCAGAGAGTGCCACATCTGGGCACGGCTGGGCTGGCACCGATACTGTGCCCTGGCTGTGCCTCCCTGCCTGCACACGGAGCAGTTCACAGGAGCACCGCTGCAATCACACAGTGGTTGAGTTTACAAAGCAAGCCTGCTGGCAAGCTGCAGAGGTAATCTCCCCTCTCTCTCCCATTTGTCTTTCAGCTGGAGGGAACCATGCCAGCCAGTATGTTGTAGATTATTCAGATCCTGGCAGGAACATTCAAAATCAAAAGGCAAGTGAATAGGGTGGAAGGGGAAGGTTTTGATTCAAACATACTCTTTATTCTTTTTATTGGGTGCCAAGAGCTCTTGTGATCTGAGTGAAAGTTGTTATTACTCTAACCTTTACTCCAAGTCCTCCAGACCTTTCTCTACACCTGGCAATAGGATGTGTGGAAGTTCTATTACCTCACTTATGTACCTAAAATTAGCCATCTAAGCCCAGGTCAGTCCCCTGAAGTCTCCTGGGGAGAAAATGCCTCCTTCAGGTGTAATTCTTCTTGTCTTAAGGCACCTGGATACCCATTTTTCTTCACTGGGTGTAGAAGAATGCTCGGAGGTATAGAGGTTTGAGTGTTTAGTGTCTCAGACCACTGTACTTTTAAGTGTCTGAAGCTAATAAGAGATTTTCCTTTCCTGAATTATGTCAGAAAAATATCAGTAGACCTGCTGGATCAGAGCCAAATTTCACCTACACAGATGGACTATTACGTGCCAATGTCCCATGGCAGTGCCTGGGAAGGACACAAAAGCAGGGTGAGTGTTCAGAATACTTTCATTCCACTGCAATTCCTCACTTGATACTTTATGTCAGCTGGATCCTCAATCTAGTCTTTCACCGAGAAGTTAAAAATCAGTAACTCCAAGACAGAAACTGTTTGCCCCCAATTCTGCTTTCAAGTACCTGTTTGTAATATAAATTTAGAGGTCCATGAGTAGCTTTGTGTGGACCCTGAAAGCAACTTGCAACTCTAGTGACAGTATTAAACCACATGTTGCTTTCTGATTCATTTGGCTTTTAAGACTAATTAGGAAATCAAGATAGAAGTCGTATAGTTAAAATGAGAACAAACTGAAAAAATACATATTAAAGAAGAGTACAGCCTGTAATGTCAAATTTACAAGGCTGCTTAAAAAGGTCAATTCCAGCCATCATATGAACAGATGCATCCCAACTCAATAATGCTAATTTAAAGGAGACTTGAATTTAATCCTGCATGATCTTGATCCCTGCATTTCCTTTCCACGTCACTAAGCAGCTCCATATTCCACTGCTTATACACCGTGAACATTTACCACCTGTGCGCTCCATCTTCACACTGTGTGACTCCACTCAGCTGCTTGAACCTTGCCAATATCTGCATAAGGGGATTTTCATTCCGCTACCTAGACTTTGTGTTAACACTTTCAGCAGTATCTCTGCTGCTCTCCCTCACTCTCTGTGGGTGAGCCCGAGAGCTGGAGAAGGGAATCAGCAGAGAAGGGAGGCAGCCAGCATCTCACTGATGGCTGATCTCATGCTGCTCTGTCTGAAGGGCAACTTAGCTGCGAGTTCTGTTAGTGTGACCTGTCAGCATCCAAATGGTTCAGATACAAGAATGAGCATTATCTTCTTTTTATCTCCGAGGGTCAACACAACTGTTTAAGGGTTTTGCTTGCCAGAACTCCCCAAGTTTCAGTACAAAGCCAGATGTGGACTTTATTTTTACTTAATTTATCAAATATACTTGGAGTTTATCTCTTCATCTACATTTTTTTTCTCACCTTTTGCCTCCTTTTTTTCCTCAATAATGTTCTAAGATCTGCTTTATATGGCAGGTCTAGAACCCACATTTTTCGTTGGAGGACATTTCTTCAATCTAAGTGAAGGAACAGTGTTATATTCAAGAGAATAATCTAAAGTTAGTTTATCCAGTATAGCAGAGCCTGTGAGTTGACACAGAAGTGGTGTGTCACGTTTGCACACAGAACTGCTGGAGCAACATGAGCCAACCCTCCTTTTATCTGTTGTAACTTCCCCTTTGTGAGCTGAAGATGTTTATGTGCAATGTAAGTGTATGTGTGCATTATAAACATTCAGACATCTGCTGGGAAAAGTAATTGTACTAAAAATTACTATAATATGTTTGGGATTCCCAGTTTTCATATTATCTAAAAAACTGGAGTCCTCAAAGCAAGGACCTCTGCATGAAGGACTTATCCAGTATTCAGACTTGAGTGTCTGGAAAACAGAAGTTGGGGATACCACGAACAGATAATTCCAATGTACTAATCCATTAGCCTCTGTTGAATGAAAATCAACAATCCCTTAATTTCACACAGACTTATTCATCTGGAGTTCTTCTCCTCATCTTGTTTAAGTCTTTTTTGCCAAGAATTATAGGGAAAAGACAGAAAAAGTAACAAGGTCCAAAAAATTTATCCTGAAACAAAAACAAACTTTTCTTTCCCACATTCCTCATCCCCCCAGAAAATTCAGCTATTCATTACAAAATTAAATAAACTATCTTATTTTTCTGCTTTTGCTCCTGTGAAAATAAGAAGAGCAGGCTGAGGGATAGAGGAAGGTTAGAGGGTATCTGCATACAAATGGAGGAGTGGACAAAGAAACTTGGGCCATATGTCTGGAAAAAAGTTTTTCACTCTTTCAGTGAGAGATGAGTAAAAGAGGCCTTTCCAAGATTGAGAGCAGCAGGGTGCTCTCATCGGTGAAGGATCTTCTCCATGTGATGTTAGTGCCGAGCAGGGTTCTCAGTGTGTGGGCTGGACTGCCTTCCCACCCCCAGTCCCCAGCAGGATGTGCAGCCAAGCCTCCCAGGCTCCCTGCTGGGGCAGGGCATGGTGGCCATGAGCATCTAGCACAGGCTCTGCAAGCCTGCCTGAGCCCTCTGCCCCCGCCGAGATCATTCTGCTCTTGGGTGAACTGGACTAAAATTACCTGTCTGGGTCATAGGGCCACTTAGACAAGTGCATGTCCAAAGCCAATATTCCCAAGCAAACATGGAGCTTGGTACTGCTGAAATGAAGCCTTCAGGGCATTCCAGTGAAGGGAGGATCCACCTCAGCTTACAGCTGGACAGGTCGGTCAGACTGCCTTCACGCAGAGAGAAACAGCCACAGCTTCCCTCCTCCTACAACAGAGGTGATTTGCTCTGGGAAAATGCGCTGTGGGCATCTAAGGCAAGGGAAAACAAACCCGGGTCTAGAAGCCCAGCTTTTCACATCAGTCTCTGAAAACTGTAGCTGGAGTTTGCACACTTAATGCAATTGATCCACATTACACTGGATTGAGTCCATCTATTTTCAACCAGCACAGACTCCAAGTGAAGGAAATCAGTTACAAAAACCCCAGTCCAACATACTTCGCTCATTCTTATTCTCAACCACTTCAGATTTTTATGCTATTATTTAAAATTTGAGGCATGGAGGAGAAGGAAACTAAGTGTCACTTCAAATACATGAGATCACAAGTCCAATAGCAGAAACCTCTTGAAACCTTGCCGGTGTCTGAAACTAAATGCATGCTTCTCTGAAATTAACATCTTTGTTTATTAACAAGTATTTCTGTTTACATGCAATCAATCTCTAAAATTTTTTATGAATTTATTTAGGCTGAATTTAATTGACTCTATATAGCTTGGGTGTCTCTGTGCTTCTCAGTTAGAAGCAGTGAGTTCCCCTCTTTGAGCTGCTTATAAACTCACCTCAAAGAATTAAGTCCCCTTCACAAGGCATCTGGTTTGCTGCACGTGTATGTACCACATGAACAAAAACAATAATCATGAAATTCACTTGGAGATTGATCACTTTTCATAAAAACACCCATCATAAAAATAAACAGTAAATATTTGTGGAAGAAGTTTACATTCTTATATTTTCAAGTATAAATAAATTGGGTTGAAAGAGGCTATTACATTAGCAACTGGCAAGCTGTTCCCTTAATCCATCATGCTTCCATAACCACAGATCCCATAGAGCAAGGACGGACACGGGGCACTAACAGCCTTTCCTCTCTCAGCTGGGATCTCATGTGCAAATGTACACCTGTGGATATAGCCCTTGTGTAAAGAATATTTCATTTACAGAGCTTGCTTAGCTCCCTGAGCAAAGCCAAGGTCTATACTGGGGCATAATGTGCATGTTTTATATCACATTCCTTTTCTCAATGGACTTGCATGGGATACCCACCCATGCCAGGAAAAAACCTCTACTGACCTCAGCTCAGGTCAGAGCTCTATGTTCTGCTTGGTATGATGATACATAACATCTTGACTTTTCTCTCTCCAAATTTTAATTGTTTTAAATTTATTGTTACATGCTACAAAAGCCATGTATCCAAACATGTCTGTGGCAGCAATGTTTTTATAAGTACTACCCATAACATGTTAACATGGCAGAGGACTAAACTGGCCTTTGAAAGACTTGTACAAAAACCTCTTTTCCACATTTTGTTTGTGTTACAGCTTCACAGGTCCATTGCAGATCTTAGTTCAGGAAGCATTTGCTCCACTTGTTCTGTTTTGAAAGATGTGGAACAAACATTCCAGCGAGAATTCAAGCCAAACAGTAGAAATACTGCTCATGGTTTTCATTTTTCAGAGCTTTCACATTCACACCCAAAGGGTGTTGCAAGATGAACTGAGGTCCTTGAGGCTGACAACCTTCTTTAACTTAGGTCTTAAATCTTATAGCTCATTGCATAGTTCAAGCAAGAAAAATCTATTTGAAAATCAGATCTACAGTGCTGGTGGAGTCACATACCACCACTAGTGATTACTTGCTCTGGAAAAGGAAGCCATGCCTATGTTACACAGCTCACTTGAAAACTACGAACCGGGTTTTCATATGCATTGCACATGTCTTTATTCTCTGAGAAGTTTCCAGCAGCCTCAGGCAGAAAGCACAGCAAAAACAATCCCTGAAAAACTGGCAGGAAGGAAATAAGCATTTTACCAAATAAAAATGATAACAAGTGCATATTATAATTAGCAGGAAAAAACGTTTTGTAGTTTAGTCCCCTCCAAGTCAACACCACACTTCAGCTCTTTTAGCTGATAACGTGTATATAACTAGGCTTTATCTTCCATCACTGAGTATAATTATCTCATAGATAGTACATGGCTGTCTTATTTTCCAGTGGGATTAGCACCATCCTGTCAGTGGACAGAAATGACCCCTCCAAGCGCTGCTCAGTCCTCACATCTATTAGCAAACACCTCCTACAGAATGCTATCCCAATGGCATTTGTTTTGGAAGTGCCTGCACAGAAATACTTTTGCCTGTCAAAGGGTTAGAGTTTCCTGCATTATTATAGCTCTGTATTTGCACAAAAAACTGGCACTTGGTGACCAGTATTTTATTATCTTTTGAGGTTTTCACCCACGAAGATACACAATGGATTTATTTAGATGGTATATCGTTTGGTTTCTATATAATAAATAGAAACCAAATAGACACCTCCATATACACTCTAAAATTACCTTTTGCTTTGGCTTAAAACACGGCAGTGAGCAATGTAAAGAAGTTCTCAGGCCATGTTAGGAGATCTGGACCACTGCCCACACATTATAGGCTGTAAGGATCCTGCCTTGTAGGGTGTGGTGCACCTTCCACCCAGCCCCTTCCTGCGCACCATCCTATCAGCCTTGGCTCCCTCTTGACCAATGCTGGCCCTGCACACCAAGGCTTCTGCTCTCATGGCTGTCCATCTGCCTCTGCCAGGACACAGCTGCAGGGAGCACCAGCTCAGCAATGCAGAAAATGGCACGAGGCTCATGCTGTCCATCTGTCAGTCTGTCAGTCCCTGGCACAACAGGAGCCAAGGTTTGCAAACACAACCTTAAAGCTCTGCAGAGCAGAGCAGGGTGCAAAAAGCCCGCCCTGTTCCCTCCGTTATCCCCAACACCCTATTCCCATCTGCCAGCAGATGGCACTCATTATATGTTTGACTCGTCCACGACCCAGGTGCACTTTCCAGAGCGAAGTGAGCAAAGGTGGGACACTCGCTGTCCTGTGTGTCATGGGCCATCACCTTTCACTCATTTATCTCATAGTAAGGGCTATGATTTCAGCAGGGTCCATACTCCAAGGGAAACTAGAAAGGCAGCCCTGGGAAAAGTTCCATGGGGTGACAAGTGGCCAGTGTGGCAGGAATTGGTGAAGGAAGACCACTCCTGTACCAGCTCAGTGACAATGCTAACTGTTGGGCTTGAACCAGCTGCACACCGCTGGCAACAGATTTATCCTGCATCAAAGCATATCTTTTAGAAAAACACCCAATCTTTCCTTCGAGAGGTCAGGAAATAAAAAGATCGGTACTATAGTTACCTACCTACTTCAAAAAGTAGGGACTTACTTATTCCACAAATTGGCCTGTGTCCAACTTGCAATCGCTGGGCTTTGTCATACCCCACCAGAAAGGCTGAATACACTGATCTTCCATCACAAGGATCACATCCAGCCTTCTGGCTTCTGCGGATGTCTACACTGTTCCTGCTTCCTTCTTTCAGGGATGCTTTTGCTGTATGCAGAGCCCAGGGCTCTGCACTACCTTGGATCACCTGCTGTCTGTCCCCATTTCTGCAGTGCCACCACACAGCCATGGCACAGTGCCCTGGCAGGGTCACCTGGGTGCCCGTGTCTCCACTGGCCCTTCAATGTTGTTGCGATGTTGTTGTATGGAGGGGACTGCCCACTCACTCTGGGTTTCTTAAGCAAGAAACTCCTTTTTCAGTTTTCACAAGAAACATCCTGAGTGGAGCGACTGATAAAAAACATCTGACCCCCATGAAAAGAAAATTTTAAAACACAAACCAGAAAGTTTTCTGGACCTCTTTAAGGAAAACTGAGGAAAATGCACCTTTTACAAAACAAAGTACTGCAGACCTAAATCACCTCAACTCCTTTCCTAAAAATTGCTTTACCAGAAGGTACTTTTTGCTATATGCAGCAGTTGGTTGGAGAAGAAACAGATCATACAGCTATCTGTAACAGCAAGCCCTGTATGATGTGTACTAATCCTTGCCATATTTTTAGGAGCTACAGGAATCCTGGTGTTTAGAAAGGTGCTGGTTAATTATAGCTAAACCTGAAGCATCAGGAAACTTGTGTCCATCCCTATAATTTACATTTTTCTTCCCGAGTTGTTCCCCATTTCCATCAGTTCAGACCTCTGCTCCAAGTTGTCAAGATCATTGTGAACTCTCACCCTGTCTTCCAGCATTTTGAAAAGTTGGCACCAGATATAAATTTAATGAGCATGCTCTTTCTTTCACCTTTCTGGTCATTGAGGGAAACAGTGAATACTTCTGTTCACAGGAGAAGTCTGTTTCTGTACCTAACTTCCAATGCAGTGCTGCACCTCTGACAGCTACTCTTTGTATATGGCTTCCAAGCCAGTTTTGTAACCACCTGGTTCCTATTTCCCAAGCTGTCTTATAAGAATATCTTGCAAAACACTGGGAGAAAACCTAACAAAGCCACAGTGTATTGCATCTCTTCTTCACCTCCTTCTTAAGGAGACCTGCCATTTGGTCCCTGAAAGGATGAGGAGTGGTTTGAAATTATTTGTCTTCGAGTTACCTGTATTAATTGCTCATGTACCCCATATAGGAGATGCGAAAGTGCTTTCCTTCCATTTTCTTTGCCAGACACCCCAAAGTTTCATAAGCAGACCCAAGTCTTGCTTTAATTGTGTTAATGCTTTGGATTTTTTTTATCTGGATAACCATCTTGCTTGGTGGTCTGTGGATTCCACGCTGTCTATTCCCATCTGCCGCTTTGTTTGTCTGTTAATCACAGCCACTTCCTTGCTGTGGGGCTCGCCAGCCGAAGGGCTACCAGCATGTTCTATGTGCTGTGTGCTGGCAGGGAGCACTAGGGAATTACAATCTTGCAACAGCTGAAGTGGCTTTTTTATTGAAAGGAAATATTTCCATAGATGCTATGAGCAAGCCAGCACTCACAACAAGTACATGCAAGATGACCTCCTATTTCCCAATAAACTAATCCCATTTTGTCCCACCCTTGAAGATTTCATGCAAGCTGTTGTGTTCAAGGGTGTGGGGGGAATTCAGAAACCTAGGTCTGATTGTTTTCCAATCTGGTGTGGCCTCATGTTGAGGTCCCTTGTTTTGAACCAGCTCGTCTGGTATTTGACACCATTTCACACCATCCCTCTCTGCATGGTTGAGAGAGTTTGTGCATAGGAACCAAGACAGTCCTAATAAATCATCTTATTTGCTATGGAAATACTCAGTAGCTTCAGAGTTGTACAGACGGTTATGAAGGAAGCCTGTGAAGCTGACGCCTAAATAAATAGCCCTCTTAAATATTTCACTCAATCAGTTCCTTGGGATGGCTCAGGTTCAGCAATGAGTAGTTTTACAGCCACTTCATAAGTGAGGAGGGAGGAAAAGAGTAATTAAACTATTTCCTTTTCGCAGCGCAGCCCCTGCTGCTCAAACTAATGAGGAAGTTTGGTGCCAGACAGGAAAGCGCATGGGTGCACAGGGTCTGCAGCACTCCCTTGGCATGCCCAGTCTCCAGATACCTTTAAAGGACAGGCTGTACCTGAACTGAATTCAGCCTCACATCTCTCCTGCCGAGCCTGAGGAGGAAGCAGGTGTGGGGCTCTGAAGGAGAGGAAGGTCTCTCACATGCATTAAACATACACTTCCAGCTATCTGGGAAAAAGCTCTGTGCAGCTAGAGTTTTCGCTGGATTCTGCAATCTCACAATTATTTTATATCATTTAGGAGGCTCAGTAGTTTGTGTCTCTCTCAAAGAGCTGCTGACATACTGAGAAATCTTGATCAGGTTTCCAAGAACTGATGTTTCACTCGTACTGTTCTAGCCCCCTCACAGCCTGCTTCCAAATCAGCCATGCCCCTGGCTGGCTCTGGGTTACAGCAGCGTTTTGGTGGCTACACAAACCAGTAGATATGGAGATATTGGAGATGTGGGACTGGGGCACCAGTGGAGCCAAACCACTGCACGGACAGCCGCTGGGGATCTCTAGGGGCACAGGGCTACACCCCTTGGGCAGTGTTTGGCTGAAGGCTGTTTGTGTCTGAGCTGGATGGGGTCTGTGCCAGGGACCACAACCACCATCCATCACAGTAATGCTGACAGCGCTCCCACAAGAATTTCCTCTTTGACTTTCCTTAGTTTGCTAGTTCTGCCTGGAAGGCTTTTATCTTTTGTCTTCACCCAGAAGTGTACACTGAGCTCAGGTCTGCTCTTTCCACTCGTGTAAGTCAACACCAGTTACCAGCAGGGGCTCTGAGTGTTGTTTGCTTTCTGTTCGTGTTAGCAGCCAAGCCAGTGCTGCTGGAACTTCAGTGAGGGAACTGAACCACCTTCTGCCACCTCTTCTCTTTCTTCCTATGATCTGCAGCCAAGCCCCAATGCCCAGAAGTCCTAGGTCAGATCACTTTAGGAGATGATAGGAATTAAAAAATAATTTATGTGGTGGTTTGCTTTTGGTTCCTTGCCTCAAGGTTTTTGAGTCTTCAAGACTGTATTTTACTAGCCTGCATTGATCTGAATCACCTTTTAATGAAGATCTAGGCCAGAATTCCCTCACTGTCATGGAACAGTCTCTTGAAAAAATTACATTGGATATCGTACTAAAGTAGTCACTGTTCTTTCTGCTTCCTCTATTAATTTTTCACTGTGGAGTTGAGGGACACATTTGTGGAAGGTTAGTCGCATTCTTCTAGTCAGCTGAGACCTCTGATATTTGTCATCATTGGCATGAATAAAGTTGGCTCAAAGGAAAACCTTTGTTCTGAGATCTGCACCCGGCAAACCTACCTAATTTACTGCAACCAGCTTTTCTGCTAAAACAAAAGACAAAGAAGACAAAGAGCTTTCCAACATTTCAGTAACAAGTTTATCCGAAAAGTACCAACTAGTTTTTGCTTTATGAGAAATTAGCTTGTCTGTGGCTAGTCCAGCACACTCTATCATTGCAACAGCCCGACCAACACCCATGGATCCTAAATGACTCCTATTTAAATCCACACAGAGTGGGAATACTGGCTTTATTTCTTGGCTCCAGTCACACACTGTGTGGTTATAGAGACATTTGAGTACCAGTATTGGTTTTCAGTTTTGCTGTTGATGCTTTCCAAAGAGTGTATATCCAGTTAAACTGCCATTAAATGTAATATTTTTCAAATCTGCCTTGCTCATTACACTGTAAGTTACAAGCTGAAACCATATCATCTAAGAGGAGGCTGTGTGTCTTCTGGTATTGGGTAATGGAGCGTGCTGGAGATACTTCCACGTTGCCAAAAACAACAGCAAAACTAAGAGACAGTGTGTCGCAGTTCCCTTATAGACTGATCCAGCTGTTCTCAAAAGGCTGGAAAATCACAAGAGTGAGCAACCACAATAGTTAGTTTCATCAGCGCTACTCATTTGTCTGCCAGAATCAGCCTATATGAACCTTTGATAGCTCTGTTTTACAGGCAGGGAACTGAGAAGTGGCCTAAACTCTCTTGAGCGTGCATGGTTTGTCTCCAACCTGAGCCAGCCTCTTGCATGAAAACACGAGCCGGAAGGAGGGGGACCCATTCGTTTTGCCCCAGTCTGGCATTTTTTCTACAGACAGCCCCACGTAGGAAGTGCTTTTGGTCTTTTCTGGTGAAGAGCACCGTGGTGGGCTGAGATTTCTGGCGGTGCTCTCACCTCTAATCCATAGCCCACAAGTGCCTTTTCCCTTTTGGGGCAGATCTTTCAAAGGGCTTCTCATTTCATAGACTGCCATGAATTTTGGCAGCATCCATGAACTGCAGAGTCCTTCTGCCATCCTTCCTCAAGACTCTTGTTGCCAGCAACATTTTTTGGTTTACAGTGATTTTGCAGCCAACCAGCATCCTGACATCTACAGTGGGTTATTTCTGTTACATGGCTACAAGAGTTTTGTCCTTCACAACACAAAGCATCAACAGAAACTGGAGAAACGTACCAGGAAATGTATCAGGGAAAGTAGGGTCTCCCTGGCTGGGTAACAGCTACTGCTGGCAGAGCAAGTGGTGCAGCCTGCCAAGGAGTCCCAGCCAAGCTCCTGTTAGAGAAAATCTTCCATGGAAAGCACAAGGTAAGGATGTTCCTACTTAAACTGAACACCCACTTTGTGATCAGCTGTGAGTTGCCATGGTTTGACAAACCTGTGCAATATCATTAGCAATATTTGGACATGCCTTAATTTCCTGCTCTTACTGATTTCCTTCTTAAGAATTGAGAGACTTCACCAAGAACCTGCCAACCAGCACAGAGGGTCAGGAAGGGCAGCAGGCTAACCACACCCTTGAGAAAAGACGAAGTTGAGTAAACTCATGCATGGTTACCAATACATCAAGAAGAGGCATATGTGTTGGAGCTTTTTAAAAGAAAAAGTGCTGCAACCCAGATTAGCCAGTTATTCATTTAGTTTCAATTAGAGTTGGGAACCAATTCAGACTAAACATTTTAATTGATGAATGTAGACCCTTCATGCCAGAAATTCCCTGTAAACAGACTATGACTTCTTCAGAAATACGTACTATTAGCTGAAAGTTTTCCACAAGTAAACATCTGTCTGTGACTGGCTCACAAGTTGTTCACCACAACTATTTGTTCATGTATCTGAGATCCAATATTTGAGCTACCCAATTAGTTAGCCAAAGTCACATGGCACTGGGTGTCTCTTCAGCCACATCTGACTGCCTACAGGAGCAGCTTCAGCACAATGCTTGTTGAAAATACTGTATTTACGTGATTAATCAGCACTGTCTTGCAGCAAATTACGTCAAAAACAAAAGCTCACCCCACCAGTAACTTCAATATTAGGAAACATAATAAAATCATAATAGATTTAGCATTGACCAAAATCTTGGAAGAAGAATTCACTCAACTCTGGTTTCAGCCTAATTTGATTTTTATCCTGTGTTCATAAAGAACTAAGGCTTCTGTAGTCATAGCAATATAGGTGTATACCTTCGCATGTATATCCCTAATAACTTTCGAATCCCCTAGCCAGTTTTTATCAGATTTGACATAGGGGAGATGCAGACATAAATTTCATGTTTCAGGGAAAGTCATGATTGTACAGAAGCTGCTGAATCTATTAGGGCCACCAAAAAAGACAAGACTTCAATGTAGCCCTTCCCTTACTGAAAAGAGCCCAGAAAATCCAAGTTTGAGCCTTAGCAATTTGAAGCAATTCAGGTTTCACTGGCACTATTACCCACCAACTCATGGATTATCTTCATTTGCAGCATACAAACTAGGTGCAAGCTTGGACTTAATTTAAAAAAGGGAAATATGTTCTGTTCCAGAGCTTTTGTTCTTTTTTATAATGCCCCAGCCTTTACGTATTTTTTTCCCTAATGAATCTCCTTTGCCAATTTCACATGCATCCTCTCATCCACAGGCTTTCAGCAATGGACGTTGAACAACCTTGTAATAAAAGCCTTTTGGAAGAACGGAGACTTCTTCATCAGGACAAGAAAGTTTTTCTTGTCCTATCAAGTGCCACAAGCAGAAGGTGAAGGAGCACAGGTATGAACCCCCTGTGGTTTTGCAATGTGGGGGGGATAAAGCTGTGTTTCAGAAACTGTGTTGAAGTTTGGAGTAAAATGCTGAGTAATTATCTGAGCATCTTCTCCATGCAGATGTCATCTGCTTTTGTGGTAGGAAAAGTGCAAATCAGCCTTTATTTTCAGCCAAAATAGGCTTGTTTTCAATCAGCATGATTGAAATACAAGATTTTTACCATCTGAAGATAAGAAAGTGTAGTATTTACCTACATGGGAGCACTGAAACTGAATGTTGGAGAAAAGATGAAGGACTTTTCAAAATCCTTGTCTGGCTCTGACTTGTCTTGCATGAAAATGCAATGCAATACAGGAAGGAACTCTGTTAAACCCTGTTCAAGCATTTTTGAAAACCTCACCCACATTTTTATAGTGTTAGTTTATATTACTCCAGTTTGCCTACAAACTTAAAACAACTTTTTAGTAATTACACAAGTCTCAGGACATCATGACCTATGAAACGAACTATTGAACCTTCTTCGTTGTTAAATATTGCCTTTAAAGATTTTTAAAGTTTCATGTTGGAATCTGTTTTCCCAGTTTCCCAGCCTTCTCTAAATATTAACATGGTTTTACCATGCTTCTGGTGATAACAAAGCATACACTTGTTCAGGCAGGACCCTTGGGTGGTTTTCTTGAACTGCTGCAACTGCCAATATGACAGACTTGCATTTCTGTTCTTCTAAGTCTATGTTCTGAAAACAAGAGTTTAATTTTGTTTACAGGGGGCAGAACTGTGCCCATTCCAACCCATTACAGTTAATAGGATAGGCAATGATATGAATAGAGAAGAACTTGGCTCAGAAACTGTTTATTCAGGAAACTCTTTCAAGAAGGTAGAACCATGGGTTTGTTAAGATTGGAGAAGACCTTTAAGACATACAAGTCTGTCAATCTAGCACCACCACCATGTTCACCATTAAACCATGTCCTCAAGTGCCATATCCATTCATTTTTTAACGCTTCCAGGGGTGGTGACTCCACCACTTCCCTGCTCTAATGCTTTACAACCCTTTTTGAAAAAGAATTTTTTCCTAATACCCTCCCCTGATGCAACTTGAGGCCATTTCCTCTTGTCCTGTTGCCAGTTGCTTCAGAGAAGAGACTGACATCCACCTTTCAGGTGATCTTAGAGAGCAACAAGGTCTCCCCTGAGCCTCCTTTTCTCCAGGCTAAACAACCTCAGCTCCCTCAGCCACTCCTCATAAGACTTCTGCTCCAGACCCCTCCCCAGCTTTGTTGTCCTGCTCTGAGCTTGCTCCAGTGCCTCAGTGGGGAACCCAGAGATGGACACAGGAGTTGAGGTGTGGCCTCGGCAGTGCCAGACACAGGGAGACAATCACGGTCCTGTCCTGGTCCTGCTGGTCACACTATTTCTGTCACAGGCCAGGACACCATTCGCCTTTTGGCCACCTGGCTCATGTTCAGCCATCTTTCAACCAGCACTTCCAGGTCCTTTCTCCCCAGGCAGGTTTCCAGCCCCTCATTCCCCAGCCTGTAGCGCTGTTGTGAGCGAAAGTGCAAGACTCAGCATATTGTGTTATTGAACATCATACAATAGGCCCTGGCTCATTGATCCAGCCTTCCAGATCCCTCTGCAGAGACTTCCTACCCTCCAGCAGATGGACACTCCCACCACCCTTGGTGCTGTCTGTGAACTCACTCAGGTTGTACTCAATCCCCTCATCCTGGATTCAATGAGAATGTTAAACAGGACTGGTCCCAGTACAGAGCCATGGGGAGCTCCACTAGTGACTGGCCACCAACTGGATTTGACTCCATTCACAGTCAATCTCTGGGCCCAGCCATCCAGCCAGCTCTTCACCCAGAGAAGAACACATCCATCCATAACATGGAAAGAGTTTCTCCAGGAGTATGTTGTGGGAAATGGTGTCAAGTGCTTTATTGAGTCCAGGTAGACAACAGCCACAACCTTTCCCTCATCCACCAGGTGGGTCACCCGATCATAAAAGGAGATCAGGTTGGTCAAGGAGGAGCTGCCTTTCACAGACCCGTGCTGGCTGGGCCTGGTCTCCTGGTTGTCCTGTACATGTTGCATGATGGCACTTCAGATGATTTGCTCCATGACCTTACCTGGCACTGAGGTCAGGCAGACAGGCCTGTAGCTCTGGATCCTCCTTCCAAACCTTCTTATAGGTGGACATCACATTTTCCAACTTCCAGTCACCTGGGACCTACCTGGTTGGCCAGGACTGCTGATTGAAAGTGTCTTAGTGAGCTCCTCTGCCGCAGTACCCTTGGGTGAATCCTATCGGCCCCATGGACCTGTTCTGGTCTAAGTTGCATAGCAGTTCGGTGATCACTCCCTCCTGGGTCATGGAGGCTTCATTCCCTGTCTCTGTCCTCCAGCTCAGGGGGCTGGGTACCTTGATGGCAACTGGTCTTATTATAAAATGCTGATGTTAGCACCTGAGGGCAAAGGTATTGCAACACTTTCAGGACAATGGTTTTAAAAATCCCTAAGCATAAATTGGACCTTGGGCTTCTTCATGACTAAGTAATTACGAGTGAACATTAGTAAAATTACTGTTTGAAAGATTAGCAATTTTATTTGGAAAGTGCTCCTCATTTTAGTATTCCTCCCAGAAAGACACTGGACCAGTTGCATTTGCATTGGAGATTGTATAAATTGAGTAAATCTAAGAGAAATATTCAGAGACATGTCTCCAGAAGCCCCCAGTAGCAGAATCTGACACCTTCCCTAGAGACATCTTTTTTGTTTTGTTTTTATTTTCTCTAGGTCCCCTTCCCATTCTCTCCACATCCATGAGGGCATTTGCTTCTGAGTCATTTTGAAAAGTCTGGATTTCAGTTATTAAACATTTCTGTTCTTTATCCTCTGAGAGCTTTGCCAAGGTGCTGGCAGCCTAAAAGCCAGCCATTCAACTCCACACTGCTGTTCAGCCTCAGCAAACACCAAGTGACAGAGAGTATTTTCCACCTATAAGCCTAGAAGGGAGTCCAAACCTCTCATAGCAGGGAACCCACTGAGTTAAAGAGCACAAAAGCAGGGAAATTGTGAGGACCGAGTCAGCTTTTCGTTGCTCACCATAAGAAAGGGGTTGAAGTTTGCTCACATTTTGTGCTGACTTGAACGTGAAAGAAGCCCAGGCTGGAGTGTCCCAAAGTAGTCATGCCAAGGGACATCTACAAATCTGGTATTTATTCTGCTCCCCATGGTCTGAGAGAAGGGCACAGGCAGAACTGGGCAGCAAGACATGCTCTCACAGCCCCATCCACATGCATTCTGTAGTTCCTGCCGCAGGAGTCACCCCTTCACTGCCCTGCCAGCTCCTCCAGGGACCCCAGTGGGACAGGAAGGGAAAGTCACCCGAGTGACAGCCTTATTGCTTGGAAAGAGAGGGCAGAGGCCAGCAGCCCAGGCCCAGCCCTGCTGCTCCTCACCTTCCATCTTAGTGTGGAGGCCACGAGCGTGCTGAGCCTTGCCCACAGATGAGGATGTAGAGTGCAGTGGGTTTTGTGGTGAGCTGGATAAGTGTGCTGTACTGGGGTGACTCAGAGAGCATGTCATCTGTGGCATGAAAAATTGTATTTACTGAGATACACTGCCCAAAACAGCATCCTTCTGGACAGAACTCACCAGCTTGGAAGGACACTCGGAGTATGCTTGGGATGCCACACAAGAATGTGTTAAGATCCTCTCTGATGTTCATTTAAGTTGTGGTTTTCTGTTGAAGCAATGAACAGCCGTGCTCTGGATTTTATTAATTTTCTGGTGCAGGATAAGACCACATGCATCATTCCATCCCCTCCTGCTCTTTTGGCAGGTGCTTCAATACCATCTGTTGTCTTAGACCCAGAGGACCCAGACCCCTTCATCAAAGGACAGCAGTGGGAAGCAAACAATCAAATGCCCTTTTAATGACTCAGACATCAGCATGATGTCCATCGCACCACAGTTGTTAACAAAATAATTAATAAGGGTTGAAAGAGAATGAAGGAATATAAAAGCACCAGCATGACATTGTCAAGAACTGACTGCCCAAGATCAACCTTGTTTCTTCCTCTGAAGGAATAAGCCATCTGGAGAATAAATGGGAAAGAAGCAAAATTATCTTGCTTTGAGTTTTTTACACTCTCCACCCTGATTTTCTTCTGTGAAAAAAGGTGAAATAGTCTCTGTGGAACCACCACGCACAACTGGTTTTATAACCATGTGCAAGGAGCAGCTGTCTGTGTGTCATGCTGTCCAAAACCAGATACCTGCAAAAAGGAAATCCTAAGGTCTGATCCATATTTTTTACTATTTTCTATTTGGATCTGGGCATAGAGAGAACTTCTGTAAAATTTATTCATAAGACAGACAACAGCAGGCACCAAATCTAAATTTTTTTTATAAAACAGAGAGACAGTACCAAAAATTGCATTAGACTCATTTTTAAGTTTGATTGTGTATAGCTATTTGACCTTTCTCAGTAATATTCTTGCCTGGATGACTTCTTCCCCCTTTATATGTGTGCCTTTCATTTCTGCCATGTAACACTTTTCTCTCTCACAATTTTCCCTATATAGCTTAAAGCGGAGGACAAGAAGAAATCCACTTAATTTGTGGCAAAGGAGGTTTTGGATCAATATGAGAGAAGATTGCGATGGAGAGATGGTGGGATCTTGTCTACTGGAAGCTCTCCACAGCAGATGTGATGAACATCTGTCAGGCTTGATCTCCCAGGGCTAAACCAATCCCACATTCCAATGGTTAACTTTAAGAGAACAGCTGTGGATCCAGCAGTTGCAGCAAGGACATGTGTCTCTTGAAGTTGCAGAGCTATTGACTGTATTATAAAATCAACAGCTGGATTTTATTGAAAAAACACACTGTTTCCCATCTCTCCCTGCTCAGAGGCAGACAAATCATGCTGCATCTGTGCTTTGGTCAAAGAGAAAAGCTTCTGCTATCAAAGTATGATTGTAATAATTTAGAAATTCTTCGCAGGCGTGTTCATGTGTATACATGGCTCAAGGTACTTCTAGTTGACATTTCAAGAGAAATGAAGAAAAATGGACATTTTGCACACCCCACTGACCTTCCCAGGACAGCTGTAGAGATGGAGCAAATCAGCTTAGACAGTGTTTTCAGTGGTTGAACTATTAATGCCAAAGCTTGTGCTGGGCTTCCTAGCAGTGGAGGAAAATTCAAAGTGGCTGCCACAAGAAGGAGGGCAATTCTGGAGCCACGAGACCTTATCATTCCTGTTGCAGGAGAGAAAAAAGAAGGGAGAAGGAATGGCAAGCAATGATCTGTTATATTCCCATTCCTCCTGTCACATCCCTTCAGTGGTGCTGACCCAGCATTGAAAATATGTGCAATGGCACCTTGACCACTTGGCTGCAATCTTCACTTGTCTGCTGCTCTCCATAACTTGTGTCCAGAGTCTGACTTGTCCCACTTTGCTTTTTCAGTGAATTATGAATTGTCTCAATAAAATCATCCTGGAACATTTGTATGAGCAGAGCCCAATTGCAGGCTACAACGCCAAGTGCTGTGTCTCTGAAAGCTCCCAGTGGGACACCAAGAACAAATGCTGCAAATAGAATGATTCTGTGATGCCTGGCTGAGTAGCTTCCAAGGGCTGTGTCACACTCTGAAGGAATGGTGTTTCTACACTGGGCTGTCAGTGTCCTCAAACAGGAAATTCTGGAACAGCAGGTTTTTGGTAACTTGTGTCAAGGGGGGCTGCAAGAGCTCTGCCATGCAGGACAGACACCATGGCTTTAAGCTCACTGGAGAAACTAAGAATTCCTTTCTTTTCTGATGGGGAAATTCTGCTTTTCTGAATGCTTGTGGTGGCTATTTCAGAAGAGACTAATACAACTCACTCTCGTTTTACCACTCTTAGTGGTAAACCATTCCCATGCTGCTAGGATTGGTGGAGTAGAAAACCCCACAGAACTTAGTCATTACACCAGCACAGATAAAGCTGTGAAGACCATTTTTCACCTATTTCATTAAGTTTATAGCACGAGAAAGCAGCCTTTAGAAAAATAAATCCCTGTGTTCTTACAATTAAAAGTTTCATTTATTTTGCGGACCTTTATGGACCTGGCACTCCTTTAGTATTACTCTTTCCCTGTTTTCCACCAAAGTACTCAAAAAGATTTTTAAAAATGAGAGCAAACGGGCTGTAGGAAAGCACATCAGGCCAATCTCACCTGTTAAAAATAAGATTTCTTCAAGAACCTGTATGTCTCAAATACTGCGCAATCCATTTTTGCTCATTCACTCAGAGCTAAGTTTAACAAGTTTATGAAAAACTTGGCAGCACCCTAAAATACTCTAATTTAATGGCATTTCTTTCCTGGTTTGCCAGCTTGAAATTTAAAGAGGATGGCGTCTCCATGGCTGTGCCTATGGGTGACTGGATATCTCAAGAGACTTGTCAGCAGATGACACAAAATCCTCGTGTCTGGAGCTCAGATCATCACTGAAGCTGGAGTTATGGGAGGACCATTCAGTAGCTGTCACTGGCTGGAGGAGCACCAAAGATGTTGAAACAATGGTTTGCAGGAAATCGCGTTCACTGTAAGCTAAGCTATGGGGGAGTTTCCATTCACTGTAAGCTAAGCTATGGGGGAGATGCTAATTACTGTTTTTGCAGCCTCTTGGCAAACTTGGCAGCCTGCTCTGAAGCTGTCCCACAAGCTGACAGCTCCTGACAGAGGCAGGATAAGGCCAGCCCCAGTCAGTCACAGCACTGCTTGCATTCCCTCCCTTTGAGACCACTGTGGTGCCTCTCCTCCTGCCTGGCCAGGTGGTGATTGCTGTGCCCTCCTTGTCATCCACTGCTTTAGGCTTTGGAGCCCCACATGCTTGTCTCCCTCAGTCTGAGGTTTTTGAAGCTGAGACTAACAGGGACACTCGGAGGAAAAGCTGTACCCTGGGAGCACTAGATAGGGGAGGGAATTGCAGAGCTTTCTTCTGGAAAAACCGTCGTCTGCCTTATCCTTTCACTCTGTGGTCCTTTGCCTATGGACTGCGGGGGCTTATTGCCAGAAGAAAGGCATTTCTCACATTCAGCTAAGCCATCTTCAGCACATCTTTACTCTCTGCCCCAGCTGCATGCTTCTCCCCCATTATTCTTCTGGTATCAGCAAATGGAAAGGTTTAGAGAGAGATGACTGTGGCTGGACCCAACACACAAACCAGCTTATTTCAGAGGGCTGCTATTAACTCTGTGGTTCAACACTGACAGCCAGAAAGGGAGACAAAAAAATGAAGAGGATTATTTCCAAGTGAATTCCCAAGAGTGCATTCAGTTAGAGATGTTTTCTTGACCTTTCAGAGGCTTCATTAAAACCCCTATCACTTTTCCAGAAAAAACAATTTTGGAAACAGATGGGAACAAATGAAAATTTTATTCCTGCAATGCCACACAGCCCAAAATGAGCAGTCTTGAGTGATCTCTGCTGAGTACCAGTGTTCAATTAAAAGGATGCTTATGAAGCCTCCATACTGTGAAACACAAATACTTGCCTATAACCTACTGGGAGCTGCCTCATGAGAGAAAAAACATGCATGCTATTAACTCAGCTGGTATGAAGTTTTGCAAGTAGGCTATAAAATGACTTAGAAAGGGGAGTTTATGGACCCTGGTATTAATCACTATGTGATGACACAAAACATGAAAAAAACAGGTAATAATTATTCCTTAGAAACAGCTTTTAAAAGTACACAGGAAAACTCCAAGAAAAAATAGGAAATAGGTTTGGGAAAGACTTGAAAATTTATTTCAGGGGCCTAAAATCCAAGAAGTTCTGGGTGAATAAAACAGTTCTCAGGTCAGTAGTGCAGGCTTGTACTCAAAAAAGTTCTCATTACATACAAAAATTAAATACTCCTTAATAGGAACACGTGATCTTGTGTTGTTTTCTAGTCCATGTGTGACTTTGCTTAAATCCCTTTTGGATCTAGCCTCGAGGGCCTTCTGATATCCGGAAGAGTTGTTTTCCAGCTCGGAGAGCTGGAATGTTCTGTTGGAAGCACTCTACATCCCACCTGTGTGGTGCTGTGTGCTGTGCCTATTACATATTGACAGCCTTCTGATATCCGGAAAAGTTGTTTTCCAGCTCGGAGAGCAGGAATGCTTTGTTGGAAGCACTCTGCATCCCACCTGTGTAATGCTGGGTGCTGTGCCTGTCACACACTCACAGCTGGGCAATGCTCCTCAGTGTGTGTCATGACAAGCTGTGCCCACTGAAAGTGACTGCAGCCCATTTCCACGTCTTCATTTTGAAGCGAATTTAACTTTAGACAAGGGAATAAATTTAGATTAGGTTCCTTTAACTAATTTTATCTCTATTCTATATGCTTAGTACATTGTTTGTGTAATAAGCTGTGGCAGAAATAATTACAGTAAGTTGAACCGGCTCTCCTGACAAACTTTCCCTAATCTATTTGAAACATGACAGTGTGAAAATGGTTACAGTTTGTTGCATTTCAGCTAACTACAGAAGACCTTTTGGATATCAGAGCAGGAACAAAATGCAGTTATCCTTGTGGAAACCAGTATAATCAGACTGATGTAAACCCAGGTGACCTGTAGTCAGTGCTCACTGAGCAAGCTCAGAAGTTCTATACTCTGGAAAACATATGCACCAATTTGCTTGTAATCAGCTGCTTGCTTTATTTTTCTGCAAATATTCTTTTGGAGACATTAGTGCCCATATGATGGGAGGCACAGCTAACATTATGACTAAACTGAGCTTCATCTGGAATGAGAATCACTGTGGTTATTTAATCATGCCAGTTGCAGTCAGTTTCTGCTGGGTGAGATGTGTTTACTGGCTCTGCCATGACCAGCATTACTTCACACAGTCCTAAAGCTCCTGACATTTTCAGCTGTGTATATTTCTAAATGTCCATTCTAAATAAATAAATAAGCCCAAACCATGTCTTCCTATGTAAAAAAGACACTTTTTACCATTTGTTTTTTTAAGGATCTTCACTTTGTTTAATGTGTGAACACTTGAAAATCATTCTCTGACCCATGACATTACAAATAGTTCTAAAGTAAATTTTAGGGAGGACAAGAGAATAGGGTTTAGAGTTGATCCTAGCACCTTATTTTACCACTTATGTGAAGCCAGTCACACCAAATGGACACACACTCAGCTCTGTGTAAAAACATTCACTTCTTACTGAAGGGCAATAACAGGAAAGAGGAAAGGAGGAATATTTGAACCTGCTTGTGCCAGACTGACACTTTCAAGCAAAGCTTTTCTGTTTATAATGATTTCCTGCTGCTCCTAAATACCATCCTGCAATCTATCATTTAAAAGGAAACAAACAACAATAACAACATAAGTTTATAATTGACACCATCAGTGAAATCCACTCCTCTGGAGATGCCACAGGCATGCTCTCCCTTCCTCAGCTCTGCAAGTACTCAGACACTTTCTGCCTCTCTTATCTGATCGTGTGATGCTGACACAACACTGCCCAGGCATAAGGTGTGCTACAGCTGGAGATGCTTTTTGTTGCATCCCAAACTAAATTCATAGAATCATAGAATGGTTTGGGTTGGAAAAAAACCTAAAGATCATCTAGTTTCAAGCCCTCTGCCAAGGGTAGGGACACGTCCCACTAGACCAGGTTGCTCAGAGCCTCATCCAATTTGGCCTTGAACACTTCCAGGGATAGGACATTCACAACTTCTTTGGGCAACCTCTTTCAGTGCCTCACCATCCTCACAGTGAACAATTCCCATGACCTTCCTCAACAGCTGTGTCTCTGGTTCCATTAGTTTACCCCAAGCAGAAAAATCTGCAGCTGGGTAGACCAAACCTAGAAGAAGACCCTTGTTGTCTTCCATGGATCTATCCTGAGGCTTGACACTTCTCTTCAAAATTTTTTCCAGCATATGCCTTGTTAGGCCTTTATGCATCAGAAATCACCCACCAGACATGAAATATGAAGAGAATCATTAAAGGTGTACCCAAGGCCATTGTGGAAAGCCAGGTCAGTATTAAAACCTGCACAACTAAGCAACTTTCTATGCCATCTCCCTTTCGTTTCAGAACAGTATGTTTGCAGTTTAAGAAAGGACACCATTCACTAGAGAGCAAGACAAGAAAGTTGATTGTTGGTAACTGAAACTAGCAATTGAAATTGCAAGAAGATGGAAGGAAGAAACATGAACTGTCTCTGGTGAGATCAAATTGCCCTCAGCTGCAGTGGGCTCCCACTGAAGCAGGCAAAGTAGCCTTGCCCACAGCTGAAGCTACTTGCAGTGATGTTCACTTCTGCAGGATTTAGAAACTTTAGGCCACTCTTTTCTCCTTGAGGAAAGTATCTGTAGCCAGCAGAGATGCAAAGCTACTTAAAGAAACACCATATAAAGATGAGGAAAACATTTATTCTGTGCATCTAACCATTCAGCCTCTTCTGTTTGCATTAGCCAAGACTTTGGGGAAATACCTAAAAATGGAGATTTATAGCTGTGTTAAGTCCAACAGTGTATCAGTAAGCAGCATGAAGTCAGTAACACTTCATGACAGTGTTCCCCTCCTTCAAATGCTTCTTTCCTGTGATCCAGAAGGTTTGGACAATCACTGCATTTCAGTTTTTCAAAGAGATGAGAGGTTGCATGGCAATTATACTATATTTCTTATTAAGTCTTTGACAGTGGTACTGCTTGTGGTTGATTCATTTAGTAACTCTTGTCTTGAACAGAAACAGATGGAATTAGCACAAATATGGTGTTGTTAAAGCTCAGCAGTTGGCAAACCAAGGTGCTTTGTTGCTAGGAGAGCAATTCCTAACAACATATTTTTAAAACAAAAATTAATGTTTTACCATTTGCATGTTGATATCCAATGTCATGAGTCTCTAGTAATACCACTTCTCTCCTCACAGCAAAATATTCCACTCCCAGAGTCCAAACTTTTCTGTCTGCTTGGGAGCTATGAGAATACAGCATACAGGAAAAAGTGATGCTCTTCCAGAAGCCAGCCATTCCTCAGTTTAAGGCTGGATATTGATTGTCTCCATGCTGAAACACCTCTGCAAAAACAAGCATCCTTTGTTAGTGACAAATCCAAGCGCTGTGTCTCTGATCCAGGGGCTGGGATAACTATTGGCCCATAATTGAATGTGGCGAGATGTGTCCAACAAAAAATACTTGTGAGAAGAACTAGAAGTCATGTTACTCCACTGTGGGCCATTTGGAAAACAACCGTGAAAAATGAACAGATCAAATCCAATTATGCTCTCCAGAACTGAGAACAATGAATCTGCTGCCAGGACATGATGAAGGCAGAAAAGTACTCACTACACACCTACTATGTTGAGAAGAAATCAAGTTAAAAACAGACATACCCATGCATGGTAACAATATACCTGTCAGCAAATTAAAAACAGAGGGAAAACCATCTCCCATAACATCCGTGCAATAATGCCCAAGGAGCAGTGCATGGCTTCAGAGCTGAGGTGCTCCCTGGCCACGGCAGGTGGGGGTGCAAAGCATCTCCCTGAACTGAGCTTCAGCATCAGCCCCAGCTCAGCCCCAGTGGCACTCACTGGGGCTGGCTTTTCTCCCCTGCGCACCCCTTCCCCAGAGCAGCTCAGCTGCTGGCAAATTTAAACTGAAGGCAACCTACTGCTGCCCCTCAAAGTACGTCCCCCATCTCTGTTTTACTGGGACTATTGATAAGGCAGCTGGTCAGATGGAGAACTGCAAAAAAACCTGCTTGTGGGAGCTGGCGAAATGAGGGCCCAGGGGTTTGCTCCAACTCTGCCTTGCATGGGGCAACTTCAGCCTGCAGTGCCACTGCTGTGCAAGCAAAGAACAAATTCACTGTTTTAATGTGAGGATGGAGAGTTTGCCTTACCCACCAAAGTGGAACAGGGCAGCCATGGAAAGGCCTTGTTACCAGAAGTGTGTTCTGTTCTGGTCCCTTGGTCTGAGGGATGGCTGGCACCTTCAAACTGAGGCACCAGCCCAGGAATCCATCCAGACAAGCCTACAGGGCACCAGCAGGATGCACCAGAAACAGCGAGCCTATCCATTGCACAGGTTCTGCGTGGGACGGGAGCAGAATCCTGTCTGCCTTGTACTGCCAGGCTTGTGTGTGATGCTGCCCATAAAATGCCTTGCCAAGTGACGCAGCTGGCTAAGCCCCTCTCTACACTCCCTCTTCTCCCTGACTTCCAGTTTGTCTCTGTTTTTTGAAGTCCTGGGGGGCTTGAACAGCATTAACTCTGCACCTGTCAGCTCAGCTGGCGCCTTTGATCTAAGAGTCTCCATGATCTGAAACTGTGGGAGCTTACAATGCAAAAGGCTTGCCTAGGCTTCGGATCCCACAGGGATATTTTCATTACACTGTTATTACACAAAAGGCCCAGAAGGAAAAATAAAAATTAGGTACCTGCACAAGCCTAATTTAGCCTGATAGATATGTTAGAGGTGTCTGCAGACCTGTGTCGAGCAGTAACCCCTCAGTGCATTTGCAATCATTACAGCTGAGTTCAGTGTGCCTAAGCAAACTAACCATCAACAGGTCTCAGCACTGACATTGCCAGATTTAACAAAGAAATCTGAAGAATGCCTTAAAATGTTGTCTTGTCCAGCAAAATACAGCATTAGGCCATTGGGACAGGAGCAGAAACCAGAACCTCCCAGACTAAAACCAGCAATGTGACCAGCAGCCCCCCAGCTCACCATGGCAGCCGTGAGTGCTTTGCATCCTCTGATAGCAGAGCAGACCCCCCTGCTCAGCTCTGCCTGCCATGCGATGCCTCAGCACCACCCCAGCTGCTTTCCTAAGGACTTTGGATGCAAGGCAGCCCCAAACTTGACATGGACCTGCTCCTCATTTTGCCAACCCAGAGCAGAGTAAAGCACAGCTCGGCAGTTGACCCTGCATGTGAAATTGCCTTTTCTGCTCTGACAACCTGCTTCAAGCAGAAGCAAAATTTGTCTTTCCTGTGAGGAGTTCTCACTTCTAAAATCCATCTCAAGGCAAGCAAACCCCATGAGGGAATGTGCTCGATGTATATAAGTACATTGATATCAACAGGCAGTCATAGATGCCCTCGTAGTTGGCAGCTTCTCTCTGCGACTGTATCCAAAACGTCACAAGTTTTGTGAAAGAAAGCTGGCTCCATTTTGCTGAGACATCTTTCTTTTCTGTCATGAAGTGGCAGAGTTTGAGGCTGTGACACAGTGGAGCACTTAATCACTTCTCTAACTGGAAGTACCTTAGTAGTGCTGAGCCTTTGCAAACGCCTTCACTGAGCTGAAACTGTTCTCCGCGCTAGGAAATGCTCCTGCCCTTCCTTGGGCTGTTGCTTGCTGAACAGCACGACTCTCCTGTGCTGCGGAGCTGTGCCTGTGCAATTCGGTCAGACTGAAAAATGAAAGCAATTTAAAGATCTGCTCAGACTGACATTCCCGTTTGGCTGAGCTGGCTCCGCAGACAGGGCCAGAGGCCAGGGCAGGACCAGCACACTGCATGCCCTGGGTGGGGCTGTGCTGGGAGCAGAGCTCACCAGGCAGGGAGGGAGATGGCATCCAGTACCACTAGGAAAGGGAGCAGGGAGAATTTGGCATTACGGGGAAGCAGGGAAGGGAAAGCCATGTGGGAGGATGAGGCTTTGAGCCAATGAGGAGAGAAGAAAGTCACAACTGAGATGCTGTGGGAGAAGAGAGTGTCTGAGAAAGGGAAGTTGATTTGACAGGCAATATAAAGACCCCTTCTTTTCCTAACCAATTACTGGCTGCTTTTACAGTCCAAAATTAACTACTGTAGTCCACAACAATTACAAGCCTCATTAAAGCCATGGAAGAATGAGCTGTCAGACTGAAAAGCTGTCAAGCCCTTTCGTCTAAGGAAAAGATTCAGAGGCTCAGGCTGGTGCAAGCCACACCGCAGGCAGCCTCAGCCAACAGGCAGGGATTTTCTCTGGCAACAGCTTGGGGTGTGTATTGGAAAGGCAAAGCCAGGGGATTTGTGCCCAATGTGGGTGGCAGCTTGAGCTTGAGAAGTTGCTGTGCTCGAAGGTTTGGGAACAGCTGAGTTGGAAAGCATTCCTACTGTCCCTGCTTCTTTGGGAAGTGGGGCTGCCATACCTCCCTAGGGATGGGTGATGAGGTCATGCCAGAGAGCCTCCAGCTGTATAAATGGTTCTTACCATATGGAAAATCGTCCTCCAAGTGACATCCTTCAGTCACATCAGTTGGACAGTGTCGCTGGCTGGGCCATGCAAGGCAATGCCCTTCAGGTGTATTCCTTCATTCATTCATCCAGATGTGTTTCAGCCCACTAAAATACGGATTTTATGTACCTTGGGGTGTGGAGGGGAAGGCTGGACTGATCACATTTGCTATGCCAAGGATAACTGCCATGTACAAACACATGTCTCTGCATGTTGGCATGAACACAGTTGCTTCAGCCAGTTTCACATCAGCCAGAATTCAGTGCCATGGCCTCTGTCTGCCAGATAAGATGTTCAACAACTTCTACACAAGATCTCTGACCACCCAAGGGTGCAAAGGTGTCCTGCAAATCATCAGTTCCATCTCCTCCATCTTCCCAGCATTTGGCCTGTTTATATTTCCTCTTTTCTGGGAGATGGAATGAGATTTGAAGACTATTTAATGCTTAAAAAATCCATGCAGCCGTGTTCTACTTAACAGAGAAGTTTTACATGGAAAATGTGTTGTTTTTTCCATTATGTTAACTTCTCACAACTCTGCTTGCCAGTTTAGCTGCTTGCTTTCAAGCTACTGATGAGTCTCAGCATCTGTTCTTCTGGGCATCCAGACCATTTACAGATCCTTTAAAAGCAAAAGCCATGACATGCTCTTTTTTAAAATGACTGGATGTCTTCCAGGGTTGGAGTCAATTAGTGGAACAGGCCCTAAATGTATTGATGATATGTTGCAAGAAGAGTAGGTTGACAGCTTGTCCATTCACTCTAAGGCTACTCTGCCTTCTCCTGTTCTAACCTCACCAGCAGAATTCCCCCAGGCACTGGGAAGGGGTTGGAGAAGTCAGTCTTTCTAGTACATGTCAAGTAGGAAAAGTAGTTTTGAATATTGCTGACAGCCTAGATGACCTTTAAACCTGCGTTAGAGCAAGGTCTTCTGACTTGGAAAACAAATCAAACTTTTAACAAGGCAAAATGCAAGCAAAATCTCTGGATAAAACCCTGATGGCATTTTCCAGCTAGTAAAACTAGAACCTTACATTTTATAGCTGGAAAGGAAAGTATTCAACAGCTGTATGGGAATGAAGCCAAAGTTTTGTGACAAAGACTCGTTCCTTCACTGTCCAGCCAAGTGTTACCCATGGAGCTTTTTTGACAGTATTACTTTTAGTCTTTAGTGAATCTCACACAGAAAGAGCACACCTTAACTATTGCTGTTAATATCCAGGCAGACAGGAGAGTCCACAGTGAGAGATTATATTTTGCTAATCTTCTCCAATGAAGGCTCAGAATTTCTTCTAGACAGCAGAGTTGAAAGTCTTACTAAGGAATGTGCAAAGCTCTGTACTTTCATCACTTCTGAGGTGTTTTGGGCACGTAATTTTTTCATATTACTGCCGAGTCTAGGAACAGGATTGTATAATGCCTAAATGTGAGTGAGAAGCAGCTTTCAGTGACTGCAAAGTTTTCACTTCATTACTTGCTGTAGCAGTTTTGACTGTTCATCCTGGGCCATAGTCACTTCAGGGGTACAAGAAACTGGAAACTAGTGTGACAGGAATGGAGACATAGCCCTAAAGTTTATCGGAGTCTGCTTCCCATCCCTGTCCAGATCCCTCTTGAGAAAGTCAAGGGAAGAGAGACGGCAAGGCAACATGTGTCTGTGTAAACCTCCTTGTCACTGCAGCCTCAGTGTCAGTGTGCACGTGGCATAAACCAGTCAAGCCCTACCTCAACATGCCTCAAAATTTGAAGTGGACAGCAATAAGTCAAAGCTGTCCTCAGTGTATGCATCACTTGGCCTGGACACAAGTCCGTTAATCAAGCTCCTTTTTCATCTTCTTTTTTTCCCTTTTCATCAAGATGGTCTTCCACTGACTTTTTGTCTCGTTCCGTTTTCCCCCTTTTTACCATGAGAGTGACAACAGCACTAAGATGGATGTGCTTACAGCCTAGAACTGGGCTGGTGTCTCAAATTCCCCCGGGCTGCAGACAATTGCATGGCTTCACCCACTGGTCACACAGCAGAAGGCCAAGGGGATGCCAGCCAGCAGTGTCCAGCAGCATGCAGGAGTGGCAGCTCCCACTTCACTTCTGGCACCTGGAGAGATGAAATGCAGTAAGGGACACAGATGCAGCGTGCTTCTGGCAAGAGGAAAACCATGGAGAGCAGGCTGGGGATGGACTGTGCCTGTCTGTGTCTCCACCCCGCAGTTCATCCCTCTGGGGAGACTGAGGGGGTAGAGACAGGTTCAGCTGCACGTGGCAAATTTGCACCGTGCCTGGGTAGCCACAGTCTGGCACCGTGTGTGTCACACCCTGCCCCAGGGCACTTCAATGTGGAGTTAAGTCTTGCCCTGGTCCCTGCAGGACAGCCCTACCAGCTATTTCTGGTGTCTGAGGCAAAGAGAAGGAAACAAGCCCCCTTCTGAACAGACCACGGTGTGGGCAGCTCAGTGAGCATCAGTATCACAGTCTTGCTCTCTCCAGGTTTCACACTTAGAGGAGGCAGAAGGGTAACTCCTGTTGTTTTCCAGGCTGTTTCCTTGCAACTCTGGAGAAAGGTGAAATTACCATCTTTATTTTAGCTTCATAAATTCCCTGCTGTCACTTGGGCTGCGGACATTGACAGTACCTGATCTTGGCTTCTGCTTTCCTTAGGCATATGATAATTTTTGGCTTCTGGCTTTACCTGCTGAAGGTTTGAAGTTTGCTGTAAGGTGTTGGGCAGTACACTGTGGCTACCAGCGCCTGTTCTGTGGGGTCTGCCACCCCTCCCAACACACACAGCTCAGCCCTGATCACCAGCCAGACCCAGAAGCCCAGATTTTTCTTGGCACAGCATTGCCTAGTTGTCCAAGATATCAGCAGAGATGAGTTTCACTCTTTCAGGGTCCTTCAGAGATTTAGCAAGGCAAATCAAATTGACTATTGACATCCCAGTCTGAGCAAAAGAAGACAATTTTATAAAGGGCAATTTTTTTCTCCCACTGCTTTCTTTAGACATGTCCTCTAAAGCAATTTCCCATTTCAAGTAGTTTAGGAATGCTCAGATTTCATGTTTGCTTTCAGACTCTTCTGTTGCACTGGGGGACTGGGGTGAAGGTTGGTTTGCATTGAGCCAAACTCAGACAGCTGAGGCAGGGATTTTTGTCACCTCCAATAGATTACCCCATCCCCTATTTCCCCATGGGAATTTCCCTATTTCCCCATGCTGTCCTACCTATTTATAAGAAAATCTTCTCTATGAGGGATGATCTTGAGAAAATGTTTTTGCTTGGCTTTTTCCTGGTGATTTTGTGATCGTTTGTAGTTGTGCCAGATGTGTGGACTGGTTGTGTGTTTCACCACATTCATTTAGTGTGGATTGCCACCTCAGGAGCATGCTGCCGTTAGCTGGTCCCATAAATGACGTTCTGAAACTTTGCCTCTTCCTGGAACAAAGTTGGGACTCTCGCAGTGCCCATTCTTTGGACAGTCCCAGGCCAAATGCACACTTTGATGGATGTCACACAAATGCAGATGATAAACCATATTAAATTATCAAATGGGTCAATGTGTACTCTCCAATACCAACTCTGATGCAGAATGTGGTGTGTGACAATATGAAACAGCCACCGAGTGCAGAAACCAAAAGCTCCCTGCAGATGTGTGCCAGTCAAAAGGCCAAAACTGAGATGCAGCTTTGAACATCCTTCTCTCTCAACTTCTGTTACAAGAATAATACTTTAAATAGTAAGAGAAACAGCTGTGGTTTCACTTGATAAACTTCATCCTTTGTCCTAGGGATTTAAATTGGTAACAGCTTGAATAGTAGATGGATGTTCTAACAGATATTATGAGAGAGATTTTTTTCCCTACTCTGTTGTTTCCCTACAGGAAGGCCATTGCAAATGCGGAATAAAGAAAAACTGAAACTTTGAACAAATAGGTGAAAAAAAAATCATTTAAGGGAAAGATGTGTCTGGAGTCAAAGAGCCACAGGGCTGCATGGCTTTTCATAGATCTTTCCTCTACCAATGTGCAGAACCATCAGCTCCACCCCTGAGGGCAGCTAAATGTGTTTACAAGCCATTTGGGCACCAGGGAACACAGAGCTCTCCCAGAGAAGAGGTCAGATCCCAGCATGAAAATCCTTGATAGCACACTGTGATTAAAGTAAGCATCTATATTAAAATGTACATAATTCCAAATTGTTTTACATGTCAACAAATTATAGACACCCTGCTGATAATGTCTCTCCAGTGCCCCTGTAACAAAATGTAATTTGTAATTCGAAAGAACACTGTCATTTCCAATCTGATCTCCTCCAAGTTTTCTTTTCATATCCAGAGCATAAAATGAGAAGAATTTAAATCTGGGAAAGCTGAGGATCTTTTGTTTTAGGTACTTTCTTGTCTTTAGATACTCAAATCATAATTGTTTTGCAAATGGAGCTTTTTGCATCATTAAAATAAGTAGGACCCATAACTTAGTGAGCTAAACAATGCTGTTCCTAGTGAGAATGCCACAAAAAATGAGAGGTTATGATCAATATTAAGTGGTTCAGATGCGCTAGGCAAAACAACAGTCCTAGCACCAAAGAACTTGACTGCTGTGTCTTTGCATCCTGTAATTACAATCCTTCCCAGGGACCTTTGCATGGAGAGGTCTGGGGTCCACACCCTGGCCTCCACTTTTGGGGAAGAGGCTGATGGGACAGAATTGGAGTACGTTTGCCCCACAGCTTATGGGGAAGGGCAGACAGCCCCTTTCACCTCAGCTGAGCCAGGCATCTCCAAAGCTATGGCAACCTTCATGCTGCTTCTGTAACTCAGCTGTCCTTGTTCGAGGCAAGCTGATGTATCTCTGTACCATAGTGTGACCTGTTATAGGGTCCCCATTCAATCACAACATGCCCTGAGCTGGAAGGGACACACAAGGATCACTTACTGAGTCCAACTCCTGGCCCTGCACAGGACAAGCCCAAGAATCGCACCATGTTCCTGAGAGCACTGTCCAAACGCTTCTTGAAAAGCTTCTTGAACTCTGTCAGGTTTGGTGCTATAACCATGTCCCTGGGAAGCCTATTCCAGTGTCCTACCACCCTCTGGGTAAAGAACCTTTTCCTAACCTCCCCTGACACAGTTTCATATCATTCTCTCAGGTCTTACAGCTGATGGCCAGAGAGAAGGGACTGGTACTTGCCCCTCTGCTTTCCCTCTTGAGGAGGCTGTAGATTGCTATGAGTTTTCCCCTTAGTCTCCTCTTGTCTAGGCTGTACAAACCAAGGTCTATGTAGATGTTCCCATGAAATCTAATTTCCTGATTTAGCAGAACAAAAATGGAAGGCAGACTAAAACGTTTCTGAAATTTACTCCCTGGTTATATTTAGTTCCGCATAGCTTTGCAAAAGCTCAGCTGAAACTGCAATTACACCCCACAACCCCTCCAAGGAAAAGAAATCAAACTAGAATCTTAAACTATCCTTTGAAATTTCTGCCTCCTTCAAGAGTTTGGCAGGATTCGGTCTTGCTTGTGAAATGTAAGTCTCCCAGTGTAGGACCACTCATTTGTTACTTCTTTCTCCTCTAAGACTGTGAAAGGTTTAAAATGATCGGGGAAGTCCATCAATATAATTTTTTCTCCCAGCATTAATTTCCTGTTCTCTTTTCATGTGAAAAGTTACCTGGCCAAAGCACAGTGAATGATTTACCTGGTGTGCCTTTCTACATTATTGCAAAATATAATCAGATCAGAAGCTATTAAGGGTGGATTAATACCAACCAGAACCTATGGTTTACTGTGGAGATCATCCAGTAGAAATTTCCTTTTCTTCACCACAATTTTTTATGGGATTAAAATCATATTCCTCAGCACTTTTGTAAATCTTTTTCACTGACATTGCAAGTTATGTTTTCTCTTACTCTTTTATTGATCAATCACCAAGCACAGTAAGTTCCCAGTAATTCCATCTGTGTTATAAGAAGGAAGGTGTTTTACTAAGGCTTGGAAATTTCTGTTTACCACAGACATCTGTTCAACACAGCCCTCCCAGCTTTTGGAGCCACAGTTGTTCATTTTCTTCTTGCCTGGAAGGATGCCTGGCCATAACTGAGGTTCCTCTGCTTGTTGCACTGTTGGCGCGTGTGAGGGCTAACACTGTTTGTATGGACTGATGAAAAAGGAAAGTTTGGAAAGGAATGAGAGTGAGGTTTTGTCTAAAGCTGCAGTGTAGTTTGTACCTGTGCAGCCCTCCTGCCACAGGCAGGTGACACACAAGGAGCTTCCCAGTGTGGTTCATGCCGGGCAGTGCTTTCTCTGCAGAGCATCCTTGAGCATGGGCACTAGTGCATTGCTCGTGAAGAACAAGGGTTGCAGAACTGATTCTGTAATGTGTGCAAAGCTCAGCATTTATCTGCTTTGCAAGGCCTGGAGCACAGTAGCCAGCTTTGAATTCTGACTGGTGATTGAGTGCTATAAAATGGAGTGAACAGAAAATACATTCCCACTGTGTAACACTGGCCCTTTTGTTCTTTTTCCAGTTGAGGCACCTCTTGTGCCTCAGCTCTGGCTCTCACACTGAGAGCTCAGCATCCCTGAACTCTCCTGGGCATTTGACCTTGCACTCTAGTTTCTAACACCCTGTGCAGGGTCTAGTCTGCCCAGACTGACAGTTTTTTACAGTTTCCAAAATACATATATGACTGGTCACCACAGTGACCATACTTGAAAAGAAAGCAAAGAAAACAACTCTCAGATAAAGGGGTTTGCCTAATCCAAGTCACAAGCCACACTGCCCTCGGCCTGCCCCCAGGCAAAAAGTGATACCAAAGGGTCACCGTTGGGCCCCAGAATTTCCTTCACTTTGAGTCTTTACGCACAGGTAATTCTTATAGCAGTGACGCAGCTTTAAGGATGTGTTGTATGTGGACAGATGGTGGCACTAAATGAGGGATCAAGGCAGTCTTGATTGTCTTCTGGAAACTCTTTCAAGAGATTCCTCTCTTATTTCTGAGTCAAATCTCCAAAGCTGGATTATATGAACACCCTCTCTCTCTCTCCCTTGCTCAAGAAACCCTGTGTTCCCCTCCAGCAAGATTCCCATGTAATTCCTTTGCCAGGTGCTGCTGGCTGCAGCTAAGGCCAGCCTCAAATTTGTATTTAAATTAAGCTGTGACTTTAAGTCCTGACCCAGGATTTATGGCCTCTCTATATACAATCCCGGAGTGCTCTTTCTAGGCATTAAGTTTCCATAAGAGCAAAATCCTGGCATGAAAGGACTTCACAATGTAGAAAAGACCGCTTGGATCAACCTAGTAAAAGGAAGCACTGGTCCTAATGAATAACAGCTCCGAGTTCCAGAGAGACTCTGAGACCATATTCCCCATATACTGGACTGAATGTGTAGAAATCCACATCAGTTGCCATCACACCACCTCCTACAGCCACATCCACTGCAATTCCTGTATCTAGTTTTGTGCTAGTAAGTAAAAGAGTTGCTGTATCATCTCCTCCAGACGTTGGGATAAAACTTGCTTCTCTTTGAGGTGCGGATAGAATAGCAAGGAGAAGAAAATATAGTGGCAACTGGGATGTGACTATCAAATCCATGAGCAGTTTATTGTTTTCTGGTGTTATATATGCAAATATGAACTCAAGCTCTTGATTGGTAGCTGTAAGCCAGAAGGAAAATGCTCAGGGATAACAGAAACACAGAATCATTTAGGTCAAGAAAGACTTCTGAGTCTACCGAGTCCAACCTTTGACTGATCATCACCTTGTCAACCAGACCATGGCACTATGTGCCACATCCTGACAATTCTTGAACCCTTCCAGGGATGGTGACTCTAGCACCTCCCTGGGCAGTCTATTTCAATGCCTGGGCACCCTTTCTATGAAGAAATTCTTCCTGATGTCCAATCTGAACCTTCCCTGGCGCAGCTTGATATCACATCCTCTTGTCGTGCCACTGGTTGCCTTAGAGAAGAGCCTGACCCCCACCTGGCCACACCCTCCTTCGAGGTAGCTGTGGAGTGATAAGTTCTCCCCCCAGGCTCCTTTCCTTCAGGCATGGAAGCAGTCAAAGACCAATGCAAACCAGGCCTGGCTCCTGGTGTGCCTTGGGGAACCATGCTGGATTCAGCGCTTCGGATACAAAGTGCTGTGTGTCCTCAAATCAGGAAAATGGACAGCAGTCTGTGACCTGAGGTCAGAGCAATCTTGCTACAAACTCCTTCAAAACCACCACCCATTACGTTATGGCCCTGTACCCCAAGCTGATACGCTGTTATCCAGAAAAAATGGGTTCTCCATAAAATTGAAAGTGAATGGGTTAAAAGGAGCTGCATCACTGTTTATATCCTTCTCATTACCACTGCAGCCCTGTCTTGATCTAAAACTGGTACAAAGTAGGCAGCCTGCAGACCACTCTCATTTAGCTGCCAGTAGCCCTTCAGGGTGTTCTGCAGGCTTGTGTCGGGGCACAGACACCCCACAGCTCTGTGCTCTGCCCCACGCCATGCCCCTCATTGTTCTTACCCTCTGTAGAATTCACAAGTCTCTAGGCTTGGGGTCTGGAGTCAGGAGGGACAAGCCCTGTGTGTCCTTAGAACAGCTACTGTACCACTATTCTCTTGAACTCCTGACAGTCAGAAGCAGAGCCTGACCCTCGTCCCCAGGTGCTTTGCTTTGAGTTCTCCTTTCTGCCCTATAAAGGTCAGGTACAAGTCAGGAGGAGCACAGGATGATGTCCTGCCTGTAAAACTGGGCTGGAGATGGTCACCTGATAATTTGAGTGTGAGGGGGCAGGATTTATCTTCCCTCTTTGGAGGCAGACCCAGAGGACAGGGTTTGTCCCTGCCATGGGGCAGCCAACAGGGCCTCGTACAAGCCACGAAGACATCTCAGTGGCACAGGCTCCCCTCCATCCTGGTCCCCTGCTCCTCGCCCCAGGAACACCCACCCATCAGCTCTGTCCCCAGTGCCAGGCCACTCTGTGCCAAAATCCCAAACCCTGTCCTTCAGGCACAGTCAGGGGTTGGTTTTTTGATTCCCTTATTTTCTTTTTAATCCAAGCACCACAGGGTTAGCAAAGTATTGGCTTACAGACACACAGGGGCCGCTGCTGTAAAAATAGCTGGGTGATGCCAAGTGCCCGCAGGGCTGTTGTCAAAATATGTGACGCCATGAAGCGTCCCAGCAGAGCAGCCTGCACACCTCCCTGTAGAATAAGTGACAGGACAAAATAACTCAGTAAGAAAGACACTCGTCAATGAGTTCACGTACAAAAGATCGTACAGCTGCACCAACTTCAGCACATCAGGCCAGCTTGCTGTGGGTGAAGAAAATCAGTACACCTGACCAACCGATCTGAGGCCCAAGGTGGGTCAGGCTCCCTGTACATAGAGCATAATATGCATAGAGGGTTGGGTATCTCACGGATGGATCCCAAACTCCCTGGAAATCAAGCGAAATATCATCCAATGACAGTACTTTAAATGTTCAGTTTCCAGATCTACACAGCCTCCTGCCAGTGAGTACTGTAATAACTCCCAGGTATCAGGTCTTTTCTCTGTGTGGGACCTTCCACTTTGAAAGAATGATGCTGAATCTTAAACCAAAAAAAGCAAGAACAAGTGATTGAACTCACGTGTGCACACAGGAATGATTTAGAGAAAAGATGAAGAGGAGACAGAAACATATGGATAATTATACAAAGAGTGTAGAGTTTGGAGGAATACACAGATGAAATAGGCAATCACACTCAAATCACAAGACCAGAGAAGAAACTCCGATGATTTGTGCAAAGAAAGATAAGCACAATAAAGAATGTCTGAGCAAAAAGTAAACGACAGAAAGAACATTTTGAAATGCTATAAAACATACAGAATATCCCTTGATGCATCTTATGTCTGTGTATTTAACAGCTATAAGTGGTGATCAGGAGCAGGGTATCCTCTGCAAGGAAAGGGAGAAAGCTCAGCCACTCTTTTTATGCAAAAATGTGCTGGTCCTTCCCCTGTGGAGCTTTTTTCCTAAGCATCTGAATTAGTCTGTTTGGGGCAGTTGCTTCTCAGTGGCCACATGGAGAAAATGTGAAAGTGTGTGACATTATTTCCACTTACCACCAGCAGCAGGAGGCAAATGTCTGGTTTCACTTGTGCTGTGCAGATGGAGGGATGGTTTTGGTTTACCCTCCATCCCTGTGCATCAGACTGTCTGCCTAAGGCAGACAATTACACTGGGCATCTGAAGGTGTCCAGCTCTCCCCCTGTCTTCTAGCTTGTGTAAGATGATACTCACAGTTGGGTCAGGCTTCAGGACAACTTCAGTGTGAGACAAATTTATGACAGCAGGTTTGAAAGCATGCTGAGCTTCTGGCTTCTCACCACATTCTCCTGGATGTTGAAATATTTATGGGGAAAACAGTGTTATGAGCTTAAAGAAAGAGATAATGAGTTACAAAACTGCTGATTGCCATAAGAACTCATCCTACTTTGGTGGACTAGAGTTTCTCCCACCTACTTGCAAAGATAGGCTTTCTGGAAAGGAAATGACTGCAGTCCAGTCCTTCACTTGTTTGTTGAAATGGGAATAAACACCTTGCAGCCAGTAGCTCTTTCCAAGATTCATTCTGTCATTATTGTCCTTTCCAGTTCAGAAGGGTGAAGTATTGTGTTATAGACTGGGTGAGATTTTCCTTAATTGTCCAATCTATTCTTGCTTTTCATGTCACAATACTTTCCAAACTTTGCACGTTAGCCCCAAAATTTTTCTTTTTATTTTTTCCTTTTCTTTTTCATCTGGTTTTTTTTTCTTTTCTTTTTCCATTTATTTTCATTTTTCTTTCTTTTTCTTCTTTTCACAGTGGCAGTAAAATGTTCCCTTGATTGATAGCAGAACTCAAACTCCATCAAGGTTCAAGCCACAAATTCTCGGTGGCAGCCAAAACCACTGAGTAAGGGAGCCCAGCTTGGAATGATTTAGGGGACCGCGGTTCTGGGAACTCAGATTTGAGATGCCTGGAAGATGCTGGGAATGCAATGCAACTCAGTTTAGGGCTTTCAAGATGTCATGAGTTGTGCCTCAGGGGAAGGAAGCTGGGAAATGATTGATTCTGGTAGGCAGGTAGATAAGAACAATGAAATTGTTCTGAGATGCAATCCTAAAGCTAAGAAATCCCATTCTAGGATCCATTCAGAAAGTCTTTCATATCATTAAAATCCATCAGGTGGCTACTTCTCCCTAAGACCCAAGGATGTTTCCATGGCACCTCCACATGTTTCTGCTGGCTGTCAGACTATTCCTCACCAATTTTCTCTGAAATTATACAGGGGCAGGCAGTGTGAGCAGAAAAGCCCCCATCTCTCCACTGAGTGAATGTGTGGGTCATGTCTGAAAGGAACAGGATGCAACACCTGTCTTTTAAGAGGAATTGGTGTGGTCAGAAGCAAACTGGAACAAAATGGGACCATTGAAGACCGTAAGTACCTCCAGCTGTCCCTGCTGACACTGCTGCTGAAAGGAAGACAAATCCTTATGGCTTTAGGGCAAAACCTCACTCACACATACCTTCTGCATGGAGCAGGAAGCCCCTGGGGTGATGGGTGCACCTCCTTTTGAAGCTGGCCTTTGAGGGAGCAGCCAACACCAGCCTGGCCACCAGTGCCACGCCATGGGCAAACCCCTGCCTCTAGCCATCCTCACATCTTGACAGGGGGCTGCCTCTGCTCAGAGTCCTCACACCCCTGTATGGCCCAGCGCAAAAAGAAAAGTTTGGGAATAGTTGGAACATTTGGATGCTCTGGCATCCCAAGGATTTCCGTTCTAGCATTTGAAATGACATTCCCTTTTGAAAGATTTGTTAAGTTATTTGAGAAGAAGAAACATTTGGAAACATTTTTAAAAGGTCAAAATCAAAATAAAGATTTGGAAAACAGAGAATCCAGTCACTCAGTGTGAAATATTCATTTCCTTTGGAATTGTTATGTATAATTTTTCTTTTTTTCTAGGACTTCAACATTTCTTCTTTTCTGATCAGAGAAGAATGTCAGATCCTGACAGTCCTTACGGGGCTGGAGGAGCCTCTCCCACCCGACCCTTGCGTGCACACATCATTCATATCAGGAAAGGGCCCTTGGACCATAAACCAGTTGAGCAATTTGCTTCCAAAAGGAAACCACCACCAGAGTAGAAAAAGATGCTGAGAACAAAAGTTATTGTTTAATGTCTTAAAGAAAATCAGTGTTGCAAACATCTTCCACTCTGTTCCATTTCCTACAGCTTTATCATTCAAAACCAAAGATTCTACTCTCTCTCTTCTGCAGGCTTGACCTAAAGCTTGTCTTTCTCCCTCTTATCACCAGTGTCACCTGAATTCTACCAGTTTTACAGTCCCTGCAGTTTCTCTGACTTTGCTCGTCACGGCCAGAGAGCAGGGACACATTTGTTAGCCACTTTCAAAAGCACAGCAGGCTACTGCTCCCTGATGCAGGCACTATACCAGTACAGATAATAAACAAACGGGAACATGCCAAGCCATACAAGAGGTAGAACTTTGAAGTTTCTCTCTCTCTGGTTTTCTCATTACAATTTTAATGTAGCTATTTAGAAGTTAATATATCTCACCCTTGCTGCTCACTAAATATCCTCAACTCAGCAGAGATGTAGACCTGCTGAACACATTTAAAACAAGGAGAAATTGACTGCCAAACAGATGCAGAACATTATTACTAATTTCTTGGTTTTCATCATTCCAGTCAAGAAAAAAAAATCAAATCATTGAAGTCTGAAGCTGATAACAAACCTTATGGCATCTGGATTCTGAAATAAAAGAGAAAGCCTGTGTCTGCAATCATCCAGCAATTTGTCCTTCTGCCTAAATGTGTTTGTTGTCCTTGGCGTTATTTCTAAGACATCTCTATTTCAAAAGTGATCCTCTGACAAGTGGGGATTTCTAAGGTATTGGCGGTGCCCTCTCTGTGACCCTGTGAAGGCAACAGTCTGGGATATCTCTTGGTTTCACCGACCAGGCTGTCAGTAAACACAGGCTGAATTACCCTGCCTTTATTCTCACTGTGCACCTGATACACCAAACGTGATGAAGCCACGACAAATGTTTTTCTCCTACCAAAGTGCAGGTTTCCTAGTGATGCTCCCTGAGTGTTAGGGGTGCTGCCAGGAGGAATTTTGGCTTTGCAGACACCATAAATTCACTGCTTTGCCTAAATATAGGTGTCTAAGGATAGGCACCCCGTGGGGCTGGGGGGTACAAGATCAGACCTTTGGGTGACCCACAGCTTCCCACGATCATGTCTAGGGACCACACAGGATTCACTACTGCACCTTGGGGAGAGGCCTGTGTTTGGGCACCCGAGTCCTGCCCCTAGGAAGCAGCAGGCACCAACACTCAGGTGTTTGCCTAGAGCTACTTCCCTCCCCCACTTCAGGGTGAGATGAGCCTTTCCACAAAACCTGTAAATTTTTTTCTTTGACTGTACAGGAAATCCACCCAGCTGTGCTGCAGGTGCTGGAGATACACTGCCTAGGAGAATGCTGTGACCACCACCACCACATAGATGAACGCTGAGGGCTTCTTCATGTTTGTGTGAAAAAATCCTGTGGAAATATTGACTTTTTTCCAAAGAAATGTTTTAGCCATATAAGGTGGGGAGAACAGAGGGAAATTATTTTGTTTGATCTAAAATAAATATCAGATTGACAAATTTCTTGAACACTGACAGGCATGCATTTCTTTCCCATTTCAGTTTTGAAGTCTGCTAAAAACTTTGTGACTGCACATTCATTGCTCATAGTGATGTTAAAGGCAAACAGTGCTCCAGGCTGAAACCCCATCCAGCCAAAAATGATGGAAAGACTCCTATGAACATCAGTGAGGGCAAGATTTTACCCCTAATTTTTGTGGTCAAAATATTTCCACAGACTTTAGCTCTCCAGCATATGATTAAGCGCCACAGGGAAAATTCAGACAAGTTGCTCTGAGGTCTTAAAGTGCGGCAGAAATACCCTCAAATATCACAGGCTGGCGCAGGGATGCTACAAGGGGATTTTAAAGCAGTAGAGCAATTAAAAGCTGCAGGAGGATCTCAGGAGTAGAAGAGGTTCTGGAGAAGGTCAGGGGAGGGCAAGGTGAAGACATTTGTCTGAATTGTGTGAGACTGCAGCTCGAAACTCGGTGAAAGTTCGGGGCTGTGCCACCTTTATCCAAACCAGATTTCTTAGCTTCACTCTCTGTGTGCAGGATTATTTCTTAGTTATTATTTCCTAGCTTTCCTGTTGCTGTATGTAATTGCTCCAAAGAATGCTCAGCTATTTTCACAACTCAGTGCTTAATAACCAAGGTGGATTTTTGAGGAGGCCATGACTTTGTCTGCACCAACATGTAGCATAGCACAGCTGGAATAGGTCTGGGAATGGGTCAGTGCTGAAGACCCGCCTCACATCACTCAGCTCTCCTCCAGCCTGATTCAGATGCCCATGAGGATGTGGCACATGATACAAGCACTTCCAGGGACCACTCTCACCCTGGTTTCACCTGCCAGGAGCCCAGGCTGCTATTAGGACATTAACTACAGGTAGCCCAGGCTATGACATTACGTATAGGCAGCTCCAACTATTTTTTCCACAAGCCACAGCAAACCATGCTGATCCAACCTATCCTGAACACCTGTGAGTACAGAAATGAGTGTCAAGGAAGTGGTTAACAATTAGTTAAACACTAAGCTGTCATTGTTAAGAAAGGGGGGGGAAAAGCTTCTTTTCAGTAACCTCTCCCTAATCAGTACTAACAAGCTGAGCCAAAAATGCAACAGCTCAGCTTGCATTCAGGTGCTGAGAGCTTCCTGTTGGGATGTGAGTAACACCTGCCAGGATGATTGCCATTCACCCAGCCTGTAAAACCTTAAATCACTTAATCTCTGGACAGAGCTTGAAGGGAGTCAGTAGTTCAGTCTCATTTTAATTGTAATTTATATAGCTATTCCTGCTTGGAGGAGCAGGCACCAAAAAGGGAATGCACTGAAACCCTGTCCACTCCGTGATCACTGACCCATCTCTAGCCTTACAGGGATGACAGGTGCAGTTAGCTCAGTGGGACATGGAGCTGTTCTGCAAGAGTGCAGTGCTGCCCAAATGCAGCACTGTCAGCTCTTAGGGACAAATTTGCCATCTTTGAGGGCAGTTCTTGCAGTGCTTGGTGTTCTGCTTGCCCTCTAACTTCTGAAATCAAAGTAGAAGTGTATCACAGGTACTCTATTTTTTCAGCCCAGCTTTTGCTATCTCATGAGAAACATTGTGAGAGCAAAATGCTCCAACTCAAGAAAGCAAACGAAAAGAACTCTATATTTGTTGTTAAAAGAAGCGTTTAATTTATACAACTGTCTTTGGGGTGAGAAGTAGACTAACACTTGGTGATTTTGTGTGAGTTGCAATATTTAAATAGCATACTCTAAGGCTAAGCTCTTCTCCCTTCCAATCTCTCTTCTAAATTAAGTCAGTACCTCCTATGTGCTTGTGGGCTCTTTGTCCAGGAATGGATTCTCATACCTGAAAAGAGTTCAGAGTATTTATCTTGAATGACCTGAAATCTTTTCTGGGATCCATAAAGACATAGCTCCTCCATTGAAGTTGGAAATTCATTAAATACAAATGTTTCATGATCTGATCCTGAAAGTGCCCCTAAGTAAATAAATCATCAAATCACAAAATATGCTGAGTTGGAAGGGTCCCACAAGGATCATCGAGTCCAACTCCTGGCTCTGCACAGGACACCCCAGGAGTCACACCATGTGCCTGAGAGCATTGTCCAAATGCCTCTTGAACTCTGTCAGGTTTGGTGCTGTCACCACTTCACTGGGGATTCTGTTCCAGTGCCCAACCACCCTCTGAGTGAAAAGCTTTTTCCTGGTATCTGTACCAAACCTCCTCTTGACTCAGCTTCACGCTGTTTCCTCAAGTCCTGTCAGTGGTCACGAGAGTGAAGAGATCAGTACCTGCCCTCATCTTCCCTCATGAGGATGTTGAAGACCACAATGAGGTCTCCCCTCAGTTTTTTCTCCTCCAGACTGAGCAAACCAAGTGACCTCAGACACTCCTCATACAGCTTCCTCCTTCTTGCCCTTCTTAAAAATTGGGACAATGTTCACCAGTTTCCAGTCAGGTGGGACTCCTCCAGATTCCCAAGACCACTCAGAAATTACCTGTGGAAATTGCTCATGTGAATAAGTGTTTCAGAACTGGGTTACCAAAAAGGATATTTTTAGCAATGATCAGAAAAATGCTTGTTATACTTATGTAAACCTTGTGGATCGATAACACCTGGCTGCAAATACAAGCAGTAAAAAAGTGGAAAGAATTGGAACACTTCTGCTATTAGTCACACCCCTGAAGAGCAAAGAGCATCATGAAGAATTAAAAACCACTGGAAATTAAATTAACCAAACTTTGCTGAAATTGCAATCTGTTGTTGCAGATGGAAAGTATGACACATTACCAAAAATGGCCAGCCTTTTCAGGTCCATTGCAGTCAACTCTTCAGTGGATTTGTAACTTCAATCTTCTTGTTTTCTGAAATGCATCATGTCCATCATGCTCCAGGCTTCTGATCACAGTAATGCCACCATCCTGCTGGCTGGTGGCATCAGTCCCCCCAGGCCTCCAGGATCCTGTAAGGCAGCTGACCTCAAGCCCATGGAAGTGTTTGACAAGCAGCACCATGACCATAAGTGCAAAGTAGGCAAAGAAGGAATCACAGATCTAAACAGTCAACTCAACTTGATGAAGGAATATAAATATTATCCTTTGGCTCTCACTGACTTCATAAAGCCAGCATTTCACCACCTCTCTGAATTTCTGTATCAGTTTCAAGGCTTGCAATGCTGGATACAGCTCCACTATAAGCAGGGACCCTGTACAGTCAGGCAGCTCAGTATATAACACATTTGCAAGGGTGTATGGGGGCCTCACACGGCAGAGCTTTCAAGGAAACCTAGAGGGGTGGTGCAAGTTCATCAAATCCCAGAAAACTCATGGCTAATGTTTTGTGCACTAATCACATGGACGTGTAAGAAAATGGAAGAGCAGTTAAAGATTCAGGCTGACAGCACCATGGACTTTGGTCATGTGCTAGACAGAGAGGAGGTGCCTGCCCAGCAAGGTCTTGGTGTACGGCTGAGAGGTGGATTTAGCTGTGTGAAGCAGATAAACAGCAGTTTCCTCTGCTTTCATCCCTCAAAGTTTTAGTAGTTAGCAGGTTACAGATTCATTGGGTTTTATGGTTCAATGTATTTTACCTATTTTTCTTTAAATTAGTTTCTGCATCCCCCTGTTGCTCTTCTCCTTAGTTCATGATGGGAGACAAAGCCCAAGTACTGAGGCTGAAAGCTGTTAACTCTGAGCCAAATTCTGCTCTCAGGTCCACCAGGATAAAATTAGTGACTAATTTAAGCATGAGTAAAATCAGGACTGTTCTCTTGTCCTCTCTGTGCAAAGGCAGCAGAGAAGGCCGGCAGCTCCCTGGGCTGTGTGAGCAGATCAAGGGACGTGACTGCTCTTTCCACTCAGCACTCGATAGACCACATGCAGAATACCGCGTCAATTTTAAATAATAGGAATATTATTATTTAATACTAGGAACACATCAATAAACTGGAGAAATTTCAGTGGAGGGCCACCAGTATGGTCAGGACTAAAGCACTTGACTTGTGAGTAGACGCTGAGGGAGCTGAGTTTATTCAGCCTGCAGAAGAGTTTCAGTGGGACCTGAGAGGAGCCCCCCACACCTTCTGGTCTAATTTGTGAAGGACGGTACGGGTGAAGAGGCTGGCCAGGGAACAGCTGTGACCTGTGACATCAATCTTACAGTCCCCAGCCATCTGACTTCCCTCCACCCTCATGCCATTCCATTACTGGACATCATTAAGCGACCTGGCCTGCCAGAATGCTTGGGTCCACTTGGCTCTCAGCAAGGAACATGTTTCTCACCCCAGCTCTGAAGAAAACATCACATTCCAAAAGTGTTCAAATAGCTCAGCATTTCCTTGACAGAAGATGCCATGTTCAGACCAAGTCTTTGTAACCACTGGATTCATAGTGAGACTTGACAGCAGTGGGTGTGCTGGGGCTCTTTTGGTGTTTGCTGCACTCCACAAAGTTCTGAAGGGCTTGTTATAGCACTTCGAAGTGCCAAGCAGGGTATTCAATCTCGATCGGCATTTCAATGGCATTCTAGTTTCAGCACTGTATTTATGAAGTGGAAAAGGAACTACAGCTGTAGAAACTACTCACTACAGCAAACTTACCTGTGACTTCCAGGAGGCAAGGGAGGCCTGGACCTGGAGGATGTCTCAATCACAACGGGAAGTGACTTGGCTTGAAAAGCACAGGATTAAAGCTGCCCCATACCACCACTCTGTGCTGTACTGGCAGTACAGAGCAGACACGTACTCGTAGGTACCCACCTCAGAATGTTCTGGCTCTGCTAGGGATTTGCACTTTCCACTCCTGGCCCTTTCTCCTACTTCATATATTCAGGAGGACTATTTAAAACATGGATGAAGGAGCAGTGCTCTGGCAGTGGCATTAGCAGGAGCTGTGTATTTTGGAATGACTTCTCAGCACAGGCTAAACAGTGAAACCACTGAAACCCCAAACCAAGCTGATGATTTTTCGTTTCTTGAGGGATTTTTATCCCTGTCCCCAATATCTTGGAAATGGCAAGGCTTAAGAATATAACTTTTTTTTTTCAGTGTAAGATATTAAGGATTTTTGCAATGTTCTTTAGGAAAAACATACTCTGATACTTCAGTGCTTTGAAAGCTTTATTGTTGGGGGTGGTGCAGAAAGAGCAAATATCGACATATGAATAATGTGTGGATTACAAAAAGGGGAAATAAAAATTGGGTTAAGTACTTTTTCTTATCTCTAGCTCACTGCACTTTTGTCCTCTTTCCAGCTCAGCAGAACTTTTAGCCAGCTCAGATGTTTCCTCAGAGACCCATAAAAGTCCTACAGCCCAGAAAAAGCCCCATAAAATAAGTAAAACCTCCCAGTGTGAAGTTCTGTCTCCCTCCCACTAGGAATCAGCTCTTCTTCCTCCCACTTACATAGAAGTTGACTTCCCACACACTGGATGCCAAGTTTCCTGCTACTTCTTTCTCACACTAACCTCAAGAGAAGGACAAGGGATTTTAAACCATCCTGTCCTTGGACTGTGCTGCATTCTTCTCATCTCCAGATCTTTCCTGGGACAGCTGCAGTCTGCTATGGGCCTGTCTCAACTTTATTGGCCATTGAAGGACACTCAAATTTCCTTGCTTTCAACTGTTTCTCCTGTGGGTATATGTCTTAACCACACCTAAATATCTTCCTCTGTCTTACTACCGTCTGTGCTACCAGCTTAGAGAGAAACACTCTGGCTACTGGAAGCAAAGTTCTGGTGAAGGTCGTGGCATTTGGCAGCTCTTCTGCTCTGTGTCAGGCACACAGAGAGGTTACAGTAAAACGAAGTCCATCGGTCTCAGGTAACTCCCACCTCTCCCTGTGACACAACCCAGCACTGCCCTAGCTCACATCTCTCCTTCTTTGTTGATGGCAGACCTCCAAAATGTCTCTTTTAACACCCAAATTCACCTTCTTAATTTGTCTTTTTGCCCTTTTTATTTTCTGGAGGATGAGAAATCACTTCTACCCTCCTTTTCCTTTTCCTTCAACTCTAGATTATAGTTTCTTACTATCTGAGCATGTTTGCTCAGAAACTCTGGAAGCACAGTACGGTTTGTTTTAAAGACCATTTGCAAGAGGAAAATATCAAATATTGGTAGTGGTGCCAACATTTATTATATGGAGTTCCCCCTGTAGCTGGTTCATATGAAGTATCCATCAGATGGCATTGCAAAAAGCATGTGATTGATTGATGGATCAATTGATTGAGTGGCTGTTTTCAGGAACAGTAGAGTCTGTTCTGTAGCTGGCTCCCAGCCCTTCAACAGCTGGCTAGCTTCTGCTGGTTTCGTAGGGACAAACTGGATAAGCAAATTCATGTGTCTGAATGTGGCTACTTCAGCTCTACACAAAAAGCTGACAGCTCCGGAATACAAGTATAAGCGAGCAGGACATTTTCAGATGTGGATGCACCATTCCTTGCGTGCTTCCTGGAATTCAAGAGCAGGTTAAGCTGTCCATGTCAACACAGCCCTCAGCTAGGCCATCAAGGGAGCCAAAAGTAAACCTGGCACTGCTCTGTTGGCTTCTCTGTCGGTCCATTTCCTACCTAAGTGCAAGAACTGCAATTCATCTGAGGTTTGACTGTTTTTGTCAAACCGTGTCTGCATGTTCTGGCGTGTGTTATTTCCCATTAGATCTACTCAGGTCTTGAAGGAGAAACACCTCCCAGTTCAACATCATAAAACACAAAGAAACACAACAGTACCCAAATAAACATTTATCATAAAACAATAATAAAGCAATAATATGCATGTAGAGACAGCCACATTAACTGTGTGACTAGAACAGATGCCTAGAATCAGTCAGGAAGCAGGGAAATGGCAAACAGAGCCTTACGTGGCACTGTTCATTCTCTATAAAATATTAATTTCTCTGTAGTCACTTCCAGCTTCAAAGTAATGCGCCTCTTAGGTGAAGCTCAACAGAGACATCTTTGCTGACACACGGTGTGAGTTTGTGGCCACAGCTGCTCTGCTCTCCTGCCAGCACATGGGGGCAGAAATTTCAACGTGAACCTAAACAAAAGCATTTAGTTTATTGCATCTCTAAACAGTTCATTGTCCAATTTTATATACCAATTCAAATTCAAAATCCCTAAATGTTCTTCTGTGGAGGCCGACAGCTGAAGCATAACTATAATTTGCCCCCAATCCAGTACTGAGGCAAATAACTACTAATTAATGCCCTTTTCTTTAACAGGAAATCAGCTTTTCAGAAGGCAGATTTTGCATTTTCAAGAAGTGACAAAGTTTTCTACTGCAGTCTAGGGAAGAAGGTGGGGCTTAATCATCTGGTCTGAAGCCTCCAGTTCCAGACTGTTTCCTTGCTGCTGCTGGCAGCTGGCTAACGCACACCCTAATGACCCAAATGAAGGAGGAAGTTGCAATTCCAGCTGTTAGTCAAGAGCCTGAAAAAGACTGGAGACCCACGTGTGGCAAATGTGTGGAGTCTGTACCCAAGTGCCTTTTTACAAAGCTTTTTCAGGCTCAGTGACAACGACAGAAACAAAAGCTGGTGGAGAAGATGCAAGATTGAAAACAAGACCCCATACTGAGGGTCTTTTCCTATAACTGGGCTTCCTAAACAATACACAAGTCTCTACAGAGCAGGGAAACTTGGACAAACCCACAACCAGATTTTGTCCCATGCTGAGAGATCCCCAAGATATCTGAGTCCAGTCCTGTGAAGCATCAGGAGTCAGTGAGAATTCCAAAGAGTCCCTTTTATACTTCTGTAATTGCATGAAGCAACATTAAGACAAGGATAATATTTATTAGGGGATTTTCTTGTAGAGGAAAACCCTCAGAGATTGTTCCATTGACATTCTTGCAATTTCCTTTCCTGTTATTTTTTGGCAGGGTGAGACCCAAGAAGGCCAAATCAGTATTTGTTTGGTGTACTGCTATTGAATGAGAATCAAAGTGTTTAAGATAAGGACACCTCAGGCTTAGGTGTATGTAAGGGATGAACAAGGGAGACTTGGCAAAGTCAGCAAAACCCCAGAGGGCAGCTGGCCATCATGCCAATTTTTGCCTCTTTTTCTGTTTGGAAAACAACTGTGTTGTTTTTGATGTGATTGGTGGAAGATATTAGCTATAGAAAAGCAAATGCACACCATGCAGAAGCACACTCCCCTCCACGATAATGGAGCCAACAAACAAAGCCTTGAAGGGAGAAAGGGAAATTAGGCAATCTCACTTGTTTTACACAACAGCTATAGAAATCTCAACATTCTACATGCTGCAGATATTAACCCACACCATAACATTTTTACCCCCCAAAGGATACATTGCAGGATTGTTTCAAGAAAATGTTTTTCACAAGCCTGAAGCTCTTCTTCGGAGCAGTGACCTCTCAGGTGAACAGAATGTTTGTAAAAATGAAAATTTGGATGACAAGAAAGGAAATCTGCAGTTATACACCAGGATGATAGGAACACCCCTCAGCACAGAGAAATTAGACACCTGTGTTCAGCAGCTTGCTTTTGCTGGCAGAGAGAAGATCCCTCAACCAAGAATGTTTCCATTGGCAGACTGTGGTTCAGCCCTTTTTGCAAAGGAAGCCAAGGTGCGAGAATCTCAGAAGTCTGAGGGATCACAAAAAGTGCATCACATTTTGATCATGGCTTAATTGACCCCAAGCTGTTCAGAGTAACTGGCAGTTCCAAGGGACATCAGCCTCTTAAGAGTGCTGTAGAAGGGACCAGTGGAAGATTTCCAAATGTTTTCAGAATATTGCAAGTTGCAAGCATCGTAACTCTTCTAATACCTATTCAATCCACTTGTTAGAAAAATCACCATATTGCTAAAACTAAGAATTTGCTATATAATACCATGTGTTGTTTATCTGTTATATTCTTCAGTGCCATGCATATTTCTCATTGATGCAGCTCAAACAATCCATATAAAGCTTTTTATTCCTATATCTTATATGATGGCTCTTTGAAACAATTCTTTCTTGTGATATATTGACTGATGTATCAAATATAATATACTACACAAGAATTCACTCGCTGTATAATAAATGTAATTTCAGTTACTCTTAGCAACACTTTTTTTCTGGTTTCTGAACCTTTGAGAATATAAAGAATAATAGTCCAAGTAGATTTCTCAGCACACATGATTCTAGAATATTTTTCAGAAGAAAATTTCAAAAGGAAGAAACCAAAGCAGAATTTGCTTTGTAGTAAAAGATCTTTAAGCATATTTCTAGTATGGGAGCTGAAAATCCAGGAAAATAATATAACCTTAACACGTAAAATAAGAGCTGCTGCAGTAGTAAAGATAACTAGGAAATGGTTGGTCAGCCCTGACCTAGCCTATACCATTTCTGTCCAAAAAGCAAGCAGTGAGTCTAGGAATCACCAGCCTTCCCATTAGAGGAAGATTCCCCATCATCTTGAAAGCCATGCCTTGTTTGTTGGCAGGTTCAGTTTTGAGCCTTTGCAGACTGAGGACCAGCAAAGTACCTGGCAGGAGAGCAAAGGAGCTGCAGCTTCACCGCAGGCACTGTGCTTGAGCCAGGCTGATACAGTACAGTGGACAAGACCATCAGTGTGCAGTTTTGCAAAGTAAAGTGTCAGACCAGAAAAGTACCAAAACGTGAAGGGAAGATGTAATAAGAACCCATAGTGCAACTTGAAATGAATGGGCAAGTCCTCATTCTGGTTGGTTACTTCTCTGTTTTGTTTAGGTTGCACTGTCTAAAGTTGGTGTTGACAACATTATTCATTTTGTAGGTTTTGTTTTTTCTCACATTCAGGGAGAGGAAACTGTAATATACGCAGAGCTTGGAACAATCTTCTCTTGTTTATTCACTGCTGATTAGCAATATAAACTAAACAGACCTCAGCTGAGTTGTATTTACAAACTCTGCTGCCTCGGTAGGGAACACAAGAATACAGCCTATCTGCTCTGCGCAGCCTCTCCTGTGCATGCTGCTGCCTTCAGGCAGTTCTGTCTGCATGGGTCACCATGGCACAGGTTTGGGCTCTCACCCTGCCCTTCCCTGGAGGAAGGGACTCCCAGCATCTGCCCATGGATGTCTGTCAGGATGAGGGGTGCAGCTCTGCAGATGGCCTCTGCCTTTCTCAAGGCTGTCCCAACCAAAGAGCAGGGCAGGTGGAACACTCTGTGGAGCCATTTCGAGCAGCCCCTCTCCTCCCCTTGCCTCCAGAGCTGATCTATGGATATTGACCTTCCAAGGCTACCCAAAATGACCCTCAGCACCCGGTGAGATGGCATGTGTAGCCTGGGAGAAGGGGACTCACTGGTGACCGACTCCAGCCCATGAGCTTGCCCCAAGCACGACCTGCAATGCAAGCACTCCTGCTCGGCAGGGACACTATGGGCAGCACGAGAAGGGTTCGCAGCCTGGACCAGAAGCTTTACAGCCTGGACCAGGCAGGACAGGGGCCAGCATGAAGACAGAGATACTGGGTGAGGTGGAGGACTGGAGAAGATCCAATCCCAGGTCCTCTCCTGTGTTTTATTGCTCCCATTTTATTCCCTCTGGATGCTACTGACCAGAGGGAAGGGGGAAATGCTGCTGCTGCGTGTTTTGGAGTTTGTGGCATTAACATCTGCTATGTTTATGCAGGAGAGAACCGTGTGGGCAAGGCAGATTAAGCATCTGCTAGAAGACACTGAGTGGGATGCTATAGTCTTGCCCGTGGGTGCCAGGGAGGAACACCAACCTCTGAATGATCCATTGTGAAGTATTTTTGGATATCCCTTAGATACTTTCAAGACATAGTGCTTCACTCAGCTCCAGGAAAGAATCTCCAATTACCAAAGGAGGAAAGTCAATGAATGGGAAAAACAGAGGTTAATGATGGAGAATCAACAAAAACTTCTGGGATTTTATCAGCAGTTTAAATAAATGCAGCCCATATTTTTAATGATGAAGACCTTCACATAGCAAAGACCTTCAGAAGGATGGAACTGTGGAAAGCAATTAGGTGGGCAGAAACACTATTACTATTACATTCAAGAAGAGTTTGAAAGCCTCCTGGAAATGGTTAGCAATGCCTTTATTCCTACTGCAAGATAAACTGGTTCTTGTTGCCCACAGTACTGCTGAGAAAATCACAGTGCCTGCAACTTTAGGAAAAGTATCACCTGTGAAAGCCCAGCAGCATCACACTGTGTTTTTGTACCTGTTTCAACTTAAAACCTTCCAAAATTTCTGACAGAACAGGTTGCAGGTTTTGCAGTGAGAAATGGATGACTTCTTCAAGATTCTCTCTAAGACCTGAAATGGACTTTGCTGCTCCTGAACCAAAACCATGCCCTCATTAAAAGAATTTTCCCACAGTGTGTGTGAAATGAAGAATGTACATAGAATGGAATCACAGAATATGCTGAGATGGAAGGGACCCAGAAGGATCAAGTCCAGTTCCTGGCCCTGCACAGGACCATCCCCAAGACTCACACCCTGTGCCTGAGAGCATTCTCCGAACGCTTCTTGAACTCTGTCAGGCTTGGGGCTGTGACCACTTCCCTGGGGAGCTGTTCCAGTGCTCAACCACCCTCTGGGTGAAAAACATTTTCCTTGATATCCAACCTAAACCTCTACTCCTGACACTCATCCCCTGCAGCATGGACCTGCTATAAGACCTGGCCAAGCAGTATCTCCTGCCATCTAGAGGCTTTCTGCAAAACCATGAGGGTATTGCCCACACTCACGCGTGACATGATCCTCAGGCTCAGCTGAGAGCTTCCACAAGTCACATCTGGAAAGCATGTCCAGGAACTATTCACAGTAAGAAACCAAGGTCAGAAATTCTTCATGGGGGTCTAGGGGAATACACTCCTTCCCTGCTCTTGCCCTCAGACCATTCCTTGCTCCCCCACAAATGATCATGTTTTATCTGGGAGCCAGCTCACAACTTCCATTCAGCATTTAGGGAAAAAAAAAAAGCCTTTTTTTGTTTGTTTGTTTGGTTGGTTGGTTTTTGGGGTTTTTTTAATTGAAGATGTTTATTTCCAAAAAAGGTGATCCTTTCCCTTTATTCACTGTTCCACACCTGGAGTCCTCTTATGGGTTCTCCTGTACAAAAGAGATATGAACATAAGGAAGAGAATCCAGTGAAGTGCCATGAAGACGATGAGGGAACAGGAGCACTTCTGATATAAGTAAAGGCTAGGAGACCTGTGTCTTTTCAGTCTGGAAAAGAGAAAGCTCACTGGAATAATATCCCTGATGTGGGGAGTAACAAAGATGGAGCCAGGTTCTTCTCAGTGGTGTCCAGTGACACAAATCAATGGGGACAAACTCAAATACAGGAAAATCCATTTAAACAAAAGAAAAAAAAAATAATTGTGGGATGGTGGTTGTACACTGATCAAGGCTGCAGAGAAGCTGTGGAGTTTCCACCATCAGAGATCTTTAAAATGCAAGAGGACATGGTCTTGCTATAGCTAACCTGGCTTTCAGCAGGATTGGACTAGGTGTTCCTCAGTGGTCCTTTCCCACCTCAGCCATTCTGTGAGGCTATGACCACTTTTGCCCAATAAGTAAATCCACTGTGGAAAATATATGGACATTGAACTTTGTTTTTGTGAAATTTTCATTCTGATTTTGTCTGGCTGCATAACGCAGTGGTTGGTATCATTCACAGACTCGTACATTTCTTCAGGTTGGAGGAACCTTTGAAAATCAGGTCCAACACACTTGGATCTCAAAGCAAGGCCAACATCAAAGTTAGATCAGGTTACTCATGGCCCTCTCCAGGCCAATTATGAGCACTTTCACGGATGGAGTTTTCCCTGCCTCTCCAGGCTGATGTCCCTGTATTTCATCAGTTCAATGATACACACATTTTCTTAATATTTCTTGGAGTTTCTCATGTTGCAGTTTGTGTCCACTGCCCTTCAGTCTTTCAGTGTGTGTATCAATCAGAAAAGTGTGGGTCCATATTTTTTACGATCCCATTAGGCCATCTGAGATACCAAATCACTGCCAGCCAAGCCTTCCCTTCTGAAGTCTGAACAAAGCCAGTGCTCTGGCAGCCTTCCCCTGGATGTCCTGTGCATCCCCTGCAGTCCCCTAACCATCGTGGTCACCCTCCCGTTGATGTCCTCCAGCTGGCCTTGTACAGGAGGGCAGAAGATTCTCCATGTGCAGGCTTTCCTCTGCTAAAGAGAGAAGTACATCCCAGAGCCCACTGACTGTGTCCTTGCTAACGGCTCGGTCTGTGGCTCGGCTTCACTCATAGTGTGCTTCCTTGGCATGTGCCATGTGGAAGTTCTCCAGCTCCTCTTCTGTTGGTCAGGTCAGCTGCACACCGGCACTGAGGAGTGACACAAGTGGCTCTGAGGAGTTATGGCAGCTGATGGTACCTGAGAACCTGGCCCCAAGCTGTTGCCTTTGGCGCTTGCCGGTGTTGACACCAGGATTTTTGCACTCAGCTATGACTCCAGTGTTATTCTCTCTGAATGCTCATTCTCACCAGGGTCATACATTTCACTGACTGTTGTGGTGCAGTTGGCAGAGTGATGTGGCACAAGTCCTGTGGGAGTGCTTCCTGCTTTATGGGACACACAAGCACGATGACAAAGGGAGCAGCAGTATAAGGCATGGCTTTGTTTTCAAATGTTACCAGCTAAGGGCCCTCAGGCAGGCTGGCAGGGCTCTATGGGTGGGACTTCTTAGACAATCTTGGATGCTAGTTTTGCCTTAGGAAGCAGAGCTGGGCTACTGCCACGTTGACCTCATTCCCTTCTGCATTTACCTCTTTCTCTTCTGCCAGAGGAAGACAGCTCTTCACTTGAATAACATCTGTCTGCCTTGTGAGAAAAGAGGACATGGGTTCTGCAGACAGAAAACTGTGCAGTTCCTTGTAGAGGGGAACTGCAAGGATCTTATCGCATTGTTCAGAGGGTTGGGTTACCTCCCACAAAGGCTTTCTGTTATCTTTCCAAGTGACACTCAGTGTTTCCTTCATCACCAAAGAGTTCCTCTGTTCACATGCTGGGTCCACATGCAGGGCTTTGGCTGCTCCTGAGAAGCCTTGGCATTTGTCACATGTTGGCAATTGTTCCTGCTGCCTTTGAGGCAGAAATCCCAATTCTCACAAAAATATGGTACAGTGATCAGAGATTAGCATCTGGAACTGACCAGGCCAGACAATGCTTTGAGCAGCTTGCTTGTCTTTTCCTCCCCACCCCTTCCTCTACTGTGTTTTCATCCCTTTCTTTTTCAACTCTGTACAATTGCCCACCAGGCAGGGCCCTGGCATGCCTCCACCCCTGAGAGACTTGGACCGGAGGCAATGCAGGCCCAAGCTGTGTGCGTTTTCTCTCTGTGGGGATCCTCCTTCTCCTCCATCCTGTTCCCTCAGGGTCACTTAGACAAGAAAGCAAGGGTGGTGCAATACCCCTCAGAGCCTCTGACGGGACATGGCATTCTCTGAGCTGGCACCAAGGGCTTGAAAACCAGATGCAGATGTGGCGTTGCTAGTAAGAGGGGCATGGGAGGAGAGCTGAGAGAGAATAAGACCCGCTCCTCTCCCATTAGCACCATCCGAAGCTGTGTGACACTCCCTGCTCTGCAGGGCAGCCACAAAGCTGTGCAGCTCCTTCAGCTGAGAGGCGCTTTAGCTCCCAAGTGGGTGTGCTGCTTCTCCTGTGGTGGCATGGCAGGACCAGAGTGTCATGGGGACAGCAGGGAAGTAGGGAAGGAAAGGGGAGGGCAGCCCATTGTTCAAGACACTGACAGGGCTTTGGAGAGAGGATGTGTATGGGACATGGCTTTCCTGACCCACCCGGCTTTTAGTCATCTCTGTAATCCCACCACCTCTTCAATGAAAAAAGACCAAGACCAGCATAATCTCTTCCAGAAACTATCTGGTATCACAATAATATGTTTGCCCTACGCACGGGGAAAAGGATGCAAATGTGTCAATCAGATCACCTCCTACAGCACGGAGGACTTACCCAGACCTCAAAGTGAAGGCAACAGACTGCACACCACTGTACTTCATGTTTTTCCCTGCTGTGCCCTACTGCTGACTCTGCCCTGGCTGGTTCAGCCACAGAGAAGATTTTCACTGGATGGGAAGAGTGCACAACACCCTCCATCCCTGCCCCAGCACTCCCCAGCTCCACCTCAGCTGAGTCTGCAGAAAAAACAACTGTCTGATCTTTACCCATAATGACATCTCTGAATGGGACTGTTCAACCCCAAAGGTATTTCCAGCAGGGAATGAAAAGAACCATCTCTCTTTGGTGAGGTGAACAAATCAAGAATTACCTGTGTTCTCCGAAGGTGAAATGCAGCTTTTCTGCAAAGCTGCTCTCTGGACAGTCACCCCAGACTGTATTGCCACAAGGACCAACATGTGTGACTTTTCCCTCCCCTTTACTAAATTGCATTAATTTTTTGACATCTCATTTGTCCAGCCTGTAAAAGTCCCTCTTTTGAGCAGCTCTCAGCACATAAACCACTCCCCAGCCCCAGTTCAGTACCAGTTGCAAGCTTGTTGATGGTGCACTTCATCCATGCACTCCATCCAGTCCAGATCATTAGACTGTACTGGACCCAGTAGTGGCCCCTGGGGGTGGCACTGGCAACCAGCTGTCATTTGTATTTTGCACGATTTTTGATCACAACCCTCTGAGCCTCACAACACAGTTAATTTCACATCCACCTTAAAGACCAACTCTCCTCACCAAGCCATATTCCACCAGTTTCACTACAAGCAGAAAGTGGGAGACCATGCCAAGTGCTTTACAGAAGCCCATGTCAATGACATTCCCTTTTCTCCCCTGTGCACAGAGGCAGTCATTTCAACAAAGAATATGATCAGGCTGGTCAGGCATGATTTGCCCTCGGTAACCCCACACTAGCTGCTAACCATCTTCGAGAGGGAACAACACATTCACATGCTTCTAGTCCCTCACAAAAAGTTGACACTTACTCCTGTCCCAAGGAGGACTTTTTGAAACCTAACAATTTGTCACTTCGATTATTTGACACAGATGATCAGGAAGGATGAAATAGAAATGGAACCATGTATCATAGGTTTATTAGGGAAAAAAGTTATACTTCAAGACCATATATTTGGCACTGTACTGAAGCAAAAATATGTGAGAAAAATTAAAATGTTAAAACCCAAATCACCATGGAAAAGAAAATGCTCTTTTAATCACTTTCATTCCTTTTTTTGCCCCCACACAATTTAAAATAACTACAGGAAGCAACTCAAGAGGTGTTAGATGTACACTACATGTAAGTTGGAATGAGAGATGGACCAGGGACTGGATCTGTCCCCTAGGTTACTGCGACTCTCCCAGGCTGCCAGAATAGGTGAATCTTACTAACATGTGCAAAGGTTGTTGAGATGTTACCATGAAACATTAAGATTGAATGCTACTGAAGAAACCATCAATGCAACATTGCCCAGAAGGACTATAAAAATTCTACATTACTGCAAGCTTCTAAATGCCTTCTTAAAAAATAGTCATTGTACCCTTTCATTCATGTCAGTTTTTGCTTTCTGGTCTGCTTGCAAGAGATTTTGGTAGTATTTAATGGGGACCGTATCCCAGTTTGATCCCACAGTCAAAAGAGCTTCCTGCTAGTTGACTCCTGTATTGGTGGCTTGGGCTTTTGGAGAACAAATAAGTTAAAAACAGTTTCTAATTTGCAAATTACTCATCCTATGCCTCTGAACAGTAACGTGAAAGATACTGACAAGGAATAAATAACATACAAAATAAGATGAGAATGGGTTGCAGAGAAGTTGCACTAAAACTTTTAAATAGTAAAGGATAGAAAGTTCAACTGATGAACTGCTGTGTATGTGTTTTTGCTGGACTATACAGTGCCACTCTAACACGGATAGAGGGGTAAAATCCCATTGAATGTCCAGTCCAAAGGCTGCCAAGGAAGTGGGACACAGGTGTTGGATCAGTAATTCGAATGTTACATCAACAGTACTCACAAGAAGAATACAGCTCTTTCCTTGGTTAATATATTGTGCATATGTCAAAGAATTAACAGCACCTTTTACATAAAAATTCCAAACATATTTATCTAGTGAACAAGAAGATCTCAGCATCTCTAAGAAGTATTTCTGCAGATGTACAGTACTCTATTTTTATAGATATAGATACAGATATATCTCAGAGTGAATTTACACTGTGACCTGGTGATTAGTCCAGCAGTGGGTGAACCCACAGGGTAAGTCTTCAGGAGAATATATTGCCTTTGGTGGGTGGCCAGTTATATGGCATGATTGCATAGGGGAGCCCCATCAGGCAGCAAAAGACAGTTTAGCATCCCATTAAGCAAGCACAGCATGCTTAGGTCGTTCCTGTAAGATATAATAAACTTCCAAATTTTCATGGCCAATACAGTTCTAATTTTCACAGGTTGCACACATTGCAACCTTCTCTCTGTGCCTTGAAGACACAGAGGAGGAAGGTAGGACATCAAACTTATATCCTATCCCTGCTTCCAAGCAGAAATCAAGTAGCACCACAGATTTAGGCTGGTAAAGGGTGTCCATGTTTCTCTTCACGAGAGTTTCTTGAGCAGCTGGTCTTCACTGGCTTGCCTCATTTATCATTTTCTTTTACTTTTCCAAATCAGTTGCTCAGAGTCCTCTGGTAGAAATAATTTGAAAAGCATGGTCTAGCTAAGACAGGAAAGGAGACTGCTACCATTTCCCTGGGATGGGCACACCACACTCATACCAGCCCACATAGTAGTAGGGCGTTGTGTATCCAATGCGTCCAAACGATACAGGCTCCTGGCGGTACTGGCGGTAATACCCTGTCAGGAGAAAAACACCCATTTGCATTCCAGGACAAAGACAGAGCAATTTAACAAAAGTAGCAGATGCAGTGAGAGTCAATCCCACAGCACTAACAAAAATTTATAAACTGTCTGGCAGGGAGTTGTGGCAAAAGGGTATTGGCTAGCGCTGGTATTCGGCTGAGATCTTTCTTGAATGATCTAACTCTGGTCCTTCATATTTATTGTATTTTTGATTGGTTTTACTGCTCAACATCTCTAACTATTTTGTAATGCTGTGGTCTGCCAAAGAGCTTCTGTATTTCACTCTGAAAGGTGGGCATATTTCAGTTGTGTTTATGAAGTTTCTAAGTCAGTTTAAATATATTAAGGACTCTGGGGCAAAAAATACCATCAAATCATATTATCTCACAAGGCTTACGAGACTATGAGCAAAAGTCAGCTTTTCACAAAACAAAACGATATCATTTCATGCAGCAAATACTGAGTTAAGCCCTCCCTTCCCTTTTTAATTCATCCGCAGAAAGAATGTGACTGCTTAAAGCATTAGAAGAGGTGCAGCATTCTTGTCCGCATAGCTCGTGCATTGGAACATCTGAAACACTCATGGCTTGTGCCAATAATAAAACTTTTGTGTGCTTTCTATCTCTGTGTCCTAGGCCTAGTATATACACATCTGGATTAATCATCTGTCATCTGAGCTAAGAAGTGCAGTATTTCACAGTGATATATAAATATCAATGACTATTTCAGTTTCTTCCTGGTAACGCCACCATGCAAAGAATATCAACACATAATTTAACATGGAAACCACTAAAACTATCTGAATAATTTAAACCAACAGAGCTACTGAAAAGACTGGCTGACTTTAATGATTGGTTTCATTTTGTGAAGCAAGCTGCCACCCTCTTGGTTATGTGAGGTGAGCAGTTTGCTCAGAGGAACTTCTTCAAGGTAAGAATTTTCTCTCTCAGAAAGGTATCTACCAGGCCAGAATAAAAGTATTGGCCTTAAGTCACTAGACATATTCCTTTGTGTCTTGCATTGAACGAACTAATAGAAATCATTCCCAAAAGCTGTATTTGTAAAGATGGAGCTGGTCCCTTTAGGCACATGGAAGAGGTTTTGCACCTCAATTCAATGAGGCAGGTCTTAACAATAAGAGAAAGGTTTCATAGACCTATACAACTTTTTTTTTGTTTTTGCATTTTGTCCCTGCAAAGTATTTGCACCATATGCCCCTCTCTTTCTGTCTCTCTGTCTCTGTAGCCTGGGACTTTCATAATCTGTTCTCACTGACTGCACCAGCTGGACTCCCCAGAGAGCTGCCAGCAGCTGTGGCCAGAGCTCCACTCTGTGCTCTGCTCCTTAGCCCTTAATCCTACAGATGGGATCACAGGCATCCCACTCCCCGCGTCCCACTGCCCCATAGCTGTACCTCGGATGGTGGGCAGGGCTTCGATGTACGACTGAGGACCTGTTCTTCCATCCAGGTGTGAATCCACAAATTGGCAGTGATCCTCACCCCTTCCCCAGCTATCCCCAATGCTGTAGAAGGTATCTGAAGAGTGATATAGACAGATTACTTAACTCAGCAATACTTACGTTTGGAATGCTCTTTGCCACCAGTAAAATAGGTGTGGAAGAAAGCAGGAGGAATGTTACAGTGACACACACAGTATAATCAATGAACAAACAGTGACTGGAAAGAGGGAAAATGTTCCCTTCACATAAGCAGAAATTATGGAAAATAAATGGGGTACAGTTCCTGACTACAGTAGTCCCCATTTTGCAAGTCCATGGGCAGTGCACCTTGGGTGACAGGTGGAGAGATTTTTCAACTGGACTAGTCACTTGAATATATCATGTGAAAGTAAAAACCGCTCAATATGTCAATACCATTAGCACGCTTCAGTCTCAAATGAAAATTAAAAACTGCGGAGCTCTCTTTCTCTAAAGAAAGGGCTGTTCATTTCTTACTATTCAAACACTGTATTGAAATTATACCAAGGCACTACATGAAAAACGAACAGTGTAATCTGAAAAGCCATTCAGATAATCCCATTACCCAAAATCAACAACATGGAAAGTTTTCTTCATTATCTCTCAGCCAATGCACCTGTGTAAGAGCTACTGATAATTCTTCTTGAGAGAAGGACTCCCACACCATGGTCACACAATTCTGCCCCATACGAAATTAAGAAAGCCAGAAGGTGGAGATGACAAGTAATCATGTAGCAGGAAATTAATCTTGGTGCCTACCTTTCAGGTCATCACTGAGGTAAATTTTGTACCTTAAGGAGTTGCAAAGAACCACTCCTACAAACTTGCGGTACCAAGTTCGTTTCACATACTGCTTGCCAGTGCAGTCTGAGTAAGTGGGGTCATATTTAAAAGTGAATGGGATCCAGATAGGCTCACCACCTTGAAGGAAATAATAAATTCCACGTTAGGGACAGACTTTAACATTTCAGTCTGAGTTTTGCAGAGGTTAGCATCTAATGATATGTTTTACAAGACACACTGCAACAGATTAATGCATGACTTTTTTATATTCAGAAATACTACTTCAAGAAAAAAAAAATTATGAAAAAGTTAGAGACCTTATTAAATCCCCCCTAGGCAGTAGACAATAATAACTGTTAAAACTATTAAAAATATGATTTCATGTACTCAACCACAGTTTTACAGGCTTAAATTGTTTTAGTAAGACTTCTTCTCTACCTCGTATTACACCATTTCTTTTCTTAACACAGCCTGATCTAAGGTCTGACATTGCATTTTAAGGTGATCTAAGGTGACTTGCATTTTAAGACTAAGTATAAACCATAACCCCTTTACAGAAGAACAGATGTTAAGAACTCTGAGATGAGCCTGTGAAGATAATTCTTGCTATTTGGTTAAAAAGATCATATCACAAATGTACAAATAACCATGAGGTCTTTTTTCCTGCATCTCTTCTGAGAACATGTACTGCCCAGGATTACCCTACCAATGCTTATGTCAGCAAGGTCAGTGCCAGCACCAGGAAATCAGATCTGATTAGGGGCTGAACTAGCTTATTGCAAATTTGAAAATACAAAGCAAGCTCAACAGCTTTGTGGCATATCATTTGGGTCAGTAACAAATCCTTTTTTAGCATTTATAAGGGCATGATGATTTGTACAGATGAGCACCAGAACATGAGACAGAGAAACTAGCTACTCAAGCTATCCTTAGGCAGCTGAAGGACACAGACAGAGAAGTAACATGATTTACTGCTTATTACCAAGCTATTAAAGCTGTCGTACCAGGGAAAAAAAGATGGGCCAAAATCAAGTGCTTATTTGACAGATCTTTACAAGATTTCTTTTCAGAGAACAGAATAAGGGGTCCTAAGACAAAAAATGTTTTGTGAGTTAGTCCCATTAATTACTACCTGCTCCTGTTTAAATTGGTAACTAAAACTGCATGTTTAAATGTTTCTAATTCCCATATTCTAACTGTTTTGTACAGGTTTTATGCACCTCATGAATGAAACAACAGAGTAAAACTTACCAGGTGGCCTGACGATGAGGAGAGGATTGTCTAGAAGAAAAAAAGAAATAGAAAATTTAGTATTTTGTTCCAAACTGTGTTTTATAACGCGAAACATATGGAGTCACTGATTGAACATTTTCAATAAGGTGCTTCATCCCATGATGACATTATTTACTGACTATTCCTTGCATTAGAAGAGCACGTTGAATTAGCAATTTCTTTCTCTTACGATCTATTCCACCACTGTAACTATAACACCTGGCTTTGCATTTAGCAACTGGGTTTGGTACTCGTGCCAGCTGCAAAGCCACCTTTGGCTTTGACAAATGAAAGACCAGTGCTGCAAGCAAAACTTTAAGTTTGGTGTATTTAACGTGTTAAGTAAAGCTCACAAAGGAACTGATTTTGGATGGGAAAACTAGGCATTCAGGCCCATATACTGGCAGCGGGAAAACGATCTGCAAGATACAGCACAGAATCATAGACTTGTTTAGGTTAGAAAAAGGTCTTTGAAATCCCTGAGTCCACTGTCAACCCAGCACTGCCAAGTCGTCACTAAACCATGTCCCTCAGTGCCACATCTACATGTCTCTCAAATACCTTCAGGGATGGGGATTCCACCACTTCCCTGGGCAGCTTGTTCCAAAGCTTGACAGCCCTTCTCTAGACATGTTTCAGCACCTTGAAGTCTTCCTTGTACTGAGGGGCCCAAAACTGAACACAGGATGGAAGGCGAGATCTCAGCAGCGCTGAGTGCAGGGGGACAATCAGTGTCCTGGTCCTGCTGGCCACACTGTTGCTGATACAAGACAAGATACCACTGGCCTTCTTGGCCACCTGGGCAATGTCAAATACTATGCTTGGATTAATACTTGAGCCTCTTACTCGTTTAACGAAAATCTGAATGTGTTATCCAGGACCACTGACTTATCTTGCATTTCTGTCTCCCTTCTGTGATGATTTACTTCTATGGTTCTTAGTGGAGCTTCTGAAGTGAGCACTACAGAGTGAAGTCAAATGGGCAAAGGCAGAGACTGCATAAACCCTGTGTCATTAAAAGGGCAAAATTTACAAGAAACAACAGGACCTTTCACTCAAGTAAAGACTGAAAAATTTGTCCTTCATTATTCAGTGGAGCCATGGGCTTCTGGCTTGATGGAAGTAGACAAGGAAACAGGAAAAAAATAGCTCATTTAATCTACTATTTTTAGAAGGGAGTGTTGCTCTCGAATGTACTATTAGCCCTGTGAAAGAGCAGCATGCTTCATCCAAAAAAAAAAAAAAGAACAGAGAACTTTGCCTCTCTGATGGAACTGCTGCTTTCTGTATTTCTTCCAGAGACAACCGCTTCCAACTGTTTCACTGTTCACAATTAGGAAACTAATTTACTAAATGTTTGGTCAATCTATCAAAGACATTAAACTTCTGATTGCTTCTGTATTGTTGAACATTAGTAGTCCTTTGTAATTGAAATTCCACTTCCTGTTCCCTTGGAGCTGACTTTAACATCACTTATATTTTCATAGTGGCATTAGGAGGGCGTATTATCTTCCTGGCTTAACTGAAAACAAATAATTAAAGTAAAAAAACCCCATAATCTGAAAGCAGTAAGTCCAGAATAATCACTGTTATTGGCATGCTGATTTCAGTCATTGCCCTGCCACATCTGTTATTACGAATTCAGTTTTGAGATTAAAAGAAAAAGCAAACCATACCAGATTCTGTGATAAATGAGACTGAAGAGCTAACAGGTCCATAACCAAAGGGATTCTTTGCTTGGACTTTAAAGTAATAACTGAAACAAGAAGAAAGGCGAAATAATATTAAAACAGATTCCACTGCAATGGCTAAATTGTAAATAATACTAAAACAGGGTAAGAATCAAAGCAGGAGAACTCCACTGAGTGTTCTTTGCATTAAATGGAGTTGGATACTAAGCCAGAGTATGAGCTGGCTGTTACAGACAAATGTCTCATTTTTGCAATTGCTCCCATGCATATTTTTGGAGCACTTATTTATGTATCATCCCCCTTCCAAAAACCACATACAACGACATCCACTTTCTATGAAACAACTAATAGCAAAAGACTAAAAGAAAGTTGCAAGGAAATCACATTCTGATCTCAGGAACAGTTTTAAACCGGATTAACTCCCAGGAAAGCAGTGGTGTAGACTGCAAACTAAAACTGGATCAGACTTACATGAGATCAGAAGCTAAGCTCTTGACCTTTCTGTAAAAACTCCAGCAGCCTTAAGATCACAATACTTGAGTAATACAAGAAAGCATCACATGATGTCTTATTGATTCCCCCAAAGTATTTAAATCACATGCTTAAGTCAAAGCACATGACTCACCACTAGAACTCCATTCTTTGCTCAATAGAAGCAAACTTACCCTCACCCTTAGAGAAGAATACATATAAGTACATTTTTAGTTCATTTCCAAATACAATGATTTTTAGTTGATGCCTACCCTGACATTTTGCCCCCAGACTTATGTTTTCTTCTTTTCCACTTATATTTGTAGCAGTCCAACAGAAACCAACTAGGATGGAAGATTACCCAAAAATTTCCAGCACAGCATCTTCCCATCCTGCACAAAAACCTGACAGTGTTGCTTTGCTTGCACGGGCCATGCTGGGCTGAGACACGATGCTCATGCTTTACCATGGAGCAGGGAAATTCCACACAATCCTGTTGCAAGAACTTCACTGGTTTTAGTCTGCTACTCGATATTTACCTCGTGCACTTTCCTGTACCATCAGCTGTATCTGTTCCTCTCAGACTTAACCACATACCAGGGCCTGGAGGTCACTCCTGAAACAGCCCTCTCTGGCCTAAGCACAGCTAAAATATTCATAATGATAAACCAGAGGGGACATGGTTGAGCCATCCCTTTGGCAAAAGTGATTTTTTTTTTTTTTAAATTAGAAGGAATATCTTTTGTCAAGTAAGGTGAACTGCTTTGCCTCAAAATCAAACTGTTCATTATGAAAAGGCTGGAAAGATGTGCAAATAGTATCCTTCTTCTTTGGCTGAAGGGTGGTAGTCACATGAACACTGGGTTTTGCCAAGAAGCAAGGTGGTTATCTCCAGGGTATGCACCAGGACATCTTGTTTACTCCTTAAAAGTTACAGGCAGGTTGCTAGGGGAAATCAGTGTGGAAGCTACAGGAACTGAAATATTCTGGATTTCATCCATGGCACCATACTTGCCTCGTACCTGTGTCAGACCTGAAGCACATGCATGGTCAGACCCTCTGTGGGACACATTCCCATGTCTGCGCAAGGGACATGTCCCCTACCCCTGCTGTACCCTGTAGCTGACACCAGAAAACTACTCCAGTCCTGCTTTCTGCAGCCAGTTCTGCCCTTAATGACAATACAATGCCCACAAGCAAGTCACAGCTTTTTTTAAAAGACACATATGCTGTGGCAAAAAGAAAACATGCTAAATAGCAGAATTCAGCAAGGCTGTGCTTTTTGCTCATGTCCAGCACAATTCTCTTGCTGACAGAAAAATTTGCCCCCGTTTTAACTACTGACCTTGATTTTTTGTGCTAAAGAGAGTTTAGCATGTCTGGGGAAAGAGGAGAGGGAAGGCAAAAAGCCTTCCATGTGCTCCTTCACTTCTGGCCAATGCTCTCATGGGGCACCTGCATCCATCCACACCTCCTTCACTAGGACTTCTGCCACCTGGATCAGGACAGGTGTGAGCAGCACGAGCCTGACTACAGGGATGGGACACAAGGCAGCATTTCCTCACAGTGGTTCCCAAGAGAGCTGCAACACAGCACCAAGCTTAACTGGCTTAGCCCAATGTTTGCTGTAACTGCTTCAGAACAGCAGGAGAAAGATGTTTTTCAGCCCACACCTTTTCCATAATGCTTCAAAAGCATAGTGGAAAGTATGGATGTCTGACTTCCCACTGCCTCTGAAGAGGTATAATCAGATACCACCTTTCAACACAGTGGCACTGTCTGAGTAACCCTTTCAATGCACTTAATACATGTGTATTCGTTGTAGCCTCAAAGTATTCCCATCAGACATATGAGTGCGATGATCCTCCTCTGAAACAGGAGAGGGAGCAGCCCAAGAACCTTGTGCACCTATTTAAGTGGGAAAAACATGCAGTTTTGTATCCAATGCATAATGCAGGAACTGATTACATGTGCAATCATGACTACTGTGCATTCAGCTGCCCTGTTGCATACATAGAACCCTGACTAGGACATGCATGGGTCATCATGTTGCCTGCCCAACTGTCTTAAAAAAAACAAACCAGTGATGGAGTCATGAGTACATTTTTCTTTGCTAAATTGGAAAATTGATTCCTAAGCCTTTATATACATAAGAAGCCTCTAGTCGTACCAGAAAGAGAGCCAGATCTCATGACTTCCTGACCTGTGATTTAAACACAGACAGTGCTATGATTGCTGTATTAAGAACGTCAATAAAATAATGCAGTCAGGATATATTTCTTTCTCAGACATGACAAATAAAAAAGAAACTGCCAAAGCCATTCTACGTCCAGGAATCTGACATTTTCATTAGTCAGAATCCTTCAGCTGATGAATTTGCCAGGAAATCTCAAATCAGTATAACTCGACTGGTTTTCATCACATAAATACGCGAACAAAAATTGTAATATATAATTTGATTTACACTTCTCTTAGGCAGAACTGTATGAATTGTTACCATTAGGCACAGAAGAATCACAACAGATGCAGTACCATTTGTTGTTCATTATCGATACAGACAAGAAAAAGGCTTTTTCCCCTAAGAATAAACTTCCTTTGAGATTTTATGTAGCAATTCTAGTGATACATCAAGAAAGGACATAGTGAACTGTAACAGGGCACTGAACATATAGTACATTTTAAAATTTAGGCTGCAAGACTAATCTTTCAACATACCTGTCACATGGAGCAAAATTATTCTATGACTTTTAGGGAAGCAGCTTTAAAAAAAAAAATTAGTTAGCTGCAAATTCCTTCTTCCAGACTCTCCAAAAGCACACCTGCATGGATCCTCAGCCCTGCACTCTGTCCAGTGGCAGGTTGAGATGCAGGATGCACACCCACAGCAAGGGCTAAACTCCTACAACTACATCATCTCTCCATAAGAAAAATGCGTACATCCGTGCCTGCAGGTTTTGTGCAAAGTGTCTCCCTCCATCCAAAATAGCCCAGCACTACATCCCCAGGCAATAGTTACAAGAAATTTTATAATCAGACATTAGAGTCAAGCTGGAAGAGGAGCTTCCTACAGAGCTGGTGTGAGGTAGGTATGTGCCACACAGGTCTACCACTTGCACAGGACAAGGGTTTCGTGGACATCTTCCCTCTTTTGTGTGGCCCTGGTGGAACACAGCAGGCAGCTGTGGTTGATGCTGCCTGTTGGACATACTGTGGCTTTGTTTCAATGGAGATACAGAAAGGAAACAGACATTTTTGGTGCATCTGGCCCCCTGAAACAGAAGACCCAGGCTCTGTTTACAGTTGTGAGCCCTGAGTAAATGTTTGAGAACCTCCTATGAAATACTCTGTACAACATTGGAAGTGGCAGCAGGCACTGTGGGATCCAAATATCCCCAAATGGAACAAAACTCAGGAGGACAGAGGGAAACATTTCAGGACACATGGAGATATGGTGGTAAGGACAGTGTTTTAAACAGTGAGACTATCTAGCTACTCCCATCAGGCACTGACACAGGTTTCCTAAAAAAAGCAGGAGAAAGTCTAACCATGCTCAAGAAGAGGACTGAAATATTTATGACAAGGATTATAATGTTTCTGACTGCAGAAGATTAGTGGTTGAGCAGATGCTGTCCAGCCCATTGCTGGACAAAATCATCTTCTGTGACAGCTGAAAGTTAAGGTTAGGGAAGGGACCTTGTCAAAACTGCTGTTTTAAAGACTTAACACGGTTTAAAGTAATTTTAGTGTTTACAATCCCACAAGGAAGCAGCTCCTGTGCCCACTGAAGCTGACCAGAGTTTCACTAATGGAAAAACTTCCACTTTGCAAATGGAGGTCAGACCAGGCCTCAGAAGAAAACTTAAAACACGGATTAAACATAGATTTCCGTTTTGTTTGTAAAACCTAAACACCAGGCAGATGTTTTCCAGGATATGTTGACAGCTTGAAATCTTCTCTGGTGCTGACTTCAGCCAAGATGCCAACCTGTTTCTCATATGCTATGCATGCTGCAAAACTGCACCACCCATAGCCCCTCGTGGGATGCCCAGCAGCCAACAGCATCTGCTTAGAGTAAATCTGACTTAATCAGACATTTCTCACAAAATGCACTAACAATGCAGACACAAAATTTTTAGACTAACTTCAGCTTTCATGCCATATTTTCTTAGGCATGAGACCTTTTTCCAGTGGTTAGGGAGTTATTTTTAAGACAAAAAGTATGCAGTCAATTCAGTCTGTGGATTTGGAGAACGTAAATGAGAATGGCTGATACACACAATTTCTCTGTTATAAAGATCTCTTCTTCTCCACCACAGACCCCACATGAAGCCTCTATTACCTTCACAGAACATACAATAGGGGCCAATGGATTATAACATCTTCAGGAAAACACTGGTGAAACAATATGCTTAAATAAATAGTACTTACTTGAACCTCCCCACAATGAAACAGAACCTTAATTCGACATGACAATCACTAGGTTCATGGAGATGCATGAATCTATGACTTTGCTGTTCCTATAAAACTCCATTCAAATGCAGAAAAATTGTGACCTTCTGAAGCCTGGAGTTAATGCACATCTCAGCAGATGTATCACAGGTTGGCAGCTCAACTCCCACCAACTCCCCTGCACTGAGCCTGGCCAGGACAGCAGCTGCAAAACTCCTGTGAGCTTTCACTGCAGCCACTCCTTCTGCTGTTCTGGAGCCCTTTAGGTGCTGTGTATGAGAAGCAGGGTGTTGTCCCTGGCCTTCAACACAGTCCTTTGAGCATCAGGAGAGGGAGATTTGGACTGGAAGACTGAAGAGGTGAGGAGCTTTAGCTGGAAGGTGGAAATGACACAGAAGCAAGAGACGCAGGGCCCCAGGAGAAGCTAGGGTGTAAAGGCAATGCCTTCCTGATCTGCATGGGAGGCAAAGTGAGAGCGGAGAAGTGAGTGCTGGTGAAGGGGAAAAGGGCTGGCATATAGAGAGTCTGGGATGTAGAGGCAGGAACTGGTTCTGGAAGCAAGAGGAGAGTTGTTCAGGGAAAGGGTGTCCTCAAGTCACAAGGATGTAAATGTACAAGGGCAGAAAAGTCTGCAACTCCTTCCGTCACTATCTAGGAACAGTGTTTAGGAGATGTCAAACCTCTTCCATCTTGTTCTAATAGGTGAAACCCACAAACAAGCTGTGACACATACCACCCTGCATGCATTTGTAACAACATTTTGTAAGGAGCGTGCTAGCAGATGCAGAGCATATACCACTGAAGCTCTCCACTGCAAAGTAATTTTACTTTAACACACCATGAACCAGCCTTAAAGACTATCAGTAAGGTCTAGATTATCAATATCCTGAATAAGTGGCCTTTTTTAATCTCTCGGATATGTAAGAAAATGCTTCATGAAGCATGTGACTGACAGTACTGAAGACAAAACAGGAGAGGATAGGATGGAACAGGTTTTTCTGTAACACCTTATTTCTGTACTTTTAACTCTGTGGGTGCTCTGATTGTGCTTATCCTGCTTCTCCATAATCAGCATTCTTCTGCTAATTTTCCAGGTCTTTGACACTGTAGATGGCCTCTGCCAAACACGTCCCTTGTACAACTGCGTAAGGAACTGCTGCTGAAGCTGCTGCAGGTCTGGCTCTCCCGAAGAGATGCCATGTCCTCAGAACTCTTTGGCTGGAGGGAAATCTCTGGGGAGAAGAGGGGAGAGCACCCCCTTCTTAACACATACTGTGATTTCTTGGTGCTTGGATGTTTCCAGGCCCGCAGGAGCAGCTGCAGGGGCAAGCCCATATAAGTCTATCCTGAAGTCTGGAGAGCTGTCACAATGTGGTCAGAAAAAATATGTCTCATCATACTTGACACCCAATTGGCTACACTGCACTGGTTTTTCGTAATTTATTTATTTTATCATTTAATCTATTAAGGTTTTAGATGAAGGCCCTGCTCAACAATTCTGTTTTCTAGGTTGAGGTTCCCAATCAACTGCTTTTAACTCTCAGAACCTTCCCTTCACCTATGCATTGTCTTGAAAAGATACTTTGACTGACACCATTTTCCTCTTCTGTGTTTTCCTAGCACAAACACAATGTGCCTGTCCAAGCAGCCAATCCTCAGATCTGTAGTTCACCATCAAGTAAGGCATGCTAATTCCAGCCCACAATCCCAGTGCATCTCTCCACTGTGTGAGCAACAGCTTCCACCAGTGCCTAAGAGACTGCACATGGGAGCATGTGAAGGGCCTAGCCTAAGGCAGCACCAAAAGAATTTCAGGCTCAGAATTTGAGAGACAAGTATTTGAGACACTGAGCATCTCTCTAAAGGAGTAATTTGAATGCAGTCCCTCTGTAGCTGTTTACTTCCCACCCAATTGCCACAAATTATTTCAGTATCACGCGAAGCATGATTTTTTGTTCTGCCATTTCAGATTTCAGTCAGATTTTTTCCATGATAAAGACCTAAAGCTCCTGCCAAACTGACTTCTGAGCAATTGCCACAGCCTCACTTTATACCACCAAGCCTCATCTTCCAGCACTACTCATGTGGACAGAAAGTGAAAAAAGATCGGTGGGCAGCACTTTGCCAGCAGCCCTTAGGCATTAAATCTTGGCCACACATATGTGGGAATGGCCCACATCATATCACATCACATCACATCACATCACATCACATCACATCACATCACATCACATCACATCACATCACATCACATCACATCACATCACATCACAGGTATATTTCAGTATACTCTTCCCCCAACACTTGATTCAGTTATGCCAAAGACAAGAAAATGCATTTTAAAGTAAGATTTTCTCTGTTACTGGTATGTGTTTTTATACACACAAGCATATATACATGTACACACATCTGCTCCAGGGTTAATATGGTAAAGATATCATGTTGCTGTTGTGCAGTTTATAGAACAGTTTGCTGTCCAACAGAATGAGTAAAATCTAAATCAGATGCAAACATTTACACTAAGACCAAGAAAAACAACTGACAATTCTCAAAGTTTGTTTTACGTCCTTAACAGAACTGAAAAAGGAGTGGATCAAATCCTTACCGTGTGTTGGGCTTCAAGTTCTCAATTGGCAAGTGAGTAGACCCTGCAGTCCTGGTTGACCATTTATTCTTTAAAAAGTCATCATAGGATGCACTGTAAACCAGATAGCCTGCAAACAGGAAAGACAAATAGTTTACATAAATTACATCCCTAGGTGTCACGGTAAATTTTAAGGCTTAAAAGGAGTGGAAACATCTTTGAATATGAAAGTGATTCCATGCCTACCTCTCCTGGAAAATCCCAGCCTATAAGAATTTCCTATCATTAGCTAATAGTGATGGAGCATTACATCAGAGGATGGCACCCAGTTGTGAATTCTGATTTAAAACACAGTGAAGGCAAAAAGATGACAGAGGCAACCCAACCACTGTTTTAAGTGATACATTGACTGTGCAGACACTAGTATAGTCAGAAATACCAGAGGTTTCTTGGGGAAAAAAAAATTTAAAGTTACACAAAATTCTCAGAACCTTGCTTGCAAGACTGGTATTTGACCAAAATTTCAGTAAAACAGCTAAGCACAGCCTGGGCCCCAGACTCTGAGATAGTTGACAGTGACAACTGACATTCTTTTCCTACCAAAAAAAAAAAAAAAAAAAAAAAAAGCAAACTAGAACTCCACCAAGCTAGCAGCCCCTCCACAGGCAGTGTGAGCCACACTCACTGCCAGGCAGGACCCAGACCAGCTCCAGCCATGCAGACACTTCTGCTTGGAAGAGAATGCAGCCAGATGTGAAAGATGCTCCAAAGGAGGCCCTGGAGGGGGCTGCAGTGAAGCTGAGGGCACTACCTGGGGGCAAAAGTGCTCAGTCAAGCAAAGCACCATTACAGCCACCATGCAGGCAGGATGTGATGCCTTCAGAACCACTGTCACAAGATCAGTGCCAAAATCTTGAGATATTTGGACCAACATGGGCTGCTCCATCTGGCACTGAGGGATGGCTGATGAACCTTTCTCATTCCTCAGAAACTAACTCACCTCCCTCGAAAAACTGCAGAGGAGTGAGAACTTCATGAGTATCAGCTCAGTTTGAAGTAAAAATGATCATTTAAAAAAACCTTCCCCTTCTCTGCTCTCCCATAAGGAGAGCAATCCCCAGGAGAGTACCTGTTACCATGTCTCCTTGAGCAGGTTTGGCCCAGTCCACGATGACAAAGGAGTGACAGCCTTCCACTGCCACGACCGTGATGTTGTGAGGGGCTTTCAGAGGACGCTGATCTTTCTCTCTGAAGTCATTAGGAATGATTTCATCAAGGCTCTCCACTTGGAAATGCTCCAGGGCCTCTGTCAAGGAGCAGGGGGCTGCTGGATCCTTATTGAGATAGGTCACGTAAGGAGCTAGAAAAGACAGGAAAGGGTGGCATTTAGTTAGCAGTTTGAGGCTCCCTAGAGTAGCACACAGGCTGGCAATTTCCTGAAGAGAGTCAAGTTTTGTGGTTCATTTTAAAATTCCTCATCTTCCAGCCCAGAGACTCCTGCAAACAAAGCATGGCTCACAGCCAATTTGATCGATGAGCAGAGGGAACGAGATGCCAACATTCAGGTTTACCCCACACTCACAACTGTATCAAATCACACAAAGATGGAAGGATTTTCTTTGCTACAAGAGGCAGAAAAGAGCAGTCTGACTGCAGCACCCTCTGCATGCTACTTCCAGCTGCTTTGGAAAGTGGGATGAAAATGCCACCCCAGTTCTGCCTTTCCACACATGGGAACAGATCCCTGCCATGGCCTTCAATCATCTAAGACTTTACAGGTCTAAATAGTTGGTTCTTACACTAACATCCTGAAGCTGGAGCGAAACAACAAAAGAAACACGAACAGTAATTCCAAGGTGAAGTCCAACCAGTTTAAAGGGATTGTTGTGGTCCCCTGGGTACTAAGGGACTAGGAGCCATGAGTGCCTACCTTCCACGCATGTGTTCCCAACCTATTACTTCTATTTTTAAAAGCTTTATACTGACTGGAATTGCACTTCAGTTCAGGAAAAGATTAAACCATCTTTTTATTGCCTTAAAAGTCACCGTAACATTCAAAGGAAGGACTATAAAACTTGCTTTGGAAATGTTTATTCAGTTGCAATAATACAATTCATTGAAATGGTAATATTATTTCCCTAGTGCCTTGAAATGTTCATAAACCAACGTTTCTTGGTTTATCTTATTGGATTTCATGCCCTAAAGGAATTTTTTCCAGATCTTGCAATGAAGTTAATTTTAGTGTCTCCAGCTAAATGAATCAAGAAGCACTGTCAGTGAGAGAGCCGAATAGAAACATCGTGAAATTGTTTGGACAGGGAAACTGAAGATGCACTGGAAAAAGTTTTGGCATATATAAAAACAAATCTTTTACTCCAGCAGCAGAATTCCACTCTAAGCCACATGAAGCTTGTGGATGTTGGAAGGGAAGCCAAGACTTGTCAAAGGAGAGTCTCCATCCCCTGAACTCTTTTCTGAAATGCCAGGTGAGTCAGCAGCTGACCTGACCTCAGTTCAAGTGCCAGAAATATGTAAAGGGCTGCAGGGGGTGTCACCAGCCTGGGTTGAAGCCTGGAATGCAGTGCCCTAAAATCTCCAAATCCCTCTGTTCTGGCCCCCAGCTGCTTCTCTGACAAAGAAGCAGAGCAGCTCTGAAGTCAGTGCTGCAACACCAACCTACACACTTGAATGGCTCATGGACACAGGAGACACAGCTCATGTAACGGGGGTTCCTTCACCAAATTCCTTCCACTGAGAAAGCATACAAATAGCAAAATCATATTTATCTCTACTGGATTTATGTTTTGGAAAGTCCATATCCAAAATACCATTCATTCCTTGACTTTGAAGCACCCTTTGGAAATATATGCTTGTGCAAGGTGGATGAAATCACTGGGGTTGAACAGATCAGTGAAAAGAACGAGGTCCCTGAGAGGAAGACTCACACCAGCATGGAGACTTGCACTGCTGGAACTACTGGTGTGAAATTAGATGCAGTTAAGCTGATCTAAGCACTGCCATGGACACTCTCGCTCTCTTACTAACTTCAACTAGACCAAACACAACGTAGAACTCAGAGCAGAGCACTTACACTGAAAGAGCAACAAAGAGGTTTGACCTGGTTCAACAAAATCGTTGTGGGCCCACACATAGACATGCAAGCATTGAAGCAAGAAAAGAAGTATTGCTGTTCGGGTTTCCAAGGTGGCAATCCTTAAAAGGACCCCACACAAGCCTGATGGATGTGTTTGTGCAATGGTCTCAGCTCAAGCACTGGCCTTGCTGGAACAAGAATTCTTTGCAGCGCAAGCAGTAAGCTACGTAAACCAAAGGACATCCTTACCAGTGAAGCGTTTCTTCCCAGCAATATCATATTCTGACACGGGGCCAGTGCCACCAACACTGGTCTCTGGATAGTCAACTTCCAATTCTGTTGTCGTAGAAGCAGTGGTGGTGGTGACAGTGGTGGTGGTCGGTGGCAAAGTGCTCTCAAAAAACTCATAGTCTTCAGAGGAAACATAAGATGAAAATGTTAGCATGCTTCAACTACTTTTGGCTTAACTATGAGAAGGGAAACATTTCTGTCACCAGCCACAGTCCCAGCCTGCCCTGGCTGCTGCACGCTCCCTACAAGCCTCTATGTCAAGGCTGATCACACCTCAGCCTCACAATGGCTTCTACCAAACTGATGGACAGTGAGCATGAATGCCTTAGAATATTAATGTCATTGCTGATTTAGACCTCATTCACACAGTTAAACAGGATGACAATTAACAAATGTATTTGTACAGCAGTATCCTGAATGCGCATCTGCCACCTCCCCTCACAATCCCCAAGAGAAGATGGCACAGTAATTGAATCCCTGGCCAAAGCCCTCAGATGCCAAAGGAAGAAGATAAGGGAGAGGAAAAAAAGGGCTTTTTAAGAAAACTCTGTGTTGCAATTCTAAAGCACTAGAGGTAGTTCATATTGCTCTCAAACCCTCCTACAACTTGAGATGTGGAGCCTGGTACTTGCCATTTGTCATCCGATTAGGGTCATGAGGAAGGCAAACTGCTTACTGAACATTACGAATCTCATAATGTTCAGTCCTATTAAATTCAGTGCTCTTTGAAAAGCTACTGTGCTACCTGGTTGGCACACAAAATGAAGGGAAAGTAGCATTTGGCATCCCTGCCATGACCTCCTGCAGGCTGGGAAACTCACCTGATGTCTTTGAGTGTTGTGTGCTTAAATTTCTAAAGCATATGTTTTCTGCAGGTGACCTGAACCTAAGGGGAGGCCTGGCAAAAGAACTGTGTGCTGAGGATATTCTGCATCCATGGAGATGTAAGGAACGTGGGATGTCTGTCTTGCACAGTTTCTAGATCATCCCCTTCTCACCACATTCTGAATGCCAGTTTCAGTATGAAGTGGTCGGAATTAAAAGTACAAATGTCTGTGGTATCTTCCACTCAGCTGCTGCACTCTCTTTTTAAATATTTTTCTGTTCTTGGTTAGACTTAATATCCCTGCACTACAACCATAAATAAAAAAACTTCCATTGTTCTAGAGTCATAAATTGTACTAAAAAACTTTTTTGTTTAACTGAGGTCTCTACTTATGCACTTTCATCTGTGGGGGTAGAAGCAGGAATTTCAGGACTAAAAGGGAAAGAACATCAGACGTTTCTGATGGCAGAAAGTGAATGCTAGTTCCAATAATTGAGAATTTGCATTTGCTGTGCAAACTTACAATTAAATGCTGTGACTTGAGGCTTCCTCTTCAGCTAAGTTTTGTGCGTCCTTGATGATAATATCAATATGACATGAATATAACTCTGAAAAAATATTTCCCTCTTTCCTTTCATCCGATTTCAAATCTCTTTGATTTAAATTCCACATGATTTAAGCAGATTGGTTATTTTATATGTAGGTGATCTCATTTAGTATGAGCATGCTTAATTGTCTAAATGCAGACTACAGATAAAAAACCAACTCGCTAACATACTTCAAGTTTCCAGGGCTCAAATGTTATTTGGATTTTGTATTTTAGAGGAGGTAATTGACTCTGACTGGGCTGGAGTTAGAAGTTGTACCAGAGAAAGTGAATCCAGGATTGAAGCAGCGTCTGTATGACACAGCTCTAAAAAGTAATTTATTTCCTCAATAGGTTCTTGTTAGCTTGCAGGACTGATAGAAAGGGACTTTTATGACCAGAAACAGGTGGTTTTGCATCCTTTCTCTTCACATGTGATGCAGAACTGTTTTCCAGCTCACCACCACTTGCTTAAGCTCCCATTCACCAATCTGCCTCCTTGAACCCAGTTCCAAAGAAAGAAGACAGAGAAAAAAGCAACATGCCACTTGCAATTCACTTTTAGAGTTAAACGGTACCATCATCATAAATCACATATGCCTCTGGAGTTGCCGTCACATCTGAATCCAGTCCTGAGAATGTATCTATTGAAGGAGAAAGAAAAAAAATGCTGTAAGAATTCAATAAAATAGTTCTGGAATAAAGTTTAAAATAAAAATATTTAGCCAGTTGAATTGTAAAGAAGTAAGATAACTACCTGGTTTCCAAATAACACAGTGACAGTCTGCTCTGCATATTTAGAATAACAGATGAGAAGCTAAGTGCAGTAGTGAGGAGTTTCGCTGGGGGAAAGTGGGTTCAGGGCTGTTACACAAAATTAAGAATAATCACTTTCCAGAAGCTCTGCCCCAGGCCCCAGCTGCTCTGGAGCAAAGGTAGGCTGCCAGCAACTGCATAATGCTCACATCTGGATTTGACAATACTTTATAGTATCAGAAACCGCAAATGTGAAAAGATTATATGCCAAAAAAACCAACCAAGCTATTGAATATTTCTACCCAAATATTTTTGTGGAGGTATAAAAACAAACAGCCCACAGAGCCATGACATTTATAGACCATGTAAATGGTCTTGCGAGTAATGCAGCCCAAAAAGAATAGATTTGTAGAATGAAGTAATTAGTGCTGGATTTTCTGGGGTTTTACTCTGCACCAGCTCTGCTCTGATCCTATGGAATGGCTGCCCATTACATTTTGGGCCACATACGTGTGATCCTGAAGCACTGCTTCTGTTTTAGTTTCATCCAATTCGAATTTGGTTGAGGAAATCAGAGCAAGATTGTTCCACAATGCAAACGCAAGCAAAGCAAGGACAGATGATGATGAGGTGCACATCAAAAACACTCTCCCGATCCACCCCAAAAGCCAACGCAAATGCACCAACAGACTTCCCAGATGACTATTGCTTTCTATTATCTCAGTATCTCTGCAAGACGTGAATCCAGCACCAGACACATCAACCATCAAGGACCTCATCTGTTGAATCCTGAAGGCTTTCCTGCACACTCTGAGGAAAGCGTTTCTCCACATGTCATTCAGGGAAGCCAAAGAGTACACAAAGCTCAGAACAGTCATAAAAAGTCATGCAAACAAAGCAAAAGCACTGTGCTGTAACATTGCAGGTACCATCAGAAGTCTCCAATGAAATTCTGGGGCTGGGGAGTGGCCAGCATGTGAACAAAGACAAGAGAAAGACAGCTTTGACCTCAGGACTTCACATAAATTGGTCATGTTCCTGTAACACTTTATACAAAAGCAATAGTGTTCTTTTACTTAATAAGTACTGCAAACAATGCAAAATTTCAACTGCCAATGTTAAACAGTTCGCAAATATAATCTGAATGATACATTTTCATTTTGCTAATTTTTTTTAGAATCAAGTATTACTGTATGACTGCATTTTTTTCTCCTAAAATAATCTTCATTTAAATACACAGTGTGATTTTAATGCCAAAATTAGCTTTAGAACACAGGAAATGGGTTTATTCTTGTCAGACTTTCATATATTAGAATCTGACATTTCCTCACGGTAGACTTCAGCAGCCACTCTTCAGAAGATGATCCCCTTGGAAGTCACTTGACATGTCTGAGGGTAGTAAGTCACAAAGTAAGTTCTTTGCTGAATTCTGCAGATCTACCCACAACTGGCCAGCATCAACCAACGTCTATAATGTATGTCCTTGCCTTTGACTGCTTACATCCAAGTAAACAAGAGGATCAGATTTGAAGAAATTTGAAGTCCTTCATGGGCAAATTTAAATTCATCCACACTTATTAGCTAGTAAATCTTTGGCCTACCTACAACCCAGCAAAGCCAAATTTAATTTTCTATTTTTGTAGTCGATTTCACTGTCTCTGTTTGTTTAGCATTAGCTGTGTCATGGTGACGACATGGGTACTTCCCAGAAGACCTCTCATTTCATTATTTTCTGTACATACTCCAGCTGCAGTTCTTTAGCTTGCTCCATCACCCTTTGCTGAAGCTCTCGAGTAAACCTTGCCTGTAAGAACTGAGGCCAAGTCTTCCTATGACCATGTGTCACAGACTTTTGGCATCTGTAAGGACAGTCTTGTTGCCTTACTTGTCTTACAAAAGCCATCACTTGATTTTATCACATGTAACGCATGATTAAGTCTCCACCTGCTTTTTCTTTGTGAGTTCATGAATAAGGTTTAGTTGATATCACTAACAAATCACGCTTGTGCGGCCAAACTCCTCCTAGAAAGTTAAAGACTGCTGAATCTAGCGAAAAGTTGACAATAAATTCTGCTGGGTCGAGAAAAAATCCTGCCAGAGATAAAAGAATTTGCCAAAGCTTAAGTAGGACATTTGGCGGTGGGTTTTGGCACTTGTAGCCCCTGTCTGTTTGTCAGTAAAGCACCTAGCAACAAATATCAAGCTTTGGCAGAAAATTTCACTAAACAATCTGGAGTAATTTCTAGATTCAGATTAAAGGGAAACACAAGATAAAAATATGTTTTAATATAATTTGGAAATGGCCAAGTGAAAACCGCATTAATTGTTTTTATAATTCAAGTAGTATTTGTTTACCTCTCATGAAATATACACTTCACTTGTTAAACAAGAACAGCCATCATTAAATAAATACCACAAAGATCTTTTCTTTTCAAGTAAGTTCCTTTGTGGAACCTGCAGGTTGGTTTGCTGTGTTTATCAAATCCTGAGGCAGGTCACTAGGATTTAAAAAAAACTAAAAAAAAAAAAGACTCTTCAGAGAAGCTTTCAAAATTGCCAGGTAGGGACTAATATAGGCACGAAACAGAAATCCAGCACCATCTTCTCCCTTCAGTCTTCCACTGTGAGGCATTTGCAGACATACTGTCAAAATGCCAGGCAGTTTACAAGTTACTTAAAGGCCATTCTCATTGAACACACAGCCTGAATAAAAACTTAGTTTTCATTCATGCCTCTATGAAGTTTAAAGATTCAGCAAGCCCATCTGATAGAAGGCAAAAAACCCAAGCAGAATTGTTTATGTGTTCAGAAAATCACACAAAAATTCCCCAGCCACCAACTCTGCTAAACGTAATACTGCAAAGGTTTTTGTTGCTCAGCTTCTGGAGCCCATGTTCAGTTTAGCCCCAGACATATTTAATGAATTTCTACTGTTGTAATTCTCAGAATAGGTCCTCCAGGTACCAAAGAGCACAGGCCAGAAGGAGGAAGCATTACAGGATATAATCAGCATTTAAGATAAGCAAAAGGAACTGGGGTTGTGGGAGGGATTCTAACTACTAAAAATCATGGTTCCCTTTAGGCATCTTTGAAAGTATGAGAGCGACTATATATAACAATATTTCTAACACTTTTGTAAGTACAATTAAGAACTATGAACTTTCCATAGGGAAAAGCAAAAATCTTCACACAAATATTTAATGATGATGTCATTTTTGTATATATATTATTTGTGTGTGAACACATCTGTGCATTTGTACACAAGCACACTTCCATAAATGCACACTGTCAACTGTGGCTAATTGTTAATAAATACTAACACTATAACTCATTGTAATTCCACCTGCACAAGCAACTGACATCTCTGATTCACTAGTTACCTAGGGCAGTTGGCAAGGGAATTTTGTTTTCTGCCTCTGAGATCCTCTTGCAAGATGCCATCCTTAGACTCACTGTAAGTGCTAAAGCCACACCTTTCCATATCACTGCCCTTTTCAAAGTGATAGTTCAGGCTCCTAGGCCATGGTGATGTGACCTACTTGTAAATCTACTTTGACTTAAGAGATAAAGGTGTATGTGAGAAAAGAAAGGGATTTCATTACCCATTAGAACCGGCTACTGCAGTTGTCAGATGTCTGACTGCCAACATGCTGTTTAAGTTATGTCTGTGCTGCTATTGCCCATTAGTAGACTGGGTTGAGGATTAGAAATGGGAAGGGTAAGGGCTACCATGGTGCTCCCTGATCTGGTTTGGCAAAATAAGCAGCTAATTCACTTGCAGGGCAAAATCCAGTTGCTGAAAGCATAAAACGTGATAGGGAACAAGCTCAAAACCCAAAGGCTCAGGTCCATTTATATGTGTTTACTCTGGATTTCAGTTTGGGACCAAAACCTAAGCTTGTATAACTGCTACAGGGAAAAATGACATACACTGACACTGGTTAGTATTTTCAGATAATAAAGAAATCAGTGTACAACTCTCAGCCTTATCTGTGCAGAACCAGTTGACTTTCACCAGCTTCATCTGTGCTGGGCTGCATTCCTGCTAGACAATCTATCTCCAAGGGCTGGCAAGAGAACAAGAATCTCACTTTGCAAATGCTGTTTCCACCATGGCTCAAAAGAGAGACTTTTCAGAATTCACTGTGAAAAGTGAACACAAAATAGACAAAATTTATAATTCCTCCAGGTCCTTCCATGGCCTGAAAGTGAATGAGAAGACCTTATATGTAAGTGCTCTGACCACAAAGCTACTGCCTATACCTGTGCCCGTGTGTGAACATAAGTGATAAAAGTCAATCCAACACAAGGTAAGAAAATTGCTGAAAACAACACATTTCCCAAAAAAACTTCAGCTTTGGGGAAAGTTGGCATTTTCCAATGAAAAGCCATTTAACACCGAAACCCTTCTTCATATGCTCTAATCTCAGCTCCTACCTTATCAAACAGACCAAAATCTTCAGAGGCAGATTCTTTGCCATTCTTTACCTGTGTAGCTGCGCTGTACAAATAGCACAGCCATGGAAATTCCAACAGCACAAAAGGAAATTACCTTCTGCATCGCACTCTGGCAGGCCATCGAGCCCCAGGAGCAAGTTCCCTTCATCATCATACTGTCCATAGGTGCCTGGAGGACAGGTTGGTGTGGGTTTCTCGGTGGGTGGAACCGTGGTGGTTGGCTCGGGAGTGGTGGTGGTAGTTGTAGCAACAGTGGTTGTAGTGGTTGTGGTGGTTGTGGTGGTAGTGGTTGTAGGTATTGTTGTAGTCGTAGTTGAGGGAGTGGTTGTTTTCTTAATCATTTCAAGACCAATCAGAGGCTTTCCTCCAAGGCTTATTATTGGTTTATCTTGTGCACTTGCTACAGGTTTGCTAAATCTGCTATGTCCAAACAAAGGCAGTCCATCAGGACTCACCATTGGAGCACCCTTTTCATCTAGGAGAGAAGAACAAAATCAAAAAATCTCACCATCAATCCATTTACGGTTTATAGCATTAAACACTACTGTGTTTTATCATAGTAGATGCCACAAGAGCACTGACAGTGTGAATACAGCCTCCTGTAACTAAACTGACAGAGAGGAAGGGTGTTACCTAGGAAAGAGTCATGACTGAGGAAGCTGAAAAATGGTTCAGGCTAGAGAATGGGTCAGAAGAACTTCAGATAAACCATGGTGGTGTTCACATTTTTCAGCCCTTTGATAAACACTCCAAGGAGGTTTCACTTAAGAAACACAATGTGCAGACAATGACTGCATTTCATCTAAGACACTCTCATAGCTGTTGATGAAATGTATGATGAAGCCATATTCTGCTCCTCAATGCCAAACACATGCAAGGAAAAACTGGGCTGAGCTGGCGAGATGATGCCACTGCAGATAAACTTGTGTGCCAAATTCTGGATACTGTAAATATTCATCGTCGCCACTTTAACAATAGGCACTGATTTTGTATTAGAGAGATCTGTACAGATGGACTGACATGCAAACAGACGTGTCTTCAGAGAACACACACAGGGTTTCTATTTGTGGTCGGTTTTAGAAGAAGAATGAAATAAACCCATACATATGGCGGGTACAGGGCTAGCAGTGGGGAATACTTATTTCTATGTACACAAAGATATAAACAATCATCAATCCTTATTCTAATCATCAATCCTTATTTTGGCTCAGTTCTGCAGTCCTAATGTTATTACAAGTGAGAAGGACTTCAGTGACTCTTGCTGCCCCATACTTGGGTCCCACTGGATGCCTCAAAGCCTCCCCAGGTCCTGCAATGTGCTGTTTGGTGGAAACTTGAGCTACAGGCAACTCCAAATGGCTTGCATGGGACCTGGGGATGCCTGAAGCATTCAACAGCTCAAAGACTTGTACTACGTGTACAAAAACTGTGGAGTTTTTTCTGTAAGACAGAAGTTGTAACTTACCAACTATTGTACGTCCATCCCCTCCTAATTTCACTCGGAGAGGGTTGCCTTGGGAATCTTGGAGATATTTTCCTTCAGCATTCAACACTAGTCCTCGGTCAAGATCTACAATCTAAAAGTAATAGATGGACGCAAGTTTAGCTAACCCAAGAGGAGGAGAAATGAGATTTCACAGCAGCAGAAATCCAGGGGAAATTCAGACACTAAGTGTGATGTTCAGGAATAGCTACAACACACTTGAACTTTTAAAACTAACTAAATGTATAGTAAACATTGAAATATCACTGCTGAAGAAAGCAAATTCCCAGAAACGGGGATCCAGAGCTCCACAGACATATTTGTATCACCTACTGTAGCTCTTGTGTGCAAAGGAGAAAATCCCTTGATTTTCTTGGGCTGCGTGACTCCTAAGGTGAATTCCTGTAATACTGATTTCAGTATGACCCTGAGTCATATTGAAGATGGGATTTAGAAGTATGTCTAACCAAAGAAAAGTTTAAAATTAGACTACTTAATTTATATTGAAACGGTTGTGAAAACAAAGTAGCTAAGATTTTAATTGGGGTAGGAGACTGAAGAAAAGCTTCTGTCTCATAAAGCAAGTATGTCTGAGAGCTTGGACTGAATTCCAGGGCTAACTGCAGTTAAAATCCAGTCCTCATTGCTATTTCAACCCAAAATAGATGAACTGTATGCTGTTTTAACCTGAGGTAACAGACACTGAGCCACAGAACACAAAAATGCAAAAGGTGTTAAGTGCTGTGAGGAAACTGGGAAGGGGACATAAGCAGCAATTCCAGGTTGGCAAGACAGACTTACATCTGGTGCTGAGGAAAAGACTGCAGCAGGAAGGACAGCAGATGATGAGATCAGTCTCTGAAGCCCTCCAGGCCCCAGATTTGGCACAGACCCTCTTGCTTTACAAGGTGTTGATCCTGCTTGCAGCAATGCCTTCCCCTCATGAGGCAGAGAAATGCCCCATGGCATTCCAAGGACCCTTCTAGCCCACTTTCTGGAGTCTATTTGAAGGGCTTTGGGCATGCTTTTCAAAATGCCTCCCTTGAATGTGACACACCTGATGCGCTTTTCTATGTTCTTCTAATGAAAATATTAAGATTGAAGTGGCCATAAAATAAATGTCTTTATGTGTCATGCCATGTGCGAACAGTTCTGCTTACGCCAGGGAGGCTGATCACAAACCCCTCTGCTCAGCATTTGGGTAAGCATGCAGGAAACACCAGCTCCTTCCCTACTTTCTTTGGTGAAAAGCTCATTGTAAAGGATTTTAAAAGACAAGGTGTGGACATGTAGGCAGCTTGTGGGACTTTCCTGTCAATGGCATCTGAACTCTTCTGCAAATAACTCCGGAAACATGTCTGTAAGAATGGCAAAACCTACATAAGTGCATTTAAAGCATCGTGACAGTTATGGAGTCACTTTTTATTTCAAAACTCTTGCTCAGGAGCTTCTACTTGAAGTATAAGCCTGGAGAAGCATTGCTGAACATGTCTTTCACAGCAGCTATCCCAGGCAATCTCCACTCACACTGCAGAGCAGACAAGAGCCTGCTGTGTCAAGAGTCCCTGAGTCACTGGGAAGCACAAATCTCACTGACTATGATGACAAAATGTCTCTCTAAATTTTACAGGAGTAATGTTATAGTTTAAAATTCAATGCATCAGGCTTTAGATTTAAAATGTTAAAACAACAAAACCCAGAATTTGTCATTCGATTTCAGTGGAACAGTGGAAACGAAACCACAAAGTATAGCTTCACTTTACAGCTGCATTGACAGAGGACGCTGCTTGTCTGTCTTTTCCTAATGAAAATACAAGTACAATAAAAGGCCAAAACAACTTGAATTTGGAGAGAAGGTCACCCTACCCACTTTGTTCCTTGAGGGCCATTGATTACTTTCTGTCCACTTGGTTTTCCATTATTACCAGGGATTACTTTTCCATTTCCATTTCCATTTTTCGTTTTAAGATTTGGTCTGCCATTATAACCTAAAACAGGGAAGAAAACACACTATTCTGAAGAAAACCACACTATTCTGTGAAACCAACAAGCCATATCTTAAACTGCAAGTAAATGCATTTTCTGGCTGATCTGAATATAAATGGGAGCAGAAAGAGCCCTCACCACACTCCACAAACCAGGCACTCCATTTCTTCTTGGAACAACTGTTGTGACACTGTCAGGTTTCTGCAGCTGACACAAGAATCAGAAATTTTTTCTGAAGAGAGAGAATGGTTTGTCTCGATCATGTTTATTTGACCTCTTTATTTCCTCTTTATTTCTACCATTTTCTTTCTTTTTCTTTTTTTTTTAAGAAAGCAGGGCAACATTTCTTGATGGCATGACAGTCATTAAAATGTTTGTGATCTTTGTAAGCATTTCAGAAGTAGGATGAGGGAAGAAACTATTACTAAACACAACGACTTGGTCAATCTTAAACAAAGCTGTCGTGGCAAACTGAAAGGAGAGGAGATGGGAATTATATCTAAACCTGTTTGTTTTTTTAACCTGGAAAAGGAAGGAATCTCCTTCTCTAGCTGAAAAACCACTGCTAAACAGAAGCACACTCAGGTTAGAAGTGGAGAAGCAGTAGCACTGAGCTGCAGGCCCCCCAGCTCCCAAAAGGCAGCAATTTTTAGATCTCATTTCAGAGTCTTGCCTCCAGAAAAATATAATAGACAAAAATATATAGACTGGGAAAAAAAAACCTGAACATTTGTCGACTATAACTTCACAATTGCATTGCTAGTAGCATGCTTATATAACCTTTGTAGAGAAATATGTTATTTTTTTCATGCCGTACATCTCATCGTCCATGGTATTATTCAAGGTCTACTCCCATCTTAAAGTTCTTTAAGCTGGTTAACCTCTGCACAACACTGAGTCTGACTAAAGCACATCAAGTGCAACAGCTGTACAGTCCTCATTGTGTAACAGTGAGGCCGCATCGGACAAAACATTATTACCTACAAATGGCACAGAAGGTATTTACTAAAACACTCAAGTCACTAAATGCTATTTTGGATGTCTGTGCATTGGAGGGAGAAAAAGTATTTCTACCTGCATAGTCACTGAGACTGTCAGGGGCTGTCCATAGGTGACATGAGGAATCAATACCTTGATGTGTAGTGGACCTTCTATTCCACTACCCAGGGTCAGCAGATATTCTGTCAGAAAGCAAGTCTCTAACTTTTGGGGTAAATCACAGCCATAAAGGTGGTCTGGCTGCGATGGGCACAGTCCTCAACATGTATGGGCAACCCTGAGCTGTCACTTAGAAAAAAGAGGAAAAAATTTTTTTAAAATTCATTAAAGAAAATACAGAATGCTGGGGCATCATAAGGAAACACCTCACTGCTTAGGCATGAGCAAGGTAGTACTATAGAGCCTACAAAGGCCTTTTAGCAATCCACAATGAAGAGCTACATACCTGACAGGCTGTCATATTCTGAGTACAAATGTGCTTTCAACGAGCATTCGGTGAAGCCATTGCTCAGAAAAGAACATAGCTCTTTTCCAATTTAGCACCTAACTCTGTCATTCTCTCTTTGGATCACAGGATCCTGTGCAGATCAGACAACAGGACAAAAGGTCTGGGGCACCACATTACACCAGAGGCAATGTCCTCAAGAGCTGGGCTTCCCAGGAACCACCAAAATAAAAAGCGACGCATTATACTAAATAACTGAACCTGCATTCTGCTGGAGGACTTCTCATCTAACTGCAGATCTTAGGAAAAACACAATTAGTGAGATTAGTACAACGAAGGCAAGATACCTGGTCTATAAGGTGGTCTAACAAATTGCCTCTGCGAAGGGCTCCCTTGCCTGGAGTTCAGTAGTCGCTGACGAGGAGACAAAGTGGAAGAAACAGCTGGAGAAATGGTGTGTGTGGTGGTAGATGCAGAACGTGGCCAGACAAAGCTTGGTTTAGATGGGGTGTGCTTGTTAGAGGACTGAGTAATCCGTGATGCTATGGCAGAGCTTCTTGGTGATTCAGGAGAAGATACTTTTAATATTGAAGGTTTTTCCATCTCTTCCTCTTTAGAACTTACTTTGTGAGGTAGAAGAGTGTCCATAGGTTTTCTTTTATTACTACTAGTGTCTTCATACACATTTTTGTTACCTCTAGAAACAGAAGGGGACCATTTTGCTGCCAAAGATGTGGGTTTCTCTTCCATTTCTTTCTGATCATATTCACTGTAATAATCGTCCTCTTCATTAGAAACTGACTGATGAGATTTAGATGAGGAGGAGGAAGGAACTTTTTGAGGAAGTTCAGTGTTAGACATTTTTGAGGGCAACACACCATATTTTTTCTCTGTTTGGGATGCTGTTCTTGTAGCAACTCCTGAGCGAGCAGGTAGTGAAGGACGAGCTTGTCTCGAAGTGGCTGACAACCTTTGATTATACTGGTTGTCTTTTGCTGTATCACTGGCAGAACTAGAGTCTGGCTGAGTGTGTTTTGGTTTGTAGGAAGGTACCTGAGAACCTCGCTGCTGCTGCTTTGATCGAGATGAACTTGAGCTTCCCTGAGAGAAAGATGCAGGTAATCCCCTAGAAGAGGACACCTCTTTAAGAAACACAGAGCGCCTGCTTGCTCTGTCACTTCCCTCTGTTCCATCCTCATCATCATCTTCCTGCAATTCTTCATTACTTTGGGAGGAGACATGAGATGGGAGGCGCCGGCCCCTCGAATGCAGTATGGAAGGACTGGTTTGTGCCCACTGTGGAGAAGAGAATGTCTTTCTGGGCAAAGACTCGCTTGGTTTTGATCGAGCGAGCATTTCTTTTACTTCTTGACTGCCCTGCTCTTCAGGTTTGTATTTGGAAAGAGAAGACTGCAAAAGAGAATGTTTTTCTGGAGCAGCTGTTTGACTTTGTTGCTCTTCTGAGTCAGCGTGTGATGATTTTTCACCATGTGTCTCTCTGGGGTGAGAATCAGAATCGACCTGAGGTTTTCTTCTCTTCAAATAGACTGCTGAAGAAGACTGCCTGGAAGAGGGCAAAGAAGGAAATAAGGGGTTTTCATCTTGTGAGTCCTCCCTGTGATTCTTATCAACATCCTTTCCCTTGGATTTGGCATTGGTGGAGGAACGAGCGTGAGGTGAAGTGTAACCAGAAACAGAAGACTTTGATGAGACTGCTGCTGCTGCTAATTTTGAATCCTTCCATGTGCGGGAATTGGAGCCTGAGGGTAGCCTTGTTTGCTGTGACCTAGGACTGGGCTGTCCTGCTCTGTCCCCTGCTTCTTCACTGTCAAACTCATTACGGCTATCACGAGCCTGGGAATCTGATGATTTGGAAGCAGGATGGTGTGAATGACCTAGAGAGCCAGACCTACTGCGATGGCCTGAGACACCCTCATGAGAGACAGCAGACTGCCGATCTGATGGCAGGGCCTGGCGACCAGGCTCTGCAGATTTAGAAGGCATTTTCACCAGCATGGGGTCTGGCTTCCCTTCCACATTACTCGCAAGACCATTACTTTTGGCAGGCAGAGTTTGGGAAGAGGTCCTAGAAGGCACATTATTGCTGCTTTGCCTCAGTTGCTTTGTTTCATTATCTGTGTATCTCGGAACAGACGAGGCAGAAGAGTGTTGTGCTGATGACGGTAACAGTGCTGATGGCTCACGTCTCTCTGTGCTCATCTGGTTTGACACCTCAGATGTGTGGGTTCGAACAGAGGTCCTTCCTGTGGCAAGGACAGGGTGGACTGGCCGGCTAGGGGACAAGGGTTTGACATTTCTCCTCTGGTCCTGGGCTTTTGGCGGCGATGTTGTAGCTTCCCAGGAGGAATCGCGATCATCTGTCACCTCAGTGGACTGGAGGTCAGGCTCCAGCTCTCCTGTATTTCTAGAAGGTAACTGAGATTTACTCAGGACCCCTCGAGTCAAGACTTTATTCTTATATTCAGAAAGAAGACTCTTTTTATCACTAACACTAGGTGAATGGACAGACAATTGCTTAGAAGAAGGCGATGGCTGGGCTTTTGAAGAAACAGAAGAACTTTGAGAAGGAGATGAGCCAGCATTTCCAGTCTTTTTAGCCTCTGAATTATCTTGAATATTTGTCTTTTGCTGAGCAACTGAATCCTCAGGGGCAGCTAGGGGCAAAAAAAGGTGTTTATTCAGAACAACAGAAGATGCACAAAAACTGACCAAGAGAAGAAACCACCCAGGTAGCAAGAACAAAACAACTTACGAGAATCTAAGACAATAATTATTTCTGTATTAACCAGGCTGTAGAGTCTAGCCAAGCTAAGTTTTGGGTTGTAGGAAGGTATCTATGTGAAATTACTGTAGCTTGGGTAAAACTTAGACCAATTACAATCAAATCAGGGACTGCAACATCCTTTCAGTGGAACCAAATCTTCAGCAGAATTTAGTCATGTTGATGGCATGATGCTGCATTATCGATGTAAGGCTATGGCCCACCTCTTTAGCTAACCCAGCAAATACTCTGTCCTTACAACTAACTTTTTGGCAAGAAGTAAACAAAAAGAGTAGCATCTGAGGAAGACACTAAATGACTTTCAAGAGCAGGAGCTGTCAGGAACAGAGCAGCCAAAGACCTAGAAGAGCATTGCATTCTTTGGCCTTTGGGTAACAAGAGCACATAGTATTGTCATGCAGGAAATAGAGCATGGCATGCATTTATTTAGGAGGCTAAGATGTCCATAAAGATGTCTTTTTACAGAGTGCAGAGTGACAAACACTTATTTGTACAACACAGTGATGAAAGAGCAAGCAGAAACAATATTAATGAAGTAAAATCCCAAAGGTTAGACAGAGCGCAGAGGAATTAAGTCAGTAAGAATTAACACAACTGGACCAAGGCAAGAGTGGGTGAACTATGCCATGGGTTCAAGGCTTGGTGCTCACCTGCTGGGATGGCAACACTGAAGGCTTTTGACTGAGGACCCGGTCCCCTCCTGTTTGCTGCACGAATTTTGAAAATATAGCGCTCCCCGGCCTGCAGACCATCTATTATGGCTGATGTTGTAGCTCCAGAGTAGGTGATGGACTTTGCTCCAAATGGCTTGAGAGCCGGGGCGTATGAAAGAATGTATTCTGAAATGATTTGGCAGACGGTTGGAAGGAGGAAACTGAAAACAGTCCTGTTTCCAGCGGACAGACTGTATGGGTAGGATGAATTAGAACGTGCATTACTAAAATTAATACACTAGCAATGCACGCTGAGTCAACAGCTGGAGTATAAAGACATGAGAGAGAGATAATACATATATTTGTAGGTAAGTTGAATATTTGCTCTTATTCAGAAGAGACACTTCTACCAGAAAATATCAGCACTGGAGACTTGCCAAGTGGTAGCAACATCACGTCTGTCCAAAAAACCAAAATCTGACACACTGTGCTTAACCAGAGCCAGGACCAAACACCACGGCAGAGAGAACAAGGCAAGCTGTAGTTGCCACTATGAAACTCACCCTGCCTTCACTTTTGAGTTTAAAATTACTGTGATACCTGTGCTCTGTCTTAGCTTTCTGTATGGAGAGAAATTTCACCCCATGGGAATAATTCTGGGCGTGAAGAGGAATCTTCCCATTATACTCCCAAGGAGTGCAAGTGAGATCTCAGACATGTGCAAGTTCTGTTTTCTTTTCAAATCCTCTGTAAGAGGCTCAGGTACCACATAAAACCAAGGTTTTGATAATAAATTTCATGGGCTGCCAGCTTTCCCTCTCTGCGCAAAAACCCACAATAATACCTGAGGAGTCACAGTGCCACAATGGGAAAGCTCTAGAGCATAATGGCACCTTTAAAAATAGGAAATGCAATTTTTTTTCTGAAAGTGAGCCCACATTCATTGTGTTAAGAAATAAGCCCTGCATAGTTCATCAAAATCAAGGAAAAAAATATCATCAATATTTTATATTTGCAGTATTTTATATGCAAATACATTTAATGCTCTGCTGAAAAATAAATCAGTGTATCAGAAGGCATGGTAGCCTTTGAATCCTTTTTCTTTTATTTTTTTTTACACAGGAGTTGCTTTCATTGCAGAGATACTGGTGTAGCTTCTGATTACTCTCAAATGGCTACTGGAGAACATTTTTTTCCCATTATTTTAATATGTGCTATAAATATATAAAAGGATGGGGTTGAAAAACAAAAGGATCAAAAGACAAAAATTCCTGATTACCACATGCTATCAAAATGACCATGAAATGCTAATTCAGTGATTTTATTTAGCCAGTAAAAATATCTTGTCATTTATTTAGTTTGAAAATAAGACCTCTCCTGTAACACTTCATACTCAAAACACAATGATATATTAGACATGTTTAAGCATTCAGCCCTTGAATATTAGGTATCTTTAAAATGATTGCCTTGGATGAATCATCTAATAACAATGCAGACAAAACTGAACAAAGGGCTACAAATTGATCAAAACTAGGAGCAGACTTGAAATATCAGATAATGTCCCTGCATGACCCTACTTACAGAAATAATGATTCTTGGACATAATTGCAGCTCCATTGAAGCAATTGGCAAGACTTCTACTGACTTTAAAAAAGGAAGGAATTTCACCACTGCGCTGAAGAACACATAAAGTACATCTTGCAGACACGGTGTACCTCCCTCCAGGCCAATGGTTTTCCAAATCCTCAGATGCTGCAGTGCTGATAAGGGACCTCCAAAAACTCGTGTACTTTGAGAACACAATCCTGCCAACCACTGGAGAACAGGAGGCTAAAAAATCAGCCTCATTTTTAGAGGGAAATGGGGAAAAAAAATCCCAGAAAGAGCTTTTCCTTTTTCTTTAATTCTATGCAAAAACATAGCCAACTGGCAAATTATGACTATGTACAATAACACTATAGTACACATGATTTAAGCATGGTGTTTGCTGAAATCAGATTTATGCTTGCTTCTTAAGCTGAGGATTTCCTTCCACGACAAACTAGAAACAAAACACAACATAAACCCACTCACTTTCTTGGCAACTACCCAACTTTTTCTTCTTCACCTAATTCTCACAAGTCCTTCTAGAAACTTCCTTCTTGAGCCCTATTTTGACCTGCATGTTAGTGGAAGAAGAGGTAAAATGTGCATGCATGATACCCCAGGAAGCTCTGTGACATCCCAGGCAGACAAGTGACAGTGGCTTCTCAGTGGCACTGTGGAGACACTGGGCTGGAAACATGAAATTCCTGCTTGGGTTTAATCAGGTTAAAAAATCCTGGCCCAGCAAAGGTTCCAGCTTACTGCAGGGCAGCAGTCTGACTTTGAGAAGACCAGCTCCTTGAGGGAGTTAGAAACCAACAGTGAAGACTCACCTTTGACTTTTCCTTCGCTCTCTGGAAGAGCATCCCACGATGCTGCTACAGAGGTTGGTTTCCCCTTTAGTGGCCAAACATCCAGGTTTTCAGGCGCACTGGCAGGAGCTGGGAAACAGCCACACACAGAAGAGGCAAGTAAGAATCAACACAGCATACACCTTCTGTTCCATCTCCTCGTAGCACAGATTCCTATACAATACTATAGGAATGTATGTGCTATACATTCCTATTTCAAAGATCAGTCTGAACAGTACCCATGGCTTAGGTCCATGCTTGCCTCTGTCACATCTCTCTCAGACTACCATGATGAAATTTTATTCTGTATTTTTAAGAACAGAAGGTCTGCACAAGACTGCTGTTCTGGCTTAGCTGGAATAACATGGTAATTTGGTTGTTATAGAGCACTTCCCTGTACCAAAGGGGCCTGACAGCTTCTCCATGGCAGAGGGAAGATTTAAACTTGCTGTCCACAGAGAGGGATGGAAGCTGGGTTGCTCTTCCAAAAGGAAGGCGTACATCTCACTGCAGGGGTCCAAGGTGCTGACCTGTCCCACAGAAATACCCAAGCCATCTCCCCCTGTTCTTGCACCCCACGAGCAGCTTTGTGTGCTCTCCTGGTACGCTTCACTACTGCAGGGATGCAGGCAGCAGCACTGAGGTCCTTCCTATATTCCCAACCCTGTGCTGCCCCAAGCAACCACTTGGCTCATTCTGGCTTTCTCTCAGGTCAGCCCTATTCCACAGCTCAAACCGCAAGATCTGTGTTACCCCAAGGACCCTCTGAAAACATACCTGCCTCCGGGGTCCGCTGGTAAACAGACACGCTCCATTTGCCTTCCTTTTCTCCCTCCAAGATCTGGATGGCAAACTCGTACATAGTGTCTGGCACCAGGCTCTCCACCAGTGCCCGCCGGTTGGGCACCTGCTTGTAATCCCACCTCGCCGATTCCCCCTTTTCCCGATAGCGAACATTATATTGCCTGGAATCAGAAACACAGGAAAACGGAAGTTTGCACGTGGAAGCCTAGCATTAGCAGAACCAGAGAGGGGCAGGGATGCTTTGCCCTCAGGTAGCCTGCTGGGGCTCAGTGAGGAACCCCCCAAAGTGCAAAGAACAAAGTACCAACAACAACAAAACCCAGCATATTTTAAACAAACATTTTTGCTTTCACCCCAAGGAATGGACTGCTCTTTCAAGTCTCTTACTCAAAACACCCTCTTCCCCAGGGGAAAGCTGCAGGATTTTCTGAACTGAGCCAGGTGTTTTGGGGGGCTCCACACCACCATCTCACTGTCCCATGGCCCTGAGCATGGCTGGATTGCTGGCAAGCCCTTGCTCCCAGAGCAGCACCAGCAGCTCAGTTCCACGTCCGCCTAGGAAACTGCTTCCACAAGGAAACAGAGAGCATGTAAAATTACTAGTTTTCCTGCTGTGATTCTCAGGGTATTTCAGCACCAGTTTGCACAGCTCCTCAGTGTTCCCAGGCTGAACAACGCAATCCAGGGCTTTCAGACCTTTGGCAGTTTCCAGCCCATTTCCTTGCTTGTTTTGGTCTCCAGCTGCTGCAGCATGCTCTACAAGCCAAGCTCTGACTCACAGGAGTCCTGCCTGCTCAGCCTCAGCTGCATGGGGCTTCTGAAGGGTCAGAGGATGCAGGGTGCGATGATAGGTGTCTTTCCCACTGCAGGGATGCTTCCTTCACCCACAGTATGGTCATCTCGAAGCTGCAGTCTGTTTTGACAATCCAGCTCAACACCTCACTTGTGTGGACTGTGCCCTGACCCCGACTCCTTCTATCCCCATGCACGCTTGGGGATTTGCTGACCATGGGGATACTCCAACACTGGAATTGCCAAACACCCCAGGTGGTGCTGGCAACATTTCAGAAGAGATGTAAAACCCTGTAGTACAGCACTTACACAGATCTCTGAATGCTAATGAGCAGGGCGCTGGGAAGCAAGCTAAATTATTCTCATAACCAACACCAATTAAATTAATGCAAAAGCATTCAGTAGAGCGTTGGCAGCAGTTCCCCGTCAGCACCCATTTAAAAAACCAGGGCTAACTACCTATTGGCAGCAACCTTCCGCTTTTCGTACAGTGGGTCTGTCCAAGTAACAAGCACAGACTGAGAGGACATAACTCGAACAGTTATGTCTTGTGCCACCTCCACCTCTTCCTCCTCTGAAATGGCAAAACAAAACAGCATATCAATAACAGAACTGGAGTTCTCATAAAAAAACAGCAAATGTCTTCAACTGACACTTACAACATTCACACAGCACAGTTGATTTAGAAATACAGGTGGGAGTGGAAAACCAAGTACATTGATTATTGATGGTATTCCATGGAAAGAGCATTTCTTTTGTTAGCTGTGTGCCTGCAAGACCAGAGTACTAATACATTCCACAGTCCTTCGATATTCTACTGGTCCCCAAACTGTTACCCACAGCAAATGTTTTATTAACATACTGATATTCATCATCTCTGGTAAATGTACTGCTAGAGGTACCTGGAGAGAAGAAATTTTGTCTTACAGAAAATTTTGAGATTTTAAAATTTGTTTTCATTTTGAAGGACAATAAAACACCCTTCAAAATTTTTTCACAAGGGAGAATTCCAGCATATTTTATGGGTTTGAGTGCTTCAAACACGTTGTTTTAATTCAGATTTTAATCTTTTTATGGTATACAAGAAAAAGAAAATGTATTAAAAAATCATTGAAGTGGGCTGTTTAGACATATCAGAATACTGTTCACAAATAATTAACAAAATTTTAGAATTAAGTGAAACTAATTCATTATTTTGAGGTTTTTAATTTTGATGAGGCACCCTTCATCAGAGTTGCTTTAGTTTAGTCTATCTACTCGCCAATGTAAGATTTATTACTTTTCCTTACTAGTGTAATAGCAACTATTTCCAAGTCTCCCAAAGGCACAGAATGTACAAGGCACGACCTTCCAGCCAGAGTTTTACAGACAAGTAACACTGGAAAAAATATCGATGTCTCAGGAAAGGAAAGGAGCCAGTAAACTCTGGAGGATGATCTCATTCTCTAGGGATCTTACTCATGTATGACTGAAATTCAGGGAGAGATTGCCCTTCTTTTCAGCAAGTGGCACATTAGCCCAAAACCCAGCACTGCCTGCACAGAGGGCAGGCAGCTGGGGGGCACATTTGCCCTCTTCAAATCAGGTTTTAACGCAGAGGGTTCTCAGACAGTTCCAGGTTTTCCAAGCCAAACAGCTACTATACAAAAAGGGCCAAGAGGATCCATCTATTACTCACAAGTGGCTTAGGGGGACTATTTATAGAGTTTTGCAATGGGAGTGCCTGAAGAAAGAAAGTGAGCATGAGAAATGGATGGGCATCACCTTCCCTGAAAAGGTGTGGGATGGGATTTCAATGCAGTTCAACCACAGTTCTCAGTTCTGGCGTAGGTGTTGACCACCATCAAAATATCCTAAACACTTTGCTATTCCTATGCCATTCACATCACAGTGTGAGGGGGTGAAAAGCACACTGGCATGGAGATGACTCAGAATCTCACTCATTCTTTTTAAGCATGGCAGCAGCATGTACTGCCTTCTTTCCAAAGGAAAGTGAAAACTTTTGCTGACCAGGCTGACACTTGTGGTAACCAACCCTTTAGAAAAAGGGTTATAGATCTGAGAAGAAAGAAGGCTTTGATTTAATCAAGTCTTCTCATGCAGTTACTGCAATGCGTAACATTTGTCAATAGATAGAGAGGAGGACAGTAAAGAAAAAAAAACCTCAGAATCTCAATCAACCATATTACAGAGTCATATTATTTTATTAATCCTGCTTGAATTAAGAGAATTGGAGACATCCATCAAGCTCTTTAACACAGAGAGAAAAACCTAGTAGCTCCAGCACCAAAAGACTTCCAGTGTGAAAATCACAAAACTCTTTCTTTGCATCCAGTTGTCTCCACTCATTGACATCCGAAGTGAAGGAAACATACCTGTGACTTTTCTTTTGGTTAAAGATGACCTATAGACAGGTTGGCTCCGTCCTTGTGAGCTCCTTGATGGCAGTGAAACCACGTGAACTGACTCAGAAGCTGTGCATGCAGGGAAAAAAGAGCAGCTTTCCTGTAACCTTTTTTGTTGAAAAGAAATAAGGGATTTCAGAGCGATCCCACCACATGCAAGGAGAATCTGAGCTATGGCTCTTCTCTCTGCCCTTTCCCTCTGCTGTTAATATGACAAACTTGCACACGGTGTCTCTTTAACGCAGTATCAAGTTCTCCTACAATTCCTACCCTATTCTCTAGGTAATACCCTACCTCTGCTAAGATACAGAACACAATTATAACAAGTATTTTCATTCGTAGGAAGATGGGTCTTTGACAGCTAGGCCAACATGTGATCTGTGCTCACCCAGCAGCCACAGGGGATTACAGAACTGTGCTAGCTAAGCTGGGTGCTATCAGGGAAATCTGACTCACCTAATTTTCTCGCTTCCTGGTTTTGTCGCTCTTGTGGCATCGGAGCATAGCTCATCCTTCGGCTGCTCTCTCCATACCCACGGGGGTAACCTTGGGATCTGCTGCGTGGACCTCTGAAGCCTGCTCCATAAGGTGGCTTCCACCGGAAAGGTAACTTGCCATCTGGAGACTGGGCACGCACTCTCAGAGGTCTGCTTGGCATGTCTTTCTCTTCAAAAAATAAGCAAACACACACACAAACCCCAGGATAGTTACTATGAAGCACATGACACGTACAGCAGTCCACACGTCTGTTGCAAGCACATCTATTAACATCAGAATAAAGGGCATAACTTTATAGCTTTTAAATTTTTTTCTGTAAAACCAAATTGCAGTAACATCAAGCTTTCCAAGTGTGATGCTCAATACTCAACAGTGTCTTTTCCCAGGCCCTTCAGACAGACTGGTGTAAGACCCTAAAAGTGAAAACATATCTCAGTACAAGGACACCTGCCAGAAACTGGAGATGTCTTGTAGCTTTCCTGTTTAAATAATTTCCTTTTCCTTTTTTTAAATCCCCTTTCCCTAGTTCAGGCACATCAGTACATTATTTTTTTGGCGAGTACTAAGGTTCAGCATAAAATGAAGCACAGAACAGTTTTACTACTAAAAGCAGGTTCTTTTCTCCTAAACCCATCTCTAATGGTTCTGCTCCCCGAAAGACTCATAGCTAAAAGGTCTGTTCTGCACATGCCTCAACTCCTGACTTCCTAAATTCCCATTATATGATCCCTTGAGCATCCAGCACTGTAAAAGGTACCTCATGCAAGCCGGGTATTTTTTTACATTTCCTGACAAGTTGGCAGCATTCTTTTAAGAAGTGTCACTGATGCAAGGATTCCTCAAGCAACCAATTTGTTTCCCTGAATAGCATCTCCAGTTACTGTGCAGGCTGCAAGCAGAACTGACGGCAGGAAGAAAGGGGCTGGTAGCACCAGCCAGCACTGAGATCTCCCATACTTGCAGAGATTTTCCCCTCTTATATTTTACATTTCACATGCTGGCTGTGCCAACCATTAAAAGTACAGCAATGTCAAGAGAACAAGAGAGTGGGGCAGACAACTGCTAGATGGCTGGACAGACAACAAAAGAAATGCACCGAAGTACATTGTCAGAGCAATACTGAAGTCCTCTCTCCAGCACCAGTTCAGGAGCTCAAATGTATTCACTACAGCATTTAAACATGTTACTTTAAGTATTGATATCTGCATGTCCATATATATGCCAGAAATAGGTATTTTTCCAATATTTCTACTTGGTGACATCTTCTATAACCAAACTGCTCATTGCTCTTGATCTGCTCACAATGTTGCATCTTCTTAGACACACCCAACACACATTTTTCTATTAAATCACCATTCAGAAGGAATCATAGCAACTCTCAAAGCTTTTTGCAGAGCTTCTCTTGAAATGTCTGTGAGAAATACAAGGCTTCAGTGCTGATGAGGTGTATAACATATGCACAGAACTGCACAGTTGCAGGCACCTCTGCTTTTCTACAGAAATATTGGGCAGCAGCTCAGCATGCTAAACCTTCCCTTTTTACTTTGCCCACAGAGACACGGATCATCAGTTTAAACATATGCACTTCAGCAGCTTCTCTCTTCTGGCTGCTCCTGACCACCCCGCAAAACAAAACAGCTATAAAAGCAGATTAATCAGCCAATTAAGCTGATTTTACAGATACTTTTTGTTGCCACAGCAGTATATATTAGCTGGATCACAGCAGTGGAAGTGGTCCCAAGTGTCTGACAAACAATAAATGGTTTTTTGCTATACAATAAATACAGTTGCTTTCATGAGGATCCCTGACCACTTTCCCAGGAATGTTCTCAGTCACATACTCTACTGAAAAACCCACCTGTTCCCAAGCGGTTTCTTTTTTTGGCTCTCCTGAGCAGTTGCTCAACAGGGATTTCAAAAGCCCATGAGTCACTAATCATACAGGCACACAGCCTTCATTCATGGTAACATCATGGAGAACAGAAAGAGGGCAAAATCCAAGCTGGAGTGGACACTTTGACATCTCAATCTCCGGCTCAAAGACAAACTATCTCCACACAGCATGAGGCCAGATGTGGCTCTCCCCAACTCAGTCTTCAAACGTCCCAGGATGAAGATGTCACAGCCGTCCTGCAGACCTGCTCCAGTGCTGTACCAGCTGCCTATGGGGAAGGCTTTTATCATACAATCATGGAATCATTTAGATTGGAAAACCTGTTTAGGTTAATTCAACCTGTAACCCAGCACTGCCAAGTCCACCACTAACCCGTGTCCCTAAGTGCCACATCTACATGTCTTTTACATACCTCCAGGGATGGTAACTCCACCATTTCCCTGGACAGCCTGTTCCAGTGCTTGACAGCCCTTGGAGTGAAAAAAAATTTTCCTAGTATCCAATCTAAACCTCCCCTTGGGGCAACTTGAGACCATTTCCTTTTGTTCTGTCACTTGCCACTTGGGAGAAGAGACTGACTCCCACCACACTACAACATCCTTTCAGGCAGTTGTAGAGATTAACAAGGTCTCCCCCTGAGCCTCCTTTTCTCCAGGCTAAACAACTCCAGCTCCCACAGCGCTCCTTCATAAGAGCTGTGCTTCAGATCCTTCACTAGCTCTGCTGCCATTCTCTGGACTTGCTCCAGCACCTCCAAGTTTTTCTTGTAGTGAGTGGCCCAAAACTGGACATAGAACTTGAGGTGTGGCCTCACCAGTCCAAGCACAGGCATATGATCCCTTCCCTGGTCCTGCGGGCCACACTGTTGCTCATACATTTTCCTAATGTTCAACCCAAACCTCCCAAACAGCTACTTGCAGCTGCTGCCAGCGTTACAGCACTGCTCCCACTAAGAAGTGGCTTTCTTGCAGGCTCCCATCAAGAAGCAGCTGGCTGCTGAGGGGTGCTGCCCTGTCCTCCTGTTTGTCACACTGGGCCAGCCGCACTCCCTCAGCCTCTCCTTGGAGCCCATGTGCCATTGGGAGCCACCACATCCCCAGATCTCAGCATTTCTCCTGCGTGTCCCAGCCCTGGCTGAGGGCAGTAAGATCTCCCCTTGACCAGCCATGCTCTCCCAGGCGCCCGTGGTTTGCCAGGCTGCAGTGGAAGCACATCGTGCTGGTTTCCTCTTGGCAGCCCCGTGTGCCCCGGGAGGAACACTGCAGCCCTACAACTCTGCTTCCCCAGTCAAAGCTGCAGCTTTCAGCTGCAATTAAAATAGAAGGTTGTAAGGGACAAAGGATACAAAAGGAACCAGCCCAGCCAGAGAGCCATAAGGAAAGTATTCAATCCAAAACAAATGTGGTTTTAGGCAAGGAGAATTTTATCGACCCTAAGGCTGAATGCAGGGGATCAGCTGAGACTTTAAAACCAGGGCTTTCCAAGGCTTCAATTACTTTCCTCATGGCAGCACCACATTCTACTACCCACTGTTCCCATTTCACTAGTTAGTTCCAGTTTCTATTTATCATTCCTTATCACAGTTTGACAGGAGTCTGAAGGCACCCAGGATACAGTTATCAGAAATTGTTAAAATGGCTTTGCTGATAACTGCTGATCCATCAAAAACATTGTTTTTCTGTGAAGTCTGTGCCAAGCTTTACAAGAAAGGCATTTCTCATTATAAATGAAGAGCAGCAGCAGGAGCTTACCACAGCCCAGGAGCCACCAGTCTGGTCTGGAATAAGGCTGAATGCCCCTGATCACAGCCACACAGATGAAGCTGATGAAGCTGGTACCTAGCAGGTTGCTATCCCACCAGGTTTAGCCACACCAAAGGGTCAGAGCTTCCCAGTCAGAGGGACATTTCACACTCCTTAAGTCCCCAACAGGACAGAGAGTCACTGTCTTTTGCAGTCACAGCCCCTGCACCTCTGCATTCTCTTGTCCCGGTCTCCTGCTCTCACCTTGGCTTTGGAAAAAAATCTAGATTTCCATATGGAGGATAACCCTGGGACTGTAGAGACTGAACAACAAGAAACACTCATCGTGTCCTAAAGACCAGAGTTTTGTCCTCCTGGCCAGGCTCATTCATGTTCAAAAAAATCCCCCAAAACCACCACCACCACCAACAAAAACTGCACAAAAAAATAAACCTGTCCTAAACAAGCTACAGTCACCAGAGAAGAGATGGGAGGAGGAAGAAATAAATTCCATGCATCATTTAAATAATTCAACTCCCACTTCCTGTGGGGATACAGAAATCCCCAGGAACAGTAGTCTTAAACAGTCTTAACAAAATTAGCTGCCAAGTGCTTGATTGAACTCAAGGTTGTCTTCCTCATCTGCCCATTATTCACCCCTGTAAATAGCTCTAAGTAATTTTTTTCTTTGATTCCAGAACTGATTTAACAGTTTTCTGGACTTCCACTCTGGTCAAAATAAATCAACTGGTAATCAGCTTCAGAACACATCTAAAGAGCTACCTGCAATTACATTAAAATAAAATGCTTTTCTATATTCTGGAAAATGAGGAAGAGTCACTCCCTTGTACTTTCTTCAGTGTAGAAATCCAACATTACTTAGACCTGCAGGAATTTGTGTACAGTATCTTGGCCCCAAAAATTCAGGGCTGATTAAAGCCTTGGTATTGACTTTTCACAGATGAAACGTCCACTCATGTTGCCAAAATTTCTGTGCATGTCAGTACTGTAGGAAACCATGTTACAAAGTAAGTAAGGCCGAAGCAGGAGGTCTAAGCTGAGAGTAAAACATCCTCTGAACAACCACACAAGGAGGCAGCTTGCACTTGCCAAATCATACAGATTCTTCAGAGGGTCTCATCAATTATCTAGCAAAGGAAAACACAAAATAGCTCCAAAAGAAAAGGGAAGTACTGACCCCTAGCAATCAATCTATAACTGCAGGGAAAAATATACCAAGCAACTTAAACCTATTAAGATACAAGCAGAAAAAGCAGCTGAAATTTGAGGTCACCAAAAATCAGGCACTTCAATTTCCCACCACAAGTCTAGGTAAAAAGTTTTCCTTTTGCCTTCCATAGTCACCAAAAACGTTTCTACACTTTGTTTCTATGTGCCATTACTTCAGGACTGGAAAACTGGACCCATAAAATGTTTTCTGCTGCAGAGATGACACATACTTGGCACAGGCAGTAGACAACATCCATATAGTTTATAAACAACTATCAATCTCTCTTTTCACTTCAGGCAGAAGTCTGGGAGACTGAGCACAGTGACCCAGCCATGGGCAAAGTAATGGCTTGGAGGCAGAAATTGTAGCTGCTGAGAGATAACAAAGTCACCAGAAAAGGCCAAAAAATGGTAGCTGGTAAATGAAATCCTGCAATGGGCAACTTGACCAAAAATCATTATAGTCTGCACTGCAACAGCCAACTGGCAGGATTTTGGGGGTTTTCTTGGGGGCAAGATGGTGTTTCAGTTTTCATTATTATTTTTAAATTAAGTTCCAAGCATCAAATGAGACTTACTGATTCTGAGCCCTGTACTTGAGACTACTGCTGTTTTATCAGACAAAATAGTATGAATGATTAAAGAATATGTGCCAAACTGCTCAGCTCATTCACTCTCCTCAAAGAGTAGATCCCTGTCCTAAGAAGTCCTTAACTGCTCCTTAAGCTCAGCCAATGGTCCTCTGAGGTAAGAACCTTGCACCACTGACAGTCTGCAATCCAGTTTCAGAGCTGATCAACTCAGTTCAGGAACACCCTGCAGCTTTCCTCTCAAAACCCACCAACAGGACTAGAAAAGTACCTCAGCTAGATGCGATTCCTAGATCTCTGAGCTATTTCTTTGGGAAACAACACTCTATATACTATGCATTCCCTACCACCATGAAGGTATCAGCTGTACTTGTAGGAAAAAATAATAGCTAATTAATGAACAGGGAAAAAAAGAGGCATTACCTTTTGATTCTTCGGCTGGCAACTCTAAATTTAATTCCATTTGTGAGGTAAGACTCTCCATAAAACATTCACACTCATAAAACCTATTGTATTGGCAACTCCTAAATGTAACTGCTTGAGGGATGACACTGAAGTTCGGAACACACATGGCAAGCACATCCTAAGGCAACTCTACAGTTGTCCTTTTTTGGCAGCTTGTGAAACCAAGAAAGGATTCTGCCCAGGGGTGCAGGAAGACGGAGGAATGCCAGCCCCTCAGAAAGGAAGCCAGGGAGTAAAGCCCCATACTCATGGCAGTGTTCATGTACTGCCTATATCATGGCCAGACCCTCACCAGGAAAAAGTTCATTGTTTTCAAAAATATTTTGCAACATGATCACTTCCTTCTTCTTCATGCCCCCACTAGGTGCTGTTTTTCCACATGATGCTCTACCATCTCCCAGTAGATAAATCACTTTGTACATAGGTTTTAAGTGCTGGGGCAATTCTGATACACCATTTTATTTTTTCACCTGACTTGAAATAGATTATGAAACAGAGTGTATTGAAAAAGTGAAAGCAGAGCTTTACTAGCAAAGCCAGGCATTTAAAACTCTGTAGTCCTTTGTGCAACTTAAGGCTTTCCACTTTTGTTGATTATTCATGAACAGGAAAAGAAAAATGTCGTTTTACCATAACTGAAAAGCACAGGAGAAAGAAAACATCTCACGTTTCTCACCCAGCAATCCGCACAGGGGTGGTTGCTGTCTTCCTCATCTTCACATAATCTGTTATCTGCCACCATACAGCTGTCCCCAAGACACATCAGCAGAATAGTAAAAAAGAAAGAGGACAGATGCAATACCACAGGACGATACTTGTTTGCCACCCAAAAGTTAATGCCCCATGTCACTTTGGCAAAGTGTTACTGGATTTTTTTTTTTTAAGTTGATGGCTTGATCCAAGCTCTGTTGAGAAAATGTGCGCAATTCCACCCGCTTCAATGAGGGCTGGATTGTGGCCATCCCAAGAAGAGTTCACTCTGCAAAGATATTTCCTGCAGTGGGTGAGCCAGCTCAAACAGTGCTGATGTGGCCCTCCGAAATGCGATGTGCTGACTGCTCTAAACGCACAGGACTCTGGGCTCAATGATCCCCTCAGAGCTGCCATGGCACAGAGCAGAACACAAGCTCTAGTGGGGATCTTCGAAGCACTGCAGCAGTTAACACGTGTAAATGCCAAAGTATATGACCAGGGAAAGTAGGACTGAAATGGGAGAACAAATCCACCCTCAGGCTTGCTGGGACGGTAGGTCCCCTTGCTTTAAAAGTGCACTGTTAACCTTTTCCCTGTGTGGCCTGATCAACTCTTGTAATGCCACTAATTTATACACTTGGCATGAGATCTCCTCCTGGAAATAAGCTAGTCAGTCAAAGCAGTAGAGGCAAGCAACATAAAAATCCTTTGTTTCTTGCAGAAAAAAATTAAAAATCGTTTAGCACATTTCCACACACTTCTGCTTGGCACAGAAAACAGGGACTGGAACGCTTTAGTTCCTGCAAAGCACAATGGAATCTGTGCCATAATTCACTGGGCTCCAGTCAGGAGTTTTGGGCAGAGGACCAGTATCCAACTGTAATGTCTGACTTAAGGAAAGCAATTCATTACACATCTGTAGAGGAGTTACCTGGCATCCGGAGGACATTCTTTAAATTGACAGCGTCAACGGAAGTTTCCAGTGCTCCCTCAGAGAGCCCTCTGAACGCTAAGCACAGCAGGCCAGGGCGTTTCCTAAAGTCAGGAATGTAATTCTACACGATTAACACGTGTATTACGACTTAGGAAAAACCAACAGTGAGTTATTGAAGGCTTCACATTCTGCCACTTGACATCAACACACAGCCTTCTGCACCATGGACCTTTGAAGGGAGCCCGCTGAGGCTGGGCTATGCCCTTCTCTCACCCACACTTTGGATGCCTCACATCTGGGCTTCTCCAGTGATCAAACCACTGTGGTGCCAAAGGCCCCCAGGAACCCCGCAAAGGCTGTCAGAGCACACTGCAGCCATGGCCCTGGTCAGCAAGTGCCCATCCAGGGTGTTGTCCCACACCTGCCTGTTCGATGAGTTGGAGGAAAGGCGGTACTGGAGTGACAACAGCTTTGGGGGCTCCTTGCAGGGACAGAGCAGGTGAAACCAGCAGGCAAAGGTATGGGGCTGCCCTCACCACTGCTGACTTCACCCACAGGCTGAGCTGGGGGACTCCTTTCCATTACTTTATTGGGCTATACTTGTCTGTCTGTTCTCCCTGAAGACTGCACCCTTGGTATCTTGCCCTAATCATCATGTTGCTCATCTACATCTCTAGTGTACTTCTACAGCCAAAACCTTTAAACTGCAAGAAATCATCGGTGACCGTGTTGCTCATCAGGCAGGTATGGGCACTAAAAAGAACTCCAGCATCAAAACAAATGAAGTGCACAGTCACTGCAACCACATGTGAGGTATGGACAACAGGTGTATGGTGGTGCACATTCCTTGGCAGGACATCCTCCTCTCGTCAGTCACCCTGAGGACAGAGCTGCCTTCTAACCCTGCTACCTTGCAGGTGTGACTGGCTGGCTTGAACTGGTTGGCATCATAGGTGATGGAAAATCTTCATTTATATCAGGGCAACCATCCACAGCATATCCCTGGGCAAGGGTTTGTCAGTCAAGACTTCCAGGAAAAACCAACAATGTACCACACAGAGAAGCACAGGGATGGATTGAGGCCCACCTCCAGTTCCCTTTAAAATGTCAACTACAAAGACATGGACAGCGTCTCACAAACAGCCAGCAGGACCAGGGGATAAAATCATGACAGCTGACAAGGGAGGACTGAGACTCAGTAAGCTGTGCTTTGCTGCATGCATTAACCAAGCAACAAAAATTTATGGAAACAGTTCCTCCAACTGGGCCCAGAGCTGCAACAGCAAAAGCCATTCTGAGCCATACAGCTCCCAGAACACCACTGTTATAATTTTCAGACTTGCATTTTCCATCTTTCCCTTTCCACATTCTTCTCAAGAGACGCTGTGGACAGCTATGCCTCAAAAACAGCCCCTTTGCTTTATTCTAGACAGTTCTGCCACTACAGCATAGGTTTTCCACTTAAGACGGTCACTTGGAGACTGACATTTGGCTCACAGACACTTAAAAATATCCCTCACCACATGCATTTGAGTTCTTTCATTCAAGACTTCATTCAAAGCTCTTCAGTGCTCTCCCAGCTGAAACCTTGGTGGCACACTTTTTCTCCAACTTATTTTGGAACCTATTCCTGCTCTGAAGGGAGAGGCATCAAGTCATTGCTCCTTCAGGTCCCATGAGAGGACAAAAACCCCTGACTGTCCAGAAGAATTGAGCAGGTGGTTTTCAAGCTCTCCTGGCTGCACAGCTCTGGCCCTGGGGCTCCTTGTTGCCACCCACACTAATGTGCATGGCCCAGGCTCCAAAACACATGGTTTACATCAGGCCACTGTTTCAGCTCCTGGAGAAATACAGCCCACTGCTCAAATCAGCCGCCTCTTCTGGGAGAGTAAAACACGAAACCCATTCCAGCAGCAGGTCTCCTGAAAGCTTCCAAACATAAGGCAGTGAGATGGATACGGATGGATATAGCATAGACTATAAAATCAGGCATGGCATGTAGGGCTGTGACCCTTCTAAAATAAAATCCTCAATTGCTAAGAGAAAAGGGAGCAGCATTTATGAAGAACATACTTTGTATGTCATAAAAATTTAATTATTCCCAATTCCCTAATAAGTAAAAAATGAAAAAAGCTGAACATTTGGCATACCCATTTCGGAAGTGTTTTTAAAACCAGCTACTTCAAAAACAGCACTGGAAGGTGGCTTTTAAACCTGTCACTCAAACTATCCCTTCGTCTAGATACATTTTCTCCACCTGGCTGTCTAATGCTAACTCACATTGATATTACTCTATTTTTCTTTGGAATTCTCATCAATGCATCTTTCAAGGTGCTGGTATTATTAACTTGCTTACATGTGAAGTATTCGACGTTCTTCATCTGGTGAAAATAATTCTGTTTCTGGTGGATTGTTCTCTTTTACATGGCTTAATCGTACCAGCCAAAGATACTGCCAAAATGACTGACAATGTAACGATTTTTCTTCCTATGCAGGATAGAGCCATAATTCTGACTCCAGCTGTTCCCTGAGAGTCCAGCAAACAGAAGATTAGGTGGTTTCATCAGCAGAATAAGGCTTACAGCCTTTAAGTTTTTTATAACAAAAATCAGATCTATAATATTTGACTAAGTTTCAAATGTATATACAGTTATCCTTTCAATCTTTGTTCATTGACCTCAAGTCTAACCTTTTCTAAACTTAAAAATGGAAGACTATATGGAGGGACTGGACGTCTGTGGTACTCCAGTTTGACCCAAAGCTCCCTGGCTTCAGTGGAAACCTCTAGTTTATCAGGCCTGTCACTGGAAATTTGATTTGCAAGAAGGAGGACGCATTGATTTTACAGAAAAACAAGTTTATAGCAAAGCTTGCCTATTTCTTTTACATCAACGAAGATGAATAGCTTGAAGTGTCAATGGACCTGATAAAGCCATTGATCCCAAATGATTCCATGCACACACCTTCAACTCCTCATCCTCAGGATAAAGGGAATATTAGCACTTCTTCCCTGAAGTGCACCTGAGGCTTCCCAGCGCTGACAAAGCACTGCCTCACCTGACCCTTGGCTATCTCAACCGGCAGCTCCTGTGACACTCAGACTCTTCCTAGTGTGCAAGAAATTCACATTCCTTGGCTTCAGTGGATATTCAGTTGTAGAAATAGCAGAAATATCAACTTACAACATCTTAAGCCCTGTTTCTGAGATAAATCAGAGCCTGAGGCTGCTGTAAATGGTGTGGTCTGAATTTAATCTCACTGCAATCACAAACATGAAAAAAGCACAGGATAAAGTTAAAACTGAGTTTGTTTTCCTCTGGATAATCCTCGTACAGGCTGTTCTCTAGCCCTAGTCAGAAGTTCAGTGACAGCAAGGAAACCTGCGTGAGAAAATTAGAACATGAACCCACACCAAGCAACTCATGCTATGGCAAGACATTGTCAGGAACAAAACACCCCCTTCAAAGTCTGTGTCTTTCCATGCCGTGTTCATGACTGTAGTCACTACATTGTTTTCACATCAAATTTGTTCTTTTTTTCATATTCCGGTTCTTTATTTACTATAAACTGAGGTAAGTTCTGTGTTTCTCACAGTCTAAAATGAAGTATACTCTACATCAAAACTATATCAGGAAAGTTAAGAGCAAATGTAACATTGCCACAAATTTAACAGACTTAGAATTTTGGTTCGTTTCCTCTTTAAAATTAGGGGCATCTGACTCATACTACTTTTTAATGCATATTTTTGTTGTCAAGTAAGGGTTTGAAAATGCACTCTCCATTGAAGAGAAATGGACAGCACAGAAGAGAAACCCACAACACAGTCCTGAATACTTGAAAGTCACGGCTTCCCTGGGACATCCCTGACTTCCACCTGCACACATGCACCATCCTCACACTCTTCTCACAGCCACCTGTACAAAGCCTGGGGCCTTTAACAGCACTGGCCCTGGAAACAGCTGAGTCAGTGTAAAAGAAGCCCATTGGTATCACAAGCAGTAACACTCTCCTCAGGGGAGAGAAGTGGGCTTTAAGCACTGTTCACATTGCTCTCTCTGACTGCAGGAGAAGGGAGGAGAAGAAAGCCCTGAGAGATTCCAAAGGCAGCAGGATCCCCCTGAGCAACTCCATGGTCCCTCGGGGCACAGCCAAGGGCACTCAGGCATCCATTTGGTGCCTGGGGCAAACTCATGGGTTTCAACAGGCTCTTCCATGCAAGCTCCTGGAGAGCAGGGCTCCCCTTTGCTCTCCACTACCCCAGTCTACTGCTTGTCCCTCAAACATTTCAAAGGCTGTCAGAGGTGTGGGGATACTCGAAGTGCCACTTGAAACTCAGGCAGGATTTAGTTGCACAACCCATGATGAGCAGAAACACTCTTATCCTCCTCTAACAACCTGGCAATTTTATCCATGACAACAGCAGAAGAAGGCACAAAGCTTCAGCAAATAAAACAGAATATTTGCTCAGACTGACTTAGTCTCAGTGACTTTCTCACAAGGAAATGTTTTCTTTAGAGATTTTCACGAGGGAATATATGCAGAGCTTTCTCTAAACTGAAGGGGAAACTGATACTTCTCCACCCACAACGGATGCCCACACAGGTATGGCTAGATGGGAAGGATGACAGGATTACAAGCCCACAAATGCCCTTCTCTCCAGCACTGGCACCAGCACGGAGCTTGCATGACGCTACTCTGCCCAGACTGGATGTGGGTCCAGGGTGCGGGACTTACTGCACTGCAGCTTACCCACATTTATTCTCACCCCCATGCAGGCTCGCAGATGAGACAGCTTATTTCCCTCTAGCTGGACCTCAAAGGATGCCCACAGGCGAGGCAGTAAAAAAAGAGAGTATTGTTTCTAGGCTGTCAGGCATCCCCTCCAGCACCACTCCCTCCCCGTGTGCCTGCAGCCTGAGGCAGCTTTGAAGTGGGTTGGCAAGGGACACAAGTCAGAGCCAGAGCAGGCACTGCTGTGAGCCAAACTCTGTCCTGCTCCCCGCAGGCATGGCCATAGATCTCCAGGATGGAAAACACACCTATTAAAACTGCACTGCTCATTAGGAGGCTAACTAAACCGTGGCAGCATCTTTACGCTGTGCACCTGGATCACTTCCTGTGAACCTAAATCTTCATTCCACTGCTCTCCTTTCACATCAGTGCAATCTTGTTAAAATCAGTGGCATGTTACAGAAGCAGTCAAGTGAAGAAGGAGGCCCTGCTTGTTCAAAGGCTGAAGAAAACATTGTGCATAGCTATCCTGATGGGAGATACGGGTTAGGCTTACAGGAAGTCACAGCAGGCAGCTCAGTTCTCTTTCTGCACCAGCTTTCACTCCAACCTCATCAAGCAGTGGTTACCAACATCCATAAAGCACAAAGCTTTGCATGCTTCATTCATATTATTCATGTTATATGAGAATTTTATTTTTAACTAAATACTTCTATCCAAACACCCAATCTCCTTCCAAATTTCTCTCCGCTGTTGGTTGCTGGGATGTTTCATGGCCCATCCTCAAAGCAGGAGACAAAGAGCAGCCTACAGCCTACTCTGTATTGGTTTGTGACAGGCTGGGGAGGGGGGGGACACATGACAACTCTCAGTCATCTTCACCTTTACATCCCCTGTAAAGTCTGTTCATCTTGGGTATTTTAACACTCAGCAAATGGACTACATGAGTCATTTGTGGACACAGCAACAAGTGTTAACCAAGCCACAATTATTAAAAAACTCATGGCTTCAACCATGATTCAGAGAGCTAGGATTTTGAAAATTTCAGAACACAGTGAACTCATTTACACCAAATAAAAAAAGAAAAGAAAAGAAAAAAAAAAAAAGAAGAAAAAAAAGGAAAAAGATGATCAGTAAGAGATTTCTGAAATGAAGATTGGCGTTGAATCCAAAGTGTTGGCAATCTGGATGCTGTGGCTCTGCTTTTAGTTCATTCCTTTTTGCAAATCACAGACTTCACCAAATCATCCTCAAGCATCCTACTTGCGTTTGGGGGGATTGGTTTACACCTCCCTCCGCAACCACCTCAGTATAGATAAATTTTCTCCCCTACCCAGTGAAATAGCACGAATTTTTTAATGTACTGGAGATTCATATGTTTATGTAAAGTCTTTCCATTCCATCTCTAGCTGAAGTGCATGTTCAACTTTCCATTAGAAACTGCCAAAAATGCCTCAGACTCACAAAGTCAGAGAGCAGGAATTCAAGCTTCATCATGCATTGAAGAAAAAAAAATTAAAACTCTCCATTTTTATTTCATATTTCAAAGCCTTTCATAAATCAGAAAAGTTAGTTTCCCAAGGTGCAGGGGAAACAAAGAACAAAACCCAGGCTCAACATTAGTCTCTGCTCTTTCATTAGCAGCTCACAGAGATTAAGTTTCTTCACAGAGACTGGAAAACATACATCGTAAAATAACATAGCCTTTGCTGCTTCCTCTTAATGGAAAATGCAAATAAAAACCACTAAAATATTATTTATCTCAATATAAAACTGTTCACAGTTCATATCTTGAAACAATACCTGCTCTGATTCTTCTAAGTAATTTTATTCCACATTATTTATTGCAAAAGCTTTTTCAAAAAGTGCACATGTAGCTTTGTACCCTAAAAGGGAAACTGGTGGCACAGACTTCAAGGCTCCCAAAGTGCAAAATTCATAGATCCTAGATAAAGTGCATGCCAAGGAAATGGAAAAAATATTATTGCTGTTCTTAGGAGCTCTGCATTCAGTTAGGCCCAAATAGGAACAGATCTTCATTACTGATAAATTACTTTCTTATTTAATTTCATTTTTCATTTCATTTCATTTCCAAAGAGCAACTTTCTGGAGTCATATTCAAAGCAATGTCTTCATGCAAAGCCCTGGGCTGTTTCACACGTTACAAGCAGCTCTGTCATAGCTGAGCAGAAACAACTGAGACATGGCAGCAGCCACTTGGATTCACCTGATCACAGTTTGTCAAGTAGTAGCTGGGACAGTTGGCAAAGATTTTACCCAACTACGTTGAAAAGCATCTAAACATATAAAAAAGATGCAGCCACAGCTCTGCAGGTTAGTGAAACAAAATCTATGCCATCTTCCTTGGGTTAGCCCAGGGATGGCTAGAACTGAAAATATACATATCTGCATTGGTTTGGTCTCCAGTGTTGAGATGTATGACTTGCAGTTTCTCCCCACAGAGCACAGAATATCCCTGACCAGTAGGATATACAGCAAGAGGAGCCTCTGGGGAAGAAAATCAATCCTTCATGTTAATAAAACCTCTGGAAAAATCAGGAGAGCAAATCTCAGGAAGGACTTCCAGAGTCTTTAACACCATTGCTAGCAGCCTGCTAGACTGTACATTACTGATGTACATGGACTCCTATTTTATGCTATTCATGTTTGGTGTTTGAACACCCAAAGCGTGAGATTTGGAAGGAAGGATGCAGTGGAAGGGTGCGGTGATGCAGCCTGCTCTCTGACTGCTGCTAGGTGACCTGTCACACCGGGCTGGCACTGGTGCAGTTCAGAGGAATGAAGCTTTCTAACACCGAACACCTGCCCAGCACTGCCTGCTTTGCTTGTCAGCTCTGAACCACCCATCAGCAACACTGGTGACCTATAATGAGGTGGTGATGAACAATAATTCCCCCTCTCTTCAGCCCTGAGCTCCTGATGAAAACCAGCCCTTACTTCCACGGCAGCAGTATCCTCTACTGTCACAGGGCTTTGACTAGATCCGCATGGCAAGGATCTGCAATAACTCAGCAGAGTTCTGGGCAGTCTGAATCTGGGTGTTCTGAGTGCCCAGTGATGGGCAAGCAGCCCTGCAGTGGCAGCAGACATAAAGCCCTAGCTCAGATCCCTCAAACCAAGGCTGGCTGCTAAGAGCGAGGCAAAGAAATCTGCACTATTTTACAAGTAGCTTAAGCAACTTGCTACCGTTCTCGGTTGGCCATCTGCTACCATTCAGTAGCACAAACATTTTGCTAAAGCTGCAAAGCTTCCTGAAACACAGTGATTTCCTTCCATACAAAGGGGCCCCAAATTACTCAAAAGCTCCTACAGACATTTCAAAGTTTCGTTATTTGCCTTCTTGGCTTTTTTAGGGACTGCTTGCAACCATCACCAAAGTTTGGGGGTTTTAAAAATATATTTATACAACACAAGCAGAGAAAAAAAATACTTGCAAAAGGCCTCAACTGCTGAAAAAGCCAAATGGTTCCTTTCACATTGCCAAAAATCTTGCAAACTCTATGTCTAATTTTACGAGGCTCTTATGTTTGGATTCATAGGGTCTGTTTCTGCCACCCTTACTGCAATTACTAGCAGCTTGTTCTGTAAGGCCCAGCCTTAAGAAAAATCTTGCTACTCCCCAAGGAAAGCAATAGGTAGAATGGTAGAGGCGCTAAAAATAATTCCCGTTTTCATGCACAACACCTTCCTTCAGAAACATCCATACTAACTCATCAGATACTCTGATGCTTACGCCCACCAGACCCTGACGTCCATCAGTTATCTGAGCTCTCACTTCAGCTTTCTCAGCTGAGCCGAATCCTTCCTCTCTCCCTGCTGGTGTTGGGAAAAAAAAAATCTTGTTTTCTCTTTTATTTCCTTCTCCCTTCCCTCTGTTGACACACATATGCACAGTTCATCCCTCCACTGCCAACGGGAGTATGGACCATTGTCTCCCAGACACTCCCACCATGCCGCTGTGCAGCCACACCAGCTGCCTGTGACTGCCCTGTGCTAGCATAATATGGGACAGCTGGCTTGCCACCACCACAAGGAAAGACTTAAGCCAATGCAAAGCGATTTCTCTTCTAGTTTCACTAAAGTAGTGGCTTGAAATCTGTTTCCATCCCTCCAAAGTTTCATACTCATTCCCTGTCACATCATCAACTGCAGGTTTCCAGCCCAACCTGCACAGCGTGATACCAAACATGATCAGAATCCCACAATGTCTCACACTACTCACCATCCCTCCCTGAGGGCAACTTAAACAGCTTTTTCCTCTGTTTTTGCAGAGGAAAGTAAGTGTGTTTGCAAAGGTGTCTGGCCCTCAGCAGTCAGCACTTCCAAGGGGCATGGCACATCCTGCACTGGGGACTGACTTGCTGGGAGGGCAGATGAGGAGCACATACAGTCTGAGACATCTTGTGGCAATAAACTTGCACTCAGCAACTGAAACCCAGCAGCTCTGACCTGACTAGGAAGGGTTTTCATGAAGACATGTACGGTGCCCACTGTGCATTCAGTCCCCTGACTCCCATTTAGGCATGCATTCAGGCTCTTGGAGCTTGACTTTACAGTATCCATCAAGAGTGAAGAAAAGGAACTCAGTGCCCTGGCACAGCAATCGACACATTGCAAACAAAATAATACATTACTGTACACATCTAACATGAAATTTTGGGTTGCTAATATTGCTTTTTAAGGTTTAGACTTTCTAGTCTAAATACTAGACTGTTGCTGTGCCATCACAGAAGAGCTTTTCTTTTAATTTCATTTTCTTTTGGGTTCATTTCTTTGTAAAGACAGCAATTTGGCTTCTGCATACATTCAGCTTTGGGCAACTGGGCAACTCACAAGACATCAGTCATTAATTCCTGTTTGGAAAATTTCAAGTAGAGGAGAGCAGGATCTTAGGTTGAGCAGTTCTTTGTCACTGCAGCATGGAGAAAGTATTCAACTCATTTTTAACAGGGGGCTTGTGGAGCTCGGGAAAGGTGAGATGTAACTTTGAAAGTTTGTCTGAGACCTTTGAATGAAACCAGGCCTTGTGATTCCCAACCCACCTCTCCCTCCCCAGTAACACAACCTCAGACACTTATCAAATACATATATTAAAAATCATGCAACCTGAAATCAACCTGAAGGCTCAGACCAGCAAAGGCAAATGGAGCATTTCCATCATTGCCATTTGTTTTTAAATTGTTTATAGCACCTCTGCTTTGGGAGACCAGAAACATCAAGCCAATGGCACAGCTGGGACAGAGGCTGATGAGAAGCTCAGTGACACAGACAGCAAGGCTGCAAACACATAGCGCAGAGCACCCACTCCTGCAAAGCGCAGCGAGCCCTCGACCAAGTCACCGCATCACTGTTGGCTTCACACTGCTGCAGCCTCCTGGCACGTGAGCTGAGAGCCATCTGCAATGCATCCCGTGCTAAAGACCACACAATTATGTCACCAAACTCGGCATGGCTTCAAAAAGAGAAAGACATGCAGACTGTGTGAAAGTGCAGCTCAGTTGCTCATGCAGGGCCAGATTCTGATGCCATTAGGTATTTCCATGGGGCTGCCACATGAAGCAAGACAATAGCCATCAGGAGTTACAGCATCTAAATCCAGCTTTCCATCTATCTGGCTACAGCCTGCGTCCTGCAGTGCTCTCAGAGCTGCCCCAAGATCTCAGCAGTGAAGGCAAAATTAAACGCTGTCTTCCTGAGGCTGAAAACATGAAGCCTGGCTATTTCTCAGAAGGGTAGCAGGGGTGAGTGCTGGGTGCTGCTCCCACACTGTCCTCCCTCGGCAGCAGGAGCATCCAGAGGCTCTGAGAGGGCTGGCCAGGCAGGCGCAGGGCTCAGGCTGCTCTCTGGGTATCACAAGCTTCCAGCCATGGCAGAATGTCTTGCCAGTTACATCCACTGCTTTCCATTGTGGGAATTTTAAGGGAAACTCAGCAGTTTTTCCCTGATACCAACTAAACTCTCCTGCACACCCTTCCAAGGACGCCACTCTGAAAGAAGGGACATCGCACTTCGTAACAGAATACCAAAACAAATTATGTTGACTATTCAATTTCTCTTATTTCTGTCTTCTTTTTAGAGACAAGGAAACATTAACATTCCAGCTCCAGCAGTCCTGCACTTTTTCCCAAATAGAAGTTTCAGCCAAAATACTGCAGTCAACTGTACAGTAAACATGATGACAAATAACCATTTGAAGAGCAGCCTCTTATTTTACAGCAAATGTATATATTAAGAACCAACTTCTCCAATGGAAAAATAATCAGTTTAGCGCAGGAAGAATACATCAGTCGGAAAGATTTGCTGGAACCAGGACCACTGCAAGATGCCCAAGAGGACTTAATAACTATGTAATAGTGAAATAGCTGCACTGGAACTGTGAAATATGAACACACTCCACAGTCCTCAAAGAGTAATTTACTCTGCTTAATGAAGAGCTGATTTGATGACTGAGTTACTCACTGAAGAAGGATGATTTAAAATGCACACTTCTCCAGACCACTTTTTAATATGTACATAGTTAAACTTGGATGTACGTTTTATGTGTTCTTCCAGGATGAGAAGTTTTGGATGGCCTTCCTTACCACAGGATTTCAGTATTACACTTGATGTAACTAACAATTTCTCTTTGTTTATGAAAAGCTCTCTGTTTAGAGCACATAATTTCTACATGACTTGAGTCTTTCTTCCACTTTTCCTTGCTTCTCCACTCCTTGGGACTATTTGCTTTAAATACAGACCTGCCAAACGCAAGCACCTACACCAAAAAGGAGACACATGCAGGCTCATTTCAGAGGCACTGAAGAGTGCCCAGCTCTCACCACAGCAGAGGGACAAGACACAGCCAGGGTACGCAAACCAGCCTGGCACGTGGGAAAGGCTGCTGTGTCCCCCTACACAGAAGTCATTTATGAAGAGAAAATGGCAGGCCAGAGGTTATGAGTTCAGTGGGAGTGAGGTACAGTGACTGCTGCTTGAGAAAGGCACAATTTAACCCAGAGAGATTTTAACCATCCTTAAAGTGCTGCGAACAGTATGAAACACGCTGAAGTTTAAACACACATTTGCAGAAACTCTGAGTAGGAGAGAAGACATATGGGTGGGATATGACATTCTAAACAGCAATTCCAGGGAGCTGGGGAGGAAGCATTGCCATTTCCAGGGCCACAGGACCCAGAAGCTATGTGCCTTAGGAGGGCAGGACGCATGACGAGATCTGGAGAGAGGTGGGTACCAGGAGAGAGGAGCTCAGCAGCCTGCATAGGTCTTGCTTTGGACCAGAAGCACATGGGCTGTCAGCACAATCTCTCATCTCCTCAGGCAAATCCAGACCACGCGACGAAGGAGATGCTGTGTAAACACTGATGTTGCTCTGGTTAATTCTGCTACCAGTATAGTAGTTAAGTACTCAACCATGTGGTACACTGTGGAAAAAGTTATTTTTCATTACAAGATGTCTAAAGTTTAAAGAGAAACCAGGCAAAGCAGACACTTTCCAGGTGCTTGTGCATCCCCCAAAGGAAATGAATCCAACTACAGAGGTGCTGCAGGCAAAAGCTGCCAGTACCTCAAGTAAGAATAGATGTGAAAGCTGCAATCAGAGAGTCCCCAGGCAATCTAGCTAGGTACAGGGGCAGTGCAAAATCCCACTGCTCTAAATGCTTTTTTGGTAAGAGGCAAGAAGTGGAGATGCACGACTAAACCACACTGCCCCTCAAAATCCCTAGGCATCCAGGGTGTGGAGGAAAGTTAAGAAATGTGTGCCCCGAGACTCAGAGAACAGAGAGCAAAGCAGATCTCAGCAGTTCTCTCTTTTTTTAAAATCTTGTGCTATTTAAGCCACTGTCTTGATCTTGGCAGTGCTTATTTTGGCAGTTCAGTTTGTGAACATTCAACACAGATCATAGGTTTTGCAGCCAACAGTGCAAGAGAATAAGCACCAGTATAGCAAACACATATAAGAAAATGTAAAAATTATTTCAAAGGTCATGCATAGCAAAGGATCTTCAGACAACCTCACATTTCTTCAAGACACCCATCACTCCTCTACTGACCTGAAAATGTAAGCCATACCACTCCTCAGAGGCTACGGGGTTAGTGCAAACATAGCCAAAACGCAAGCTCTCAACCCACATGGAAGAAAAATACTTGGGCTTCTCAGAAGACAGAGGGAAAGGATCTCCCCATCTTCAGTATCTGCTGCTCTCCTCTGGATTTAACTGCCTCAGAACCCACCAGTTCATCCCTCTCTCTTGTGCTGGGCAGGGCCACTGGCTGCAGAGGTGAAGCCGTCCTTCTCATCTTGGGGAATAATGAAAACACTCATAGCTCCAAGTGAATTAAATTTCAACTGCATTCAAAGGAATAAAAACAATCCTGCAGTGCAGCACACCAGTGAAACTGCTGCTGCTTTAGGGAGCTGCAAAAGAGAAAAGACATGTGGCAATTTCAGAGATAGAGAAAGAAAATAGGGAGTGCTGGCACCTGCCTGGGAAATCAGTGCAGAGTCTGCAGAGCTGGGAGAACCTTCTCAAGGCTACAAAAAAGTGCAGTACACCTGCAGCTTGGGGGAGAAAATAGCAGCATGGAGCTTCCCAAGAGGAAGGCACATCAATGTCCACACCATTCCCTCTGGAGAAGCCACCACTTCTCCTACTTAGTGCATTAGCAGTCTGCAGGAGACATACCTAACATCCACGCTCCCTCCTCTTTGCCAGCAGAAAGCACACCAAAAGGTAAGTGTTCCCATGATACATGCATGCACCCAGCTATGGTTCACTTGGGCAGGCAAAGGGGGGAATAAAGGAATACTAATTTATGAGGACAGGTAACTCAAGTTAAACAAGACAAGCAGATCCTGACACTTCAAAACTAGGGGGGAGGGGAGGAAATGTTGATTTGGCTGCAGTTTTTTGCATATTTAGGATCACACCCAGGCTACTAAAGACAGGTTCACTCTAGAGGTCTTTGGTTAGGAAAAGGTTCCAGTCCTGATTATACTTGAGCTGCAGCAGCATAAATTTAAGAGGCCTAATGCCTGATGCCAGAACATCTCAACGCCACCTTAGCCACACTCCTGAGCACTTCCTCAGTGACAGAGAGAGGTGGGTGATGTAACTAACTCACAGCTACAGAAACTGTGGGTTCTAGACATGCACCAGAAACTGAGCCTGGGGGAAACACTGCTGTGCTTCCTTGATGTGAAGACAACAGCCCACCTGCAGAAAACTGCATACAATGACACCAAGTCCAACCTAAGTTATCTTGAGAACCTAGAAGTCACATTCCAGTGTCCTTCATGGGAAATATGAGTACTGGATATGTCTCAGCTATATTTTTGGGCAATTGAATGCTCACTCAGCACACTGGATCGTAGAGGCAAGATCCCATTCCCCCTGCTGGCGTGTCTTTGTCTTGCTGCATTATCTACTCCACGCCCCCGCCGATTTCTTTCTGTATAGATCAGCTTCTGAAAGCATCTTTTTAACCACATGTCCAGCCAAAATCAGTCCATGTGCTGTCTGAAGAGCTGGAATCACAGACTTGGACAGCACAGGAGCTTTCATACATCTGACACACCCAGAGGCTGGTACAGAGCTATACAGTTAAGACCATTACAGCACTGTCCTAAATAACTGAGAAGATGCATTCCTTAGCGCTAAATGAAGTGGAAAGTTCCCTTGGAGACCCTTCTGCTTTCTCTGTTTATGTCAGACAGTCTAGACAAGAAAGGAAAATGAGTGTTAGTGCTGGTGTCAGAAAGGCTCTTGCTCTGAGCATAGCTTCTTCGTAATGTTTCTCCCAAATTTCTCCCACTGGCCACAGGTGGCGCTTGAATATTGTTTGTCTGAGCTAATGAGGTGGGCTTCTATAGGAGGACTGTTTTCTGTTGTCAGCATCCATTCTTCCACACATGGGGTCTGGCAGCAAGCAGCAAATCTCTCCTGGCAATACACAGTAGGATCTGCCCCCTAAGCTGGCTCCAGCACAACATCCTTCTCTTATGCTTCCTTGGCCCAAGGACTGCCCCAACAATCCTGGGCACAGGCCCCACACTGACTTTCCATTTTGATAAACAGAACACAGTCAATGACAGCCCCAGCCCCAATGCCAGATCCTTACTGGGGAAAAATCTTTCCTTTCTTTCCACAGACAAAAATTGAAGGGCCCTTTCACTTCATTGGAGCCCACACACCAAGCCAGGGCAGCCTCCCCGTCGCCCAGACACAGCACTTGTACAAAGGCTCCAAAGTGCAGAGTGAGCTTGGGACAGGTCACCTAGACAGAGCACATGCAGTAAAGGCAGTCAGCAGGGACCATTTCAAACACAGCTAGAAGGTGAGAACGCAGGACCAAGGGCAGCAAAAATGCTCAGCAATAGCTTTCACTCCCTAAGAAAGAACTCCAGAACCCACCAGCCCTCTTGCATGAGACTGCACTTGTTCAGGACACAGTCTGTGTTTAGTAGCTTATAAACTGCTCTCTGAACTGGAGAAGGAAAAGTGGTGCCCTCTTCAATGTGGCCAGCACACCACCAGGGACAGGGAGCACACATGCAGCCCACATGCAGTCCTGTACAGCCACTCTGGGGTTAACAGCACAGTATTCCCACTCCAGCAGGTTTTGGTGTGCTCCAGAGTTCCATAGCTGGGAAGCACGGAGAGCTCTGTGCAGCACTATGCCAACACATTTGGGTTTGTTCAGGAACAGGCCTAATTTTTACAGCACATTGGTGTGGGACTGCAAACGAGGAAAGATTATATGGATATTACATGCAAAATTTTTTGCGAAGTGTTAGAATCTCCAAGAATCACTTTAGACATTACACAGTCAGGGCAGCAAGAGCCTGCAAGCACTCAACAGCTAACACTTTTAATCAGAGGCTATGACATTTCCCGTGGATGTTTCCCTCACTAGAAGAACACAAACTCCTGTACTCTTTTCCCTCCTCCTCTCATCAGCAAGCGGCCCCAGAGATCCAGTTCCCCCTCCGTTTGCCACTGCCACAAGGGAGCACAATGATAAAACCGCTTCCAGGAGTGTGATCCCAGGCATAACTTGGATGGGCACAGCAAGTTGCAGAGACTACAGCAACAGGTTCAGCAGATCACGCCGGTTGTTTAGCTGCACACTAAAACTCACCAGGAGCCACGAGTGACACGAAGTCCGAGGCTCTGCTGCACAGCCCAGAGCTGCAGGAAGGGTTGGGGAAGATGCTATCGTCCCTGGTTGGCTCCTCTGCAACTACAGCACGGGGCTGGAGATGGGACAGCCACCATATCCGGAGCCTGGGGACAAGTATCCCTCTACCGCTCTGGCTAGTGTAACCCCAACAGATACAATCTGGCGCAGAGATGCCCCCGCATGTCTGTCTACACCCTGTCTTTAGCCGTGCTCTGGTGCAGACTTTGTGGGCACAAGCTAAGGAGATTCGGTTCAGCATTGCCTGCGATGCAAAAAGTGCCGCGGGGGCTGCAGTATACGGCCACTGCTCCCACGAGGGAAAGGACGGGTCAGATCTGCCACCGCGTCCCAAAACCCCACATCCAGAGCAGGTTAAACCAGAGGCTACGAGCCCGCGGAGCTCTGACAGCAGCGCCAGCCTCGCCCAGGCTCATACAGGGTTCGATCCACACGACTCCGGCGGCGGGAACGACGAGAAGAGGGGTCTCTCCCGGCTCCCCGGGGAGGCGCAGCGCTGCCCGGTGTCAGCGCCGCTAACCGCGCGAGCGAGGCTCCTCCGCAGAGCCCAAACGGGATCAGCATGCGGTTCCAGCGGAAAAAAGGCGTCCGCGGGCTAAAGGCAAGCGGGAGGCTGCCACCCTCCGGTGCCCTCGGCTCACGTCTGGCAGCGAGCGTCCTTGTGGGCTGCAGCCCTGCGCTCCGCAGCTGTCCGAAACGCAGCCGAGCTGCAGCGGGCTAACCGCGGAGGGTCCCGACCGCTCTCCCAGAGCCGCCGGGGTCCCGCTGACCCTCGGTGCCGAGGCTTTCTCGGAGCTCCCCTCCCCGCTCGGGCCTCCCTCCGCGCCCGCGGGGGACACCGGCCGGGCGGCTCGCATAAACGGGGCAGCGGCAGGTGCCTCCGCCGGGGCAGCGAGGCGGCCCGACTCGGCCGGTGTCCCCCGCGATGCTGCCGCGGCGCCTGTCCCCGTGCCGGGCGGGGGCAGAGAGCGGCGCCGCAGGGCATCC
>VZRL01002366.1:1123807-1186344 GCA_013397895.1 Origma solitaria | reverse complement strand
CCGCCCGCCCCGGCGGCCGGTTCTCCTAGCCTCCCCTGCCCTGGCGTGCGCGCACCTGGCTCCTTCGGGAAACATCCACCCGAGGAGACGACGAGCTCCGAGCCTGCCCCTCGGCTTCAGAAGCCTTGCACTGGAGAGAGGCACTGTTACATCTATAAGGCACTTCGCTTTTTGATTTGTCTGGCTCTTCCGACAACACTCTAACCCATATCTCCCATCTACTTTTTGCTGCACTGCTGAAGAATATTTCTGTAACAATTTCTGTAACAATAATGGGTCCTCTGCTGTGGAAACTAAACAAAAAACAAAACAAACCTAAATGGGGCATAGAAGTTCTTGCCTGCTATGAATGGAAAGATACAAGAATTTTTCCAGGTATTGAGAAAAATAAACACCATATTTTCTGGGAAAAAGAAATGAACAGACCAAACAAATGCACGAATCAAAAAAAAAGGCAAATAACAGGGGGCAGGCTTTTGCACAGGAATCTGGCTCCACACCAGCTTTTGCTCAGACACCTGCCTTGGCATGGTGCTGCACAGCTCCATAGCTGAGCACGTGGAGGACTGGCACAGAGAGGCTCCAAAGTCTCAGGCTACATCTCTGCTGCTGTACGTACCTGCTTCTGGGACTCTGGCCCTAGTCACCACTCCGGCCCTCCTGGCCAAGCTGCTCACAGTCCCATGCTCACAGGACATTGGCTGTCTCCCCACTGGTATCAGCAGGCACACAGAATCCTTCATGCTCTACATGTTATATATGTGTGTTTTCATCATTTGCAGCATCCAAAATGAGGTACAGACAGTGTTAACTGATTTGCTGAATGTGTGTTCACAGCAGAACACTGTAGGCTGCATACCCTGGTGATGTTAAAGTGGGGTGGTTTTGGAGACGCTGTGGGACATAGGGAGCCAAACCTGGCAGCTGCTCATCCATACGAGGTACAGGGAAGCCTCCTGCAGAACTACACCTGGGTTTTGTTTCATTGCAAGGTTATCACTGCACTCTGTAAGGAGGCCTGGGAGCAAGCTGAGACTGGAGCAGCCATGCACAAGGTAGGGACTGTAGCCCAGAACTGAAGAAGGGAACCACACTGGGAAAAGTAAAGGGAGTCCTGAATTGTGGGTGTCTCCAGAATGCTGTCTTTCACCAATCCTGGAATATTTACTCCTAGAACTTGACTGCTACAGCCTGGGAGAGGCTTTTAAAAACAAAGCAGCATACCAAACAGAAGGAGTCTGTAGATGACAGGGTTTCAGAGAGCTCAAGTTAAGGCACATCTGTAATACCACATGTTCAGTATATTGCTGTCTGTTGTAGCCTCCTGGCTTTGCATCACACTGAGCAACACTGGTCACTGTACCCCTCATTGCCCTGAATGGTGCCCTGCTGCTTGAGAGCACCACTGCTTCATTATCCCCTTTCATCTTTGGTTCTCCCCTTCCTGAGTGGCATTCTTGAGGATGTGGTTGCAGTGCAATACCATCAGTCACCTAGTGAGGAATGGAATGCCAAAGTGCAACTTTGAAAGGCCTTTTCTGGACTATGAATCAAGGACTGACTTGAACACTGACTGGTTAAACATTTCTCACATGGGACACCAGCTGTTTCTGAAAGAAAGTACACTTCACTAGCAAAGCATGACAGCTAGAGAAAAAAAAAAAACACAAAAACAACCACACGGAGAGATCTGGATATTTGGGTCAGAAGTTTAGCAAATAAACTTATGTAAAGAGTATCTACTAGAGTCAAGGATCTCAGCATCACAGAAATCCAAATCCTGCCTGTTATCTGCAGCAAGAGCTGTTCTGTGTGAGGAAGGTATCGTTGCATATGGTGGGCATTTGGCAATTGCAGTGGATGGAATTAGTGGAACAAGTGTAGTAGTGCCAGTACTCCCTGACAAGGATGTCAGAGCTTTTCCTAAGACAAAATGGTAACCGGCAGGGCAGGAGGAACAGCCTCAACACACACCTCCAACACCCACATAGCCCCCCTCACCCATGGATGGCAGAGGCAACACATGGGACCCCCCATGGGAGCTGACATTGCTCAGCTGGCTCAAGCCCACTTGCTGCTTTTTAAATCACAGCTCTGAAAAGGGAAAAATCACGGCACTTTCCAGCTGGAGGGAAAACGGTACATAGGTGTATTGGAAAGGGTGAATCTTTGCAGAGTTCACAAATCCAGAAGGATTTTCATTTTCCTCAGTAGTTTCTTCATTCCTTGCTCTATGCAAGTACATCCAGGGAAGACAGAGGGTTGAATATGCAGGGGTGTAGCCATCTGTCTGGATGAAACTATCCACCATGCTCACGTGTATGGGCTGTGCAGTCTTGGAGGTTTTTCATTTAAAAGACAGAATACCATTAAGAATGTGCATAACTCAGAAAATAACCAACATGCCATGCTGCAATGAGTATGGACTTTTTCCTGTGGCAATGTGAAATTTGTTTCTTTGCAGGAAAGGAATTTTCTGTAATTAGCCCAACTGATATTAGTGTAACATCTAAGACTAAATTATAACCTAAACCAAGACAAGGGATATTTAGGATTGCTGACACTTTCTTATTTATGCAAATGCTTCTCTTTCAAGCCACATAAGGCCAGACAAGTAATCACTATATGCTGGAGAATCCTGAGCAGATGCAATGCAGCAGCAGTTTGTTTTCAGGATTTCTAGAAAACTAATTGAAGCAGGTCCTCAGCTGGCACAATCTAGTAGAGCTTCTTGCCTCACCTCCTTTCATCCTGTTTGGAAACCTTTTATTTATACCAGCTAATGGAACAGCTTTTTGCATTTGGCAAACAAACTTACTGACTCTTGACTTCTAGAATGTTTGTCATTGATGCAAAGGAAAGATAGCTGCAGGCTGTGAAATAGAAATGGTACTCCCAACAGTTTGTAGGGGCAGGTTTACAAATGGAAGAGACAGGCAGACAGAGGCATATAAAGGAAAAATTTTAGTGGGCCAAATTGCCCAGATACTTTTAAGCAATTTCAAGACCTCTGTACAAAGAGTTTCTCTCCTCTGTAATTCTCTGCAGTACTGGCTGCAGTTCACTTGGATACAAGCAAGCAGGATTCAGCTCCAGCATCAGCCCAGGTAGGAATGCGGCAGCATGGGCTACGATACAGGCATGGTTCAGCACCCAACAGCTTAAGCCACATCTGCTGTGGAGTGTTTTCTACACAAGCTGCAATCACAGCTTCAGATCCCGGTGAAAACATAGCAGCATTTCACTAAATTCCAGTGACATTTGCTTTATTTATACACAAGAAAGGAGGAATGCCACATTAAACACTGCCAAGAAAGTTTCTGACCACCTACTCTAACGGCAACTGCCGTTCCACATAATTTTGTTTAAGTTATCTAAGCCCCTTATCTTGTAAATGTTTTGCATCTGTTTAACACTAAGCCTGCACAAAATGCCAGGAATATCTATAGGCATAAGCCTAAGTGTTGATTTTACTCCAAGATGAACAGTTTTAAGCATGTTAATAATGTAATTCTTTTGAGTTGAAGTGTACAATTCTGTCGAAGGCCACTAATAGAGAGAAAAGAGGCTGAAAGAGAGCCAGGAAATACCTTCCAGCAATGTAAAACTACGTGCACCAGTAACCATTCCTTTTCTTTGCAGGTTGCCCTATTTCAGTGTGAGCTACAGGTTGGTAGAAGCACAGAGAGCTGCATCATGTAAAATAAATGTTCATTTTTTAAAAAAGAAGACAGCACAGAAGATATACTTTTTATGGGCAAGTAGCCAATAATTTATTTGCTGAAACCTTTTCTTCTGGTTTATTTGCCTGGAAACAGTTTCTTTAACGTATTTGTTAATTATTTACATTTATATGTTTTGGTAACCCTCCCACTTAAACCAAAAGAAAGATTTCTGTTGTTTTAATAACAAAATGGTTCAGGCGTGTGTTCTTGAAGATATCTGCAGTATTTACCCAACTCAGCTTCTAGGTAGAGATTCCAAAAAGAAACCTGCCAGAAGAAAATGAAAAGCTGCTTATGTTAAATGAAATTGCCAGATGAATGTCAGTGGAATCTGAATTCTTGTATGCCCATCTGGTAGACTCATTTAAACAAAAACTAAAGAAGAGGAGATTATGTCATTAAAGAATGAGTGCAAACAAACAAGGAGCAGCTAAAGTTTTTAAAGCAACTGTAGAGCTGGCATGCCTTGTTTCTTGTGTTATGTCTGAAAACATGTATTTTCCATGTCCTTCTTCTATAGCAGTGTCAGTGCTTTGGCTTTGGTTGAACTCGATCTTAAGAGTCTTTTCTAAACTAAATGATTCTATGACTTTTATGGACAAAGTGCCCAGCACTGCTTTTGTTGGGCTCCATTTTAGCAGCTCCTCTTGCATGCCAGGTGCCCACCAGAGCCACTCTATCAATCCAGTCCTCAGCTAGACAGGGGAGAGGATATATAGCAAAAGGTTCATGGGTTGAGATGAGAGTAGGGAGAGATGACTCAACAATTACAGTCACAGACAAATAGGTTTGACTTGGGAAAATTAATTAATTTTATTACAGATCAAATCAGAGTGTGGCAATGAGAAATAAAACCAAAACACCTTCCCTTACCCCTCTCTTCTTCACCAGCTTACTTTACTCAGATTTTCTCTACCTCCTCCCCCACTGCAGCACAGGGGCACAGGGAATGAGGCTGTGGTCAGTTTAGCACATTATCTCTGCTGCTCCTTCCTCTTTAAGAGGAGGACTCTGCACACTCTTCCTCTGCTCCAGTATGGGGTCTCTCCCATGGGAGACAGTCTTCCATGAACTTCTCCAATGTGAGTTCTTCCCACAGGCTCCATGAATTGCTCCAGCGTGGGTCCCTTCCACAACATACAGTCCTTCAGGAGCCAACTGCTCCAGTGTTCTGGGACTGGGTCACAAGTCCTGCCAGCAAACCTGCTCCAGTGTGAGCTTCCCTCTCTTGCCATGAGTCCACAGTTTCTTCCAGGAGCCTGCTCTATTGTGTGCTTCCCAAGGAGTCACAGCCTCCTTCAGAGCATTCTGTTCTGGCATGGGGTTCTCCATGGTCTGCAACAGGATCTCTGCTCTACCGTGGACCTCCATGGACTGCAGGGGGACAACAGCCTCACCATGGTCTTCACCAGGGCCTTCAGGAGAATCTCTGCTTGGGTACCTGGAGCACCTTCTACTTCTCCTCCTTCACTGACCTGGGTTCCTGCAGAGCTGTTTCTCTCATATATTCTCATTTCTCCAGCCGAAGTTGCTGTTGTGCAGTTTTTTCCCCCTTCTTAAACATGTTATCCCAGAGGTGCTGCCACTGTCACTGATGGTTTCAGCCTTGGCCACGGGCAGATCTGTTCTGGAGCTGGCTGGCATTGGCTCTATCAGACATGGGGAAGCTTCTGGCAGCTTCTCACAGAAGCCATGCCTGTAATTCTCCCACTCCTTGTCACATATCCCAGTACAGGGTGGTAGTAATGCTGCTCTTCTCCGTTAAACTGCTTCAGCTTCTGGAGCAGATTAATATTTTCCTTTGAGTGTTTATGCATATGAAGATAGCTCTGTGTTATTCTACAATGCAGTTTGGTAAGAACAGTGAATGTAATAATGCCATGTCATGATCCCCCTATTCCTCATCTCTTAGTGACACTGAGTTGATATAACTCAGCCATCGCTGCCTTGCCAAACACCTTTCAACACTGTAACTAGTCAGCATTAAAATAGCAGAATGTAAGTGCTACTTATGAAAGTCTTTGCAAAATTTATATTTAAAGCCTCAAGAACATGTTTCCTGTGTTCCTGCCTGCTGTCACAAAACCCAAGTCCAGCTTTGGAAATGACAACCTAATGAGAAGCAGGGTGGGTAAATGAAGAAAGCCCTGAAGCATGTCAAACCTGGGTGCTGTTGACTGCCTGAAGCACACAACCCCCAGTGGTATGGGATCTCTGCCACTGTGATGCCTGGACAGCAACGTTCACACCCTAGGAACTGTCAGGAGAGAGACCGACTGACACAAGCTTTGATGATGGGCGCCATCAGAGATGCAACACTGTCTGTCCAGGTTCAAGACCATTTCAACTGCCAAAGCTCAGTCAGCACAATGAAGTGTCGAGTCCTGAAAGCTTCATCATGGCAAGCAGCAGTCTAATAAAAGGTGTGTCAGCTTGCCCACTCTTACCATGGGTTCTTCCAAATTAAACACGATTGTGGCTGCTTCTGAAACAGGGAAAAAAATGCCTCATCCCTCTGTACTGAGCCCTCCACAGTGGAAGAGTACTGAACTGGAAAGGCATGTGATTTTAAGCTGCCGTTCCTGCATGGTGCTTGTGCATCCACACTGCAGATGGTGGTAATTTTGAGACATAGCAAAAAGCTTCAAGCAGAAACTTGGTGAGTTTGAGGCTCTACAAAAAACCCTGACCTATGCCATTCTGCCAAAAAAACCAGATTTTCAAAACAACTCCAGGGGGTAGAGGCCATCTGAGTTGCATGGACAGGTCCTGCAGCACAGCTTGTCTACCTGATGTAGAGTTTAGGACTTCTAGATCCCCATTTTCACCCTCCTCTCCCTAACTCCTACAGCAGTCAGCTACTCTGACAGAAACTAGGAGCGCTGAGGACATAGCCCAGGATGGACAGCAGCTCAGAGCAGTGATTGCAGAGACACTCGCATGCTGCTGGCCCAGGGATGAGGACAGGGATGGGGACAAGGAGCTCTGGTCCTGTGAGGAAAGAGCTCTCAGCAAGCTTGGCAGTCATGGAATTGTGAGAGGATGTGCTTTTTGAATTTGAGAGCCTCAGAGGATTCATCTCCCAACTAATAACGTCTGCTGGGCCCATATAAACTCCACCGATTTACAAAGTTGTCCAAGCCTGTTTGTCCTAACACTCCCTCTGCCCCACCCATAGGAGCAAGTGATAGGCACCTCCATGAAACTCATGTTCCTGGAAACTTAGGAGTGAGGAGACAACTCTAATTTTACAGCAGTAGAGGATATGTGTTCTCTGAGATCCTTCTATTAAAAGAGAAGGCTATTGTTATGGCTCTATTTGGCAAGAAATGAACCAGGATTGATCAATGGCTTGTGCTTACTGTTTCCTTAATGACTATAGCTGCTTTGCTCTCACAGTGGTTTTTTAGGGATATTGTTTACTCTAGCTTCAGCCCTACTCAGGATACTTGGAATTCAAATAAACTGCATTGCACTGCATTTTCTGGCAGGGACCCAGTGCAATGAATTTCAAACTAGTGCTTGATTTTGACAGCTACAAGTCAGAGAGGCATCTCACTAGTCAAGACTAATTTTTCCAGTTGCTACACAGCATGAACCTATGAATTTACTGTCAGTCACATTGCTGAGGCCACGTTATCCCTCAGTAACAGCACCCTGAAAACATGGTGAAGTGCAGATGGTGATCTGCAGAGTTAGGTGACTTTGAATCTGTGGTATTTAAGACCTGAAATTAACTTTGGGTATGTCTACTGATATTTGGAAGAAAGACAAAGGATTTTCAACCTTTAGGGTGAGTCATATAGACTCAAAATATTTGGAGTTATTTGTGGTTGCAGATCTTAAACAGATAATCGAAAAAGTGTGAGACAGACATGATTTTTCATTAATTAAATAGAAAAGAAGAATAAATGAACTTTCTTGAGGTCAAGAAATCTTCCCCAAAAATATTATCCTCCCCTCTGCCCCCTCACCCGATATTATATATATTTTCAAGTCAAGGTTTCTTGAAGAGCTTTACAAAATGCTGTTTGATGAGCATAAAGAGAAAGTATCACTCAGACCTATTAAACACTCTCGCCCATGCACAGAGCAGGCTAGTTAAGGCTATCTTTAAAGGGGAAACCTGGCCAAGGCATCCTGCCTCCTGCTTATTTTGCATGCAGGAATTAACCAGAGCCCCACAGGCTCCTCACATGCTCCAAGCTTGTCTCCAGCAGCACTGAGATGTTTGTGCTTCCTCCTTCTCTCCTGCCAAGCAGCTCCATTGCCTAAATCTTCGTGTCAGCCTGGTGACTGGAAACAATGCTGCCATTGCACAAGCTGAACCTCAGAACACGGAAGGGTTGTGCCTAATTTCTTCATGAATGGTCTGCCTGTCACCAGGGCCATGAGGAAGGCCAGATCCATGCGCAGCCCTGGCTGCCACCCTACATGAGCCGGCTGCTCCTGCTGCTGAGCAGCAGCAGGCACTGTTGATATTTGGCTCTTAGGATATGCTGCCTGGAGGTTTTCCTCAGACAGATGCCCCCAAAGTGGCCTGGTGTTGCCTGGCTGATCTCACTGGGGCAACCTGTAGGGCAGCACTGCCCCTGGGCACAGCTGGGGCTGCCCAATGGGGCTGGAAGATGCTACCGGGCCAGCTGTGCCTGTGAATCAGGCACAAGGAGGATGCTCTGCTGAGCATGACACCACCATGCTGTGAGGGGCACAGCTCTGTTGCTGTTGCATCAAAAGAAAGAGAATGGTACCATGATCTGTCTACCTTGAAAAACTCAAAAAAATCCAGAGGAACTCATGAAAATTGTGAACTGAAACTGATTTAATAGCATCAGCCAGGTCATTTCACTTTGAGGGGGAACATCTGTGCAGACAGATAGAGATGAAACTTAAATAATTCCCTTTGCATTTATCCTTCCAAGTAATTGACATTGCCTCTGCAGGCACTCACCTTTGAAAAACCCTCACCACATCATGGTCATTTCTCAGCAGTCTCTGGTGCCTTGTTCTTGTATGTCTTTCCTTTTTCTGCCTGCAGGCACTTCAAGGCAGGATTAATCTTTTTTCTCCTGCTGTATGAAACCCAGAAGAACCAGACCTCCACCTCTGTTGGACTCTGGTAGCCCCAGAATGAACAAGGTCTATGGCTGCTGTGCCTCAGAGTCAGGGCTAAGTTGGGTGGCAGCACTCCACACAAGCCATACTGCAAGGGGAACAGCCATCAATTTTCTGGGAGAAGAGGCTGCCTGAAGGAAAACTGCTGCTGCAAGTTAGATGCAGAATTCAATATTTCCTCATACTTGGGATACTTGGCACAGTGGTTATGAAAATAAATGACAATCAAGTCTTTTTCTAAAGAAGTGGGTACAAACATAATTTTGATGCAAATTCTTTTCAGAAACCAATTTTCCCCGTGAGACTGCTGGCATTTAAATGCATTTTAAGAGCTAAGAAAAACACTTAATTTGTTCTTTGCTGCCAGACAGAAACACTGTGTTTCAGATTTGTCTCAAAAACTTCCTGAGCAAGTGGGTTTGCCTTGTTAACCTCCCTCTTAGTTGTGGTTAGCTTCTGCTAGGTGCCAGTAGTGCTTTGAGCCTATTGATTTTTTTTCAGGATACTAAAGAGATGAATGTTTTGAATACACATCAGAACTTATCTTCACTGTTCATGAAGGACACATAATTGAAATAGAGATAAGGCTACTGTTTTGAAAAAAATAGGCAGAAAATTATTTTTTTCTTTTTTTTTTTTTCATGAGAACACTGAACCACTCATTCTAATTCAACAGGTCAAAATTTTTGCCACCCCTCTTGGATTTTGCTATCTTGAGCAAATGGTTTAGTACCATTCATTGGAATGGTGTAAAATTGAAGGAACTGGATCTTCACTGATCAGTGTTGTCAGCACCTAGATGGCTAACCAAGGGAATCTGTTGCTGAATTCAACACTGAAGTGATTTCCAATGGGTCCATTACAGCTAAATGTTTTTCAAAGTCTCTCTAAGATGAGGTGGTGGGAATTTAGCCTTAGGACAAACAGGGCCTGGGAAAACTGCCCACTAGAATTGTTCCAAGTCTCTAGAAGGGCAATCGAACATTAAGGCATCATCTCTAGTCCAGTGAATCCCTCAGCGGAAAATCACTGCTGGTCAGAGGAGTACTGTAGGGAACATACATTTTTTCATATATGAATTACTATACATTTTTTCTATTCTTATCTTCTTCCCTGGGCATCAGCCTCTGGCCATTCCCAAAGACAGGACACTCACAAAGATCTAGGATCTAGGTGAAACTTTGGTTTCACCCAAAAAAGAAATTTCTGGGGCTGTGATGTGAGTTGCCACTACAAAGGGCAGCTGCTCTGGTCACACAGTTTCAGCAGAAAGCCCACATAAGGGCAAGGGGTCAAAATCTCATCTCACCCACATCCTCCAGGAAAAGGATCTACATGGACTTCCACCAAAGATAACTGAACTCAGACCACATCTTTGTGACCCATGAAAGAGCATGAACAAGAGCTGCTCTGAGTCAAACACTCCCTGCTTCATGCAGAGAAGGCAGCTATCCTTCCTCCCAAACTAGAGCAGAGGAAAGCCGAGGGAGATGCTCTGTTTTTAGTCACGTACTGTTCAGGATGAAGTTTTAACCCTGAGTACATCCATAAAGCAGCTAGCCAAATCTATCCAGCTTCCAGTTATCTATCTAAACACAACCTAGCATGACCCAGACTGGACTTAAGCAACTTGTGTATATAAGCAGAATGCCATGAGAGTGCTCCTTTCCATGCAGCGCCCTAGTAACACTGAGATGTCAGTAACCCTGGGAGATGTCACTGCAGACACCCTTATGCACCCCTGCTGCTCTGTCACAGCCTCACAGAGACCGGATTCAGGTTCAACATCTGAGACACTCATCCCTGAAGCACTGTGGGGTTTGGATCCCTGCTATCCAAACGCCTTCCTGCTACTGCAGTGTAATGATTGCAGCTGGCAAGGTAACTCCACGTTGAGGCAGCAGTGGTTTGGGTACTAGAGAGAGTCTTCCCTGAGAGCTCACATGAGCCCAAGATCGCCAGGAGGTGTGTGGAGCCCAGCATTGCAACCCCCCACAGAGGAATCAAGCTGAGCAGCTTCTGGTCCATGGGGACACAAATCAAGGCCAGGTTGGATGGGGCTTTGAGCAACCTGCTCTAGTGGAAGGTGTCCCTGCCCATGGCAGGGGGGCTGGAACTAGGGGATCTTTAAGGACCCTTCCAACCCGAACTGTTCTATCATTCTGTGATAGCAGCACCTGCTGGGACTGGGGCAGAAACACAAGACAAACGCTTCTCTCTCCCCCAGTTATTAGTTTCCCAGTAATCCCAAAGAACATCACTAGAATCTTCAGGGGCACAATGATTCTCACTTTTGGTACAATGATTCTGGTCTTTGATGTGTCTTAGGTAATGCTATTTTGCCTTAATTAGATTGTGGTTGTTCCAGACAGTCTGGGATCACTAAGATTCCCGGGTGTGAGGTGCTATGGCCTGGGGAGCTGTCATGATGATCCAGGATTTTCTCTGCAAAACAGGGAGGAGAGAATACACATTTCAAACCCTCCAATCCAAAGGACTTTGTGAAATTCCTTCAGTTCTACTTCACTGACCATACCTTAAGCCCCACCTTCTGGTGAATGACTAAAGTGCAGGGAGAGACAATGCTCCGAGTTAAGTTAAAACAAGAGTTTTCAAGACAATATAATTCAAATAGAAAAATGCCTGAACTACACTTTGTATATTTCAGGAGAATGCACTGATTTTCAACGAAGTGTCCACAAAATACCTTAAAAAGGCATCATAGTGTTTTATTTCAAGTAGTTTTATCATGCCGGATTCCATTTTCTTCACTTGATATAGACTGTCACGTTACAAAATAAATTTTGTATTTTAAGCCGTTTTCTCTCTCTTCTCAGTAATGGCAGTGAGCAGACACAAATCAAAACTAGTCCCATCATAACCCCAGGCTGAGTCATGGGTCTTGAGTCAATGACTCTAGAAAGTTGTGGTAGAGCATGAAGAAATAGGGAGATGGCCCAAGAGGGTGCTTTTCAGCTGAAAACACCCTCTGCAAAAAGGCTTCTCACTAACTTGTGCTAACCAAGAGGACAGAGCATCCATTTCTGAAGTCTCTGATCCTCTCAAAGATACTGAAGAACCTCAGGCACAGATTTTAAAACCTGATCTAGATATACCATGTCAAGCCAAAATCACATCAATACCATTATCTTTTTTCCCATCTAAACTACAGCAACTACTCTTAAGCCACAGCAAAAAGTGTCTCTGAAGTAAGGCAAGCTATGGAAACACAATGTGTAATTTATGTATGGCCATTAGTAAAGATGGAAAAGAGTTCCAGCTTCTTTTGGCACAATTTTTCAAAATCTTTAATACCAAGTAGCTCAAACTTAACAAGACACTTCTCTAGTCCTGATGGAACTGGAGATGAGAAATGTTCCCAAATAAACACAGTGAAAGAGAGGTTGCACAGGAAGAGTCAGATGGAAAGACAGCAAGATCCTATTCTTGTATTGTAAAGCCATCTAATATTTTTGTTTCAGAAATTTTAAAAGTCACTCACCAATACCAAGAAAAAATATTAAAAGAATATGTTAATGCTTTCATCTATTAGTCCTATTTGAGAGCAACTGGAATTCCTCTTTTTAAAGGAAATGCTCTAGCGATCTAGAATAGTCAAGTCTGCCTTCCATGTGGAATGAGGCATGAAGATCTGTCAGCAGAAACGGAAACAGCTGGCCACCACATGTTCCTTACAAAGACCATGGTTTGGATCATTACATGTTACTTCTATCCACAATCTGACTTTCAAAGTTCCACATCCACTGCTGTCAAGAGAGGATGCTGTAAAGCAGAACATAAAATGTCTTACAACCTGTGCTACCCACACACACCAAAAGAAGACATGAAATGAAACACATTTCTCTAAACACAGGTTGACTACCAATTCTCAGCCTAAGAACTGCACCCCTTTTACTGGGAGAAGGCAGCAGGTAGTGAAGATCTGGTGTCTATGTATGGACAATAAATTACTTTTCTGTTAGACATAGCTGAACACAAAGTGCACTATTCAGAATATTTATAACAGCGCAAAGGATGTGAAAGATGAGTGATGACCTGCTTTTGTTTGCACTTTTGTGGGGAAGCTAAACACAAATCCAGTGGATGCAATCACTGCAGAGGAAATCAAATTAAGGCTTGCAGGTCTATAAGTCTTTACTGTTTAAAAAGAAAATATAATTAAATAATGATGTGGCACACATTCTCCTTCACTCACGCTTCCCCAGTCTGTCACCTCACCTCACTCAAAAGAACTTAAGCCAGACCTAGCTACACAAGCAAACCCCTGGGCTTACCTGCCCAGATGCAGAGGTCTACTCATGAGAATGAGCTGTATCCAAATCATTCCAGCATAGGCTCAAGTACTTTCTCAAAGTTCAGAGCTCTTGCTTAAGAATCCCTCAAAGTAGCGTCTTCTCTGCACAATAAAATTTGTGGTGCCACAGGGGGGAGCTTGTGCTGTGGCTAAAGCTCATCCCTTCCAGATCAAGAGAAAAGGACAGCTCAGCAGCATTAACGACTTCAGCAACTGGAAACTCTGTTCTGGAAAGGCTGAAGAATCATGACACATGCATACAAAGTGCACACACACTTTAATAAAGATGTTCCTTTTCAACATGATCTTAGGTGACACTTATTGACTTTGCCTTGAAAAAGCAGCCAAACCCGTAACTTACAAACTGTAATTCATAAACCTTAGCAACTTCCAGTTGCCCTTAGCATGGTAAAATCACAGAATTTGATTTGGAAAAGACCTGTAAGATCATTGAGCCTATCCATTAACTAGCACTGTCAAATCCACCACCAAACCATGTCCCTAAGTGCCACATCAAATAGATTATTATCATAATGACAAATCAAATAAAATGAAAATTCCTATATTTTAAAGGGATAACTAAAGCAAACGAGTAATGAGGACTAGTTCCAGACATCCACTGAGATGACTTACACACACAGCATCCCACCTGGAGTTAACTTTACTCCTTGCAGAGCCATGTTTGGCTGTAAACCCATCTTGACAGCTGAAGTAAAAGCAGGTGAACAAGCAATCCAAAAGGCAAGGAATCTGTCTCATCAAATTTAGCCAATAGATGGACTTGAAGTCTGCTTGAAAACCCTTAAAATCACAACCGCGCTCAGAGACAAAACCAGAGTTAAACCTCAGCTCTCAAGTGCATTCGGAAAAGAAGCAATTGGGTAGCCTGAGGAGATGAAAAATGCCAGGGCCGCTGTCGGACAGGCGGGCTCAGCAGCAGCGCGCTTCCCACGCGAGGCGCGCACGGCGGCAGGATGCGGGCGGCTCCGGGGCGCGGCCGGACCGGACCGGACCAGCCCTGCCAGCTCGGGAAGAGTCTCGGGAGAGGCTGCACGCACACGAAACCTTCTCTTCTCTCCCCTCCCACGCAGCCACCCGGCTGGAAGAAAAAACAGGAATCCCGGGCAAGTTCCCCACAAAAAAATCCCGGTAAATCTGTTTCGTTATCGGAGGTCGTTGCCGCTATTTAGAAAAAGAAGCTCTGGGAACTTCTCTCTAAAGTGTGTGAGGGGAGGGGGAGGAACCTGGGTATTTTAGGTTTTGCTGCATGTGGCTCTAATAAAAACAGGTAATTGTTGAGAGATACCATAAAGAAAAATACCTTCCTCTCTTGTACAAAATGAAGTTTCTCGTTCCCGAGGAGCTGACCACGGCACAGTTCATAACCATCATCAGGTGGGTGATGGATACTGGTGGGTCGGAGCTGCAGCTGGGCCTGGCTGCTGTTCTCCAAGCAGGTATTTCCTAGTGCCTGTGCTGGGACATCTTGCTTCCTTTGGTGGGGAGGAGGATAAAAGTGTTAGTAATGTAATGGCTTCCCTCTCTTGCAAGTATTCAAAGAAAATCAACACTTACTTTCACGAGTGCATTTGGGAAAAAATGCAGTCTTTTTTTTTTTTTTTTTTCCCCCCATTCATAGTCTTCTCTTTTCTCCCAATCTGTAGTGAATAAAGACTGTGTAAGACTTCTGTTCTGCTTTCTTCCTGCTTGATGGACTTGGTACTGGGGCTCTGTCATCTCGTTCTGCTTATGACTATCACTACCTTGCTTTCTTACTGCACCTGGCTGAATTTGCTCAAGTTTAAAGCAGCTCTTGAATGTGAGTGGTATGAAATGTGCTTCTAAATTATTCTTTATGAAACATTACATCAAAGAAATCTAGGCAATACCAAGCAAGTCAAAACCACAGACAACTTCAAGCCGTGTGACCTCAGCTTTATCCTCCAGGTGGCATTTGGCCACAGAGGGGTCTAACCTGGATACTTGTCATCTTGGGACAGCTAAGATGGTCCAAGCTCACCATTGTATACAACATCACCACCTTCAAAAATGAAGAAAGAGGATCTCTGCAAACGTGTTTTAAATCTCTGAGTGTGACTTTGGTACTGCATTGTATTTCCCTACACAATCTAGAAGTAGCAGGTAAAGTTTACAGAGCATAAAGGGTATGTAGTATGTAAGTTTCCTACTATATCTCTTCTGATGGAATAAATATCAAATAGAAAAATCTGTCTAAACTTATTTTGAAAACTGCATGGCCAGCTTATGCAGTAGTTAGATGTGGAAAAGTAACAGTGATATTCTCTAAGGAGCACACAATATGTTTATTTTAATATATTTTGTTCAATTCGAGCACTGTGTAGTCTCCAAGTTCTGCTGTGAAAAGTATAGATAACTTCTCATGAGCCTTCCTGTTCCAGAACACAGTATTTATCACAGAAGTGTACAATACAGCAGCATAGCTTAGGCCTGTTATATAGGTCAGTATCTGCAATGCACATGAGAACAGTTTGCCACCCAAAGGGAGAGGTTGCCACTGAAAAAGAGAGTGAGTGCAAAATTTATTTTTGATAATCCAATTAATGTTTGAGGAAATCAATGTGCAGTCATTTCTAGATCTCTGAATAAAAGGCAACTGCTGCATGCTTGTATATTTGATAAGTTTTATTATGCTGTATCCTTATATTAATGCCTATGCAGTATGAAGGCTTTAATACAAGATACTGACTGGGTTTTTTACACATTATTTTCTAAATAGTGCTACATTTTACTGAATGTTTATTCATTTTTTTTGTGTTGGTACAACGTGCAAGCAGGAGGACACATGATTTTAATAAGTTGCATAGCAGCTATTCAAAGCCATTATAAAAACATATTCTTTTGTAAAGACTTTTAATTAGGCAAGAAATGTGCTTGCTTTGGACAATGGGCTTGGGTCACAATACCTATGTAATTAATACAAAACCTATGTAATTATTTTTTATTTATTTTAAAAAATCCCTAAATCAGTAAATGGGGCTAACAACTATGTTGTTCTGCTGCAAACCACTATGTCAGTTTGCTTTGGTACCTCTGAAAATGTACATCATCTACATTTACTAGGAAAACAGATGACCTGTCCTGATTCAAGCTGAAAAACAGTGCTGTAATTGAAAAGACCTAGTCCTGAGCAGCATTGTGTTTGGTACTACAGAATGACAGTGTAGCAATCTTTTTTTTTTTTCCTTTAAACAATACTTTCTCATGACCTTACTGAGTTCATGCTACTTGATTGTGAACTGGGCCCACTGTTTACAGTATTACTATACATAACCAAAGTTCAATGTAATTAACAAATTGGATCAAATTCATTCTTTTGGAAGAAAAAAAAAAAGGGACTGGTTTTCCTGAGGTTTTGGAGAGCTGGCTTGGTACAGAGTGTTATTTCCGTACCAATGCATTTTAAACATAAAGAAATCACTAGCTAGAAGACAGATGGCTAGGCCAGCATTTTCAGTGATAATATCTTATACTGCTGGAAACTAAGTTACCAATGATACAACATAAATCAAGGTAGGGATGCATTAGTTTAGAGATAGGCAAGTATAGATTTTAATGTTGCAGCATAATAGGTGTAATTTTTCACTGCTTTCATATCCAAGGATTCTTAGTACTACACAAATGTATTTTATCTGCTCCATTTTTTAGTTTTGGTACTTTAATTCAAAGCAAAGTAACTCCCATTTCTTTGTACTGCACTGAAATAAAGGACCTTGTTTCAGTACATAATGCTTTTCTTATTCCTTCTGGTCTGTCTCTGTCAGTGTTTGCTTCTATGAGCACCAAATCCCACACACTTGCCCCTGGTGTCCAGCTCCCAGTCTTCTGTACATACACACCCCAAAGACCCACCAGGCACCACTGACAGTCCCCCTGGTGCCTCCATTCAGGGCTCTGCAGAGCCTGAGCAGCACTGGCACTGCTACCAGACCACTGGGACTTGTGTGACGTGATCCTCTTTTCTAGTAGATTCACATTAGGATTCTAGTTGGAATCTGGGAATGCACTGCATTTCCCATTTCTCAGGAGACTGCCAGAGTGATTGTGGTTTTGAGAGTCATTTTCTGGTTTTGGGACTGCTGTCACATTTTGATAAGACTGCAGGAGTCCTAAATAAATGAACAAAAATCCCTCTCTGATTTCCATCTAAAAAGCTTCTAACCAGGTCTACTGCTAAGTACTTTGCTCTATGGAGACTCATGTTCCCAGCAGTCTGGAAATGAGAGCCCTCAGGAGTAGATAATATTCAAACAAAAAGGTAAAGACTAGCAGGAGGTGGGAGAAAGCTGAATGTCCCAACATAAGCTCTGGCCTCAGTCGCGTGTGCTTCTGTAAGAGCAGTTTTCTGTTGCGCCAGAAATGCAGCTTCTGACTGCACAGGTCACAGTGAGGTGAGCAACAACTGCTGCACTGTGACCCTGAGCAGATTTCAGGTGCAGCAGTAGTGATGAAGTCAGAACAAGGAGAAGCAATCAATTGCAGAGAAGTTTTACCTTAATTCCGAAACTACTTATGTCCCCCCCTTTTTTTTCTAACAGCATCAGAGCATCTCACTTTCACATTTCATATGCTTTTTTGCAAGACAATTATTCTACTCGATTATTATTATTTAGTGCCAATTTTCACAGAAAATTAAGTATACTACACTTAACAAAAATCTGCATTTAGGAACTCAATATTCTTTTCACATATGCAGCGTCACAACCATCATATGAAGTCAGAAACAAAACAGTAGTCCTGTTTACAGACAATGAGCTTTAATTGCTTCCTGTGCTCTGTATCACAACAGTTAGTTTGCAATATAAAAAAAAAAATAAATTCAGCTGCTGATATCTATTTTCATGTGAAATTTCCTTTCCAAATATGCATTTTCTCTAGAGAGATATGCATGGAAATGTTCAGATGCATTTCATCAGAACAGAAAAAAAAATTCAATCCCACTAGCTCAAAAGAAATCAGCTGCAGTGTCACAGCTACAGTGCAGGCCATTGCCACTGGAATGATTCACAGAGAAGGAAAGGTTTTTATCCTGTTCCCTGCCTTTGATCACATCCAGCAGGATTTGCGCTCCTGTAGAATGAGATGATGGTGATGGTGACATGGATGGGTGCCCTCTCCATTCAGAATCATTGCACTAGAATGCAACAAATAACTGCTTTTTATGAGACTGCCTAGTCCTAAACAGGCCACCTTTCAGGTAAAACAGATGATGCTTACTTACGATACTACTATGTTTTTAATAGGATACACCCTTTTCAGAGTTCACCTCCAAGGCGGGACACACTTTTTATCAATTAAAGTAGGGCACCTCTTTTGAGTGTGTAATTATTGGCTTGCTGTATGTCAGATAACTAATCTGATTTTGTGGACCATGCTGTGAGTAGGCTTCCAGGGAGCCCATCCTGGAGGGGATGTGGAAAATGAAAGACACACACCCACACTGCCCCAAGAGCAACCTCCTATGGCAAAGTATGTGTTTTGATGTGGATCACTCAACTTTTGAGTGTGGTGCACACTGAGGTGCTTATTTTATGTAGTCTGCATCACACACGTTAATTAGAGGGTTTCAAAACAATTAAAAGTCCCAATATTTACTGTGAGTACACAGTCACAACACGATCTGTAGTACTGTGGGTGCTCTGAAAGGACAGACTAGCAAATAGAATTTATTTCCTTCCTGCAGTGTAGATGCTGTAGTGTGTTCCTGGGCTTATGTGCTACAGCCGAACTCATCTAAATAGGCTTGTTGCCTTCAAAACAAGGGATCCTGCTACCCAATGTAAAGAACTTCTGCTTCAGGCCACTGTCTTCACCTCTCTGATCATGCTCTGGTACTCGTCACATAATGAGCTGGTCCAAGTCACTAATCGGCTGTAAAATTATTTCTTTTTTTTAATTGATGGATTTGTTTTCTGCCAGATTACCAGACTGTGAGATTCTGACCTGAATTGACTCACTGTACAATAAAATGCAACCAGTGAAGGGGAAACAGGGGAGCAGGAGCTAGGAGTGCAGAGGTGTGTGTGGGTTGGTGAGAGCAGGATCTCCTCTTTAGGTAGCAGTGAAAGTAATAGCAGATCTAACAGCACCTTTATGAACAGCCAGGCAGGGAATTCACTTTTCAACGCCATACTGCTGCATGATAGTCCTGGAGACATCCTGGGCTGGTCCTGGGGCCAAGATCCGCACTGCAGAGCATTGTATTCTGCCTCCATATTGTGCTAGTTCTCAAAGCTGTTTGTGCTGTCATCGAGTGGTTGGCAGTATGTTGTGTTGTTTTTGTGAGCTTATTCCCAGCCTGTATGTCAAGCCAGAATTGATTCAAGGCTGGTTTTAAGCCATCCATATGGCACTTATCAACAGAAGAAAGCACCACAGCACGCATTGCATTTATTATTCTGAAACTTTAGGAGGGATGTAAACGGTACATCAGTCTCATGCAAGCCTGTGCTGCCTGAAATTTAACTATTTACTTTAAATACTCTTTGCACTTCAGTAAGAAAACATATTAGTAACTAAGGGCAGGCTTTTATCACTCTTTTTAGTCATAAAAGAAACTAAATCCTAATTTCCTTACTCTTTACACTGGCTTCTGCCTCCTAGTAACCCATGCCTATAGAGAAGGCTCAAAGAAAAAATGGCTGTTCACTTAAAAAAGTAAAAAACTTCACTTCCAACTTAAACATTAACCCAATGAAATACAGCACTTCTGGCACACAGCAGCTCAAGCAGCAGTCAGTCTCAATACCATATACTTAAAAACATTATGTATTCTAATAGCTAAAAATGTCAGGACATGTTCACTGGCAGACTGGAGGAGCCTAAGTGGCTTGCAGCTGAGCCAAAAGGTTATACCCTATTATGCTCCCAGCTCATTTCTCCCCAGCACTGAGTAGCTCCCCTTTCACCCAAGGACAGTTCACCTGTGAAATTGATCATGAGTTATTTAGTTATTGCAATGAACTTTACCATTTACATTAAATAAAGTTGTTATGACATCTGTTATGGTGTGAGACTTAATTAAAATTTGAAGAAAACAGAAGTACTTGAAAGCACTTTTAGTCCATATTTTTTAAAGTTTTAATTAAGTTCTGGGAGAATAAAAACAAAGTAAGAAAGAGGAATGAAGGGGGTGAAAAAGATGGGAAGAAAGAGGAAAGAACAATGGAGACTGAAACAGAAGGAAAGCATTATCTGATAGGTAGTTTACCAGGAAACTTGCAAACAGTGATAGTAAAAAATGAACAGGCATTCATCTACTATTCCATTTCAGTGAGATGCTAAATTCCTAAAGGTCAGCTCAGAACTCAGTCTGAATTTTACTGAATCTATAAATTCTGCAGATCAGGGATCTTTTTTTCCGTGTATTTTTACGTACCCTGGTAACATTAATTGTTATGCCTCTTCTACATTTTGTAAACATTTGAGTTAATGAATCTATTACACAAAACACAGCACTATTCTCCTGCTGGAAGGCAACCCCCACTCTGAATTATAGAGAATGCGACTCATAGTTAGGAATTCCAGTAATTTAAACTTCCTCCCACCAGCACATGCAAATGACTGCAAGTACCAACAAGAGCTGCATTCTGACATCCATCATATCCCTGAATGTGCTCCTGCAGCCGTCACGAGAGGCAGCAAAATGCCGTGTTGTGGAGCTCACTGACCTCATCGTTCTCTGCCTCATGAGACTGCACAGTGAACAGATCCTTTACCTATTGCTTTCAGTTTACCAAGCACAGTGGATTGAAAACAAAACACAAAAAACCAAAACTTAAGGACAGGTATGAGAGAAATTAGGTAAACTAGGTGATGGTAAAGAGAGGTGGTGGAAATTAAGACGTCAGGTTTTATCCCTTCTTTTACTGACTTCTGTGGATATAACAAAGGTAATTGGTCAGATTTTGGTTTTTCCTATCTCTTAACAGAGTAGGAACTGCTGATGATAAATATGTTTAGGGGTTAAATATTTGAGTGTTTAATGGAATTGTGTGAAACATACTTCACAATATATGACTCTCTTAGGCCTCATTTTCCCTGCCTTGTACCTTGTGCCAGATGTTTGTGTCAGTGTCTCACGAATGCAAAGTGCATATAAAATATTAAGTTTCTGTGGGTTTTATGATTTATGTTCATTATCAACCAAACCGGAGCCATAGAGAAATATAAAATCAGGCTAAAGATCACTTCAAGAGGACAACTAATTTATGGAGGTATTAAAACCTCCCTAGACAAGATGTTAATATATTTGCCACTCTTACCATTGGGAGGTTTTTCATTAATAGGCAATGGCAATCTCTTGCTGCAAATAAAACACTTCTGATCTTCAAATCCACTGAGGACTTGGAGATCCAGCTTGTTTTGTCTTTGCCTGAGACTTCCATGGCTTTGACTGCCACTACTACGTTTCTCTTCGCTTTTTCTTCTTTAGGATGATGACCTCTAGCTCTTGACAACTTTACCTTGTGCTTTCTTCCTTTCCGATGACCCTTTCTGCTCCCTCCGGGGGTACTCTGCCTGCCTTTGCTCTCCAGACCCTTTCGTGCAGCGCGGTGCTGAGGGCTCAGCCCGGTATGACTCCGGCCCTCCGGCCCTCTCCTCGCAGAGCAGGTGACAGCAGCAGGCGCCTGACGGCAGCCTCACGACACACGCTGGCCATTTCAAACACAGCTGCAGTTATTAACACTCTATGGTTATTGCTCTTAGTGCTGTCAGAGGCTGCAGTCGCCTATTAAGCGTGACGGGAATAGCTCTGTGCCCGCGCCTCATTCCACAATGCCGAACTCGGGATCTCCCAGCGGCGGCGGCGCCCGGCCAGGGGCAGGGACAGCGACAGCGACGGGGGCAGGGCCGGGGCAGGGCCAGCCTCCTCCCACCGCCTCCTCCGCTTCCTCCCGGCCCCGCCTGTTGATGTTTCACTTCGTTTTAATTCCCGGGTCGCAAGATGGAGGCGGCGCTGGGACGTCGGGGGCTGTTGCTGTCGCTGCTGCTGCCGCCTGTGGCCGCCGCGCTGCTGGGCCCGGCCGCGCCTCTGGGACAGGTACCGCTGGGGCCAGCATTCTCCCTGCCCTGCCACTGCCACTTTCCCTGCCCCTGTCCCTGCCTCTCTCCCTGTCCCTGTCCCTCTCTCTGTTCCTCTCCCTGCCCCTGCCGCTGCCCCGCTCCCTCACGGGGGTGAGCCGGACCCTGCTGCGGGGCGACAGCGCTTCCCCTCTCCCTTTGATGGTTCGTCTGTATTGGATTCGATGTGCCGGAACAAATACCTGACAGCTCCGAGGGGGGAGATAGTTACTTCTGTGCAATGTAGATGTGTTTATATTGTGTTTTCAGGCTTGTCTGCCTGCATCTCGGTGGTTCAGTGCTGCAGAAGTACTCACTGCGTTAGGTCCACATTTGTGCCTAGCCTGCTCTTGAATTGAACCAAGAAAAGGGTTTTGGTGTATTGGTGTCTGTCTATAAATACAAGAGCGTCCCGTTGTCTGTTTTTCTATTCCAGTGTCTGTGCTGTATCTTGGTGACATCAGTTTTAAATTTGGTGGCTTTTGTAAAGAGTGGAAGGAATGTTTTGGGTACTGCTTAGGAGATCTTTCCAGTGGGAATAAAAAGATGTGCCACAGAACCGGGTGAGCTCTGACCTCTCGAATTACAGAAGCGCTGGGTACTTGTGCCTGAATTTGAATCATGATCAGATACATCCTCTAAAATTGTTATAATTGTGAAGCCAAAGTGTAAGATCACAGAGGGAAGAGTTGTGGGGGGTTTGTAGTCAACTTGTCTAGACAATGTGGAGTTACTGTTACATGAGCAAATTCATTATATCTTTTTCCCTCCAAGGTTATTTATTTATTACCGTAATTTAAGTAAAACATTTCCAAGAAAGCCTGACGGAGGCCCTGCACTGGCACATCCTGTGCTGTGCAGCAGGATTCCTGGCCGTACTTCCTGGTTTCTGCTTCTCTGTATGGGCTTTTGAAGAAAGCCCTCCTTAGCTCTCATTTCAAAAGGGGGATCTAAATCTTCAGACACCTATAGAAGTGCCTGAATGCTTGAAGTCAGGTGTGCTAAAGAGAGCAGAGGGTGCTCAATCCTTGGCTACTTTGCTTATCCCTCTGAGAAAGGAACAGCTGGCTTGAATTTGCCCAAAGGCACATGAAGTGACAATGTAATACAGACCTGTGCTCTTGCTCACCTTCTACCCATAAACTGTTACTTCCACACTGAAATGTCAATTTAGTAGCATTAAAGTTATTTGTCACTGTTGGCATTTTTATAAGGTACAGAGACACATTTGTGTCTGTTGTCTTTGGATGTGAAAAGGTGAGCAGGGCACAAGGGTGCTGGGGGCAGTCCCACGTAAGGCAGCTTGGGGTCAAAAACAGAACAGATATGTTTTAGAGTGCTAATAGGGCTTGACTTAGGAACTGGGCTGTAATGCCTTGTGGGCACAGCTGTGCTGTTTGTGGGGTTGAATTTGTCCATTTGTGCCATACTGCTCAGGTGGTCTTGTCAGCTCATGTTTTGCTAGTTTGGAAGTGTCTGCACTCTTTTAGCTTTATATGGATGTGGTGGCCTAAGTATATCCAGAAAATTTCTTCTAAGAGTCAAAAAGGGGACATGCAAATTTTTGCTTTAGTGGGTTTTTCTTTTTGAATCTCAAACTTAGCAAAATAAAAACCTGTGTTTTCTCCTGCACTATTTAGTTTTGTACATACAGGACCAGTTTTGATGCAAAAGGAACAGTGTGTCTTGAGAAGGTTTTGAGTAGAAGAATCGATGTTTTTTGACATTGAGCTGGTTTTTGGTGGCCTGTTAGGCACAAAAGTGCCTAGGCAGTGGGAATAGGCAGAGCGGGAATGCTGTGCTGTCAGGTTGCCTTCAGAAGCTGTGAGCTTAGTGACAGTCGGCAGTGGGGTCAGAATAACTGTGTTGTTTCCTCAGAAATGGCTTAGGACTGCAGACTGGTTGGGAACAGGCAGCATCGTGTTCAGCTTTGCTGTGGCTGGACACCACAACTGTGTTTACAGCTCTGTGAGTCCACTGGCTGCACTCTACTGACAGCTTCATATTTTGTAATTCTTCCACGTGCAATTAAAGCTGGTATTAAAATCTGCCTCCTTGCTGATGGTAATAGTGTTGCAGAAACCATAGTGGAAGGACTGAGGAAAAACCTTGAAATACTGGAATAGAATTTTGTAAGTCTGAAATGCTTTTGTTCAGCTCTGGAATGTGAATGCCTCAATTGTTGTGCAATACTTGTCATTTCTAAAAAAGCTGTTTTGAAATCGGGACTTTTTTTTTAATGTTAGCATGTTTGTTTTGATTTTTATTTCTTCTCATAAAATTTGGATATGCAAAACTGGACTAAAAATTGATTGATTTTAGACAGAATTGTGGGGTTGTTGTTGTTGTTTTGGGCTTTTTTTTTCTTAAAAAAAAATACAGGGAATGATGCAATAAGACAACTGACCTTCATGTTAAAGTAATATTTCAGGTGCAAGGTCAGGAATAAGGTTTTATGCTTTAGAGTACTTTTTTAATGTGCTGATAGGAACTGGCTAAAAGCAATGCTAACACTACGTTATTTGCTTACTTTGTTTACCTCTCGATAATTTAGGCTAGAAGAGCTCTTTCTAAATAACATAATTCCCTACCAGACTTTTTTTTTTTTCATTTTAGTTCAGTTCAGTTGCCTGGAAAAAAAAATGTTTTGGTATTATTTGTTGGCTGCAAGAAACCTTTGTGTGGATGGGTTGTTTCACAACAGAAGGAGATAATCTTCACTACATCAACCATTTGATGCAGTGAGTATAATGTATTTTAATGAAAGAAGAAACTTGTTAGTAGCAACATGCTGAAGTGTTTCTTCCACTGCTTTATTCCAGTTTCCCTATTAACAGCCCGGCACATATGAATTTTAGGCCTAAAAGAGCTGACATCGTCTTCCTATGTATATTTGATTAAATTAAAGCAGTGTGATGCAACTATGTCTCTGTGATGTTAGACTGAGTGTTCATCTTTAAAACCCATGATAAAATAACATAGTATGAGTTGGTTTAATAGGAAGAATACATAAGGCTATTCATTCTAGTAACATATGTAGGGCAAAGGGAAGGATAAGCGATGTTATATTAAGGGACATTGTAAAGGAAGGTATGAATATAAGTGTGCTTGTTCAGAAAAGCAAAGTGAAGCAGAATCATTATGATAGATTATTATATTAACAGAGTTCAGCTTTAGCTAGTTAAGCAAATACTGGGTGTAGTTATCTTACCCTAAATACTGTCATGCAGTTTAATAATTCCAAACCTTAATGGAAAAAATTTTGTACAAAAATTTTGTGAAATGTGAGGGACTAATTATCATCCTGCAAACCTGTGAAGTCTAACTTGTCATGTCAAACTTGTACAGTGTTTACTTCTCAATTCAGTTATGCCTGATTGCAGATAAGATTCACCCTACAACAGAGCTCTGGTTTGATTCTTATGAAAGAATTACGTGAAGCATGGATCACAGAGCCCTGGATTGCAAATATATAATTACACTATATGGAGCCACTTGTCCATGAAAGTGCCAGGACTCAAGTGGTATGAGTTTGTGTGGTAGTTTTGTTTGTCTATTCAAATACTTCCCCTAATCTCCTCAAATTTAGAATCAAGTTATTAGTTTTGTCTATTTTTTGTTTGGCAACCTGCACTGGACTTTACATGTTTCAGTTGCAAACAGGCTATCCCAGCATTGCTTGTGTAATGGCTGTGAGGGGATTGTGTGCCTTTCAAGTCTCTGTACAGCTGGCCATCTTGCAAGGCATTGTGCCATCTGTTCCTAGGGCTGCCCACTTCGCTTCCCACAGGCCTTGCAGTGCAGACAGAGCCTTGTTTGGAGAGCCTCAATAGAGAACAGCTGTGCTTCAAGTGGGTTGGCTGCTAGCAGCTGAATCTAGATGGGGTTTGTGTGACTGATGCAGTTGTGTAGGACTTAACAGTTACCCTGTACTGGGAAAAACTGTACAGTGCACGCCATCAGGTACCCACTGCCTGTGGAAAAAGATTTTCCATGATTCTTTAATCAGATAATCAGATCTGTTTGAAGTGCCTGGGTGATTAGGCCCATCAGCTTTGTCTTGTGCGGCATTTTTTCATAAAAAAGCGATATTAGGTGAAATGTTCTCTGTAGATTTGTGTGGCATTAGTCTTTGAGAACTAATGAATATTCCCTTTTAATTTATGCCAGATGTTTTATATTCTTTGCTGACATCTTTTCCCGTTCTTCTTCTGCTGCTACAGCAATTAAACTGCCCCAGTTAACAGTCCTGGGTTCTGTTGCAGCACACAGTGAAAGAGAAAGTGATTAGAAAGTGATGGCTACCTGCTAAGTCTGCTGATCCAAGCTCACAAAAATTCACTACTTCACTGTAATGTGTGGCATCACACTGTTAGTGCTGCTGCCTGTCTGTCCCAGAACAGAATGACTTATATTTGTGGTAGGGGTACTGTCCTCTTTGCAGGTTCTGTGGCCATTACCACTGTAAATATCACTGCTGGAGCACTAAAACAGGGATGAGAAATCATAGGAAAACTCAGGAGAGACATTTACATCCTATAAGAGCATTAAGAAAGAAAATCTGCATTTTTAGTTAATGTAGATGTGTGAAAGCACTTACCAGCACTGGAATGGATATGGGGCTGTGAAGTATGGAACAGGTGTCAATGGTAAGCTGAAAGCACACCCTGATTTTTAGGGACCTCAGTTGCTTCTTGGGGCTGTCCTTTCATTCTGGCTCTGTCAAAGTGCTGCTTTTTTTTTAATATTGCAAGGAATTCAGAACCTGTTAAATTACAGGACTGTCTGAAATTTGTGTGAACTTTCATGATATTGTTAACACCAAAAAGTGTATTGTAAGTTATACAAACAAGTTTTACACTGATAGTTCAGGCTTCTCCAGACCTTGACAGTGCAATATTATGGATTACTGCAGAGGACCCATGTTCTGCTCTCAGCAGCTTTGTTACTGCAGGATTGGCTTGCTATGTTTTTACAAAATAAGGGATGCGGGGTTATTTACCTTCCTTAGTACTGAAGTACATAACCACATATCTGTAAGGCACTATAAAACAGCTTCTTCCCCCCCCCCCCCAAGTTGTGAGTTCTACTATGGTAACATAAAAAAAAAATTCTCTGTTGAAATTAAAGGATGTTTTGTAAGTCTGTGAGTCTTCAGCCCTGGGATTGGAAAGATGGGGATTTGAGTTATCACTGGAGCAACTTTCTAGCAAGTGTGGCTTGTCAGATCAGGCATTTCATCCTGAAAGCCTCGTACAAGAGCTGTTGGCCTGCCACATCTGTTTCCCTCCCCATTTAGTAGGCATAAGCAATGTATGGCTCTTGAGCACTTATCAATGTGGAGATACTGAAGGGATCTTGTGATAGGGATCTTGTCAGGTTTGTGATAACGGGGGAGTGCCATGCATCACCTGTTCCCTGCTGTGGGTGAAAGTGGGATAGTGCTGGGACAGTACTCTGCTCTCCTGTGAGCTGCTTCCTCTCCCCCAGCTGTTCCCTGAGATTATGGTGAGGACAGATGTCTCCCAAGGAGATGCTGCAAGGACAGACAGATCACGCAGCAGAGGCGGTCTGACAGTCTGTGCCCATCAGAGCAAGGAGCCCGGCTCATTCCTCCCAGCTGTGTTCTTGGAGCACTTGTGCTCGTCTGGCTCTTCCTTGCTTGTTCAAACTGACAGAAGTCTGGCAAAAAAGGGAAAGTTTTTATCTAAATTTAATGAGCTAAATTATTTCACTGACTTGGCATGAATGAGAGGGAAGGGTGATGTGCGGGAGAGATCTGCACTCGCTCTTTCAGAGGCAGCAAGTGGTTAAACTGTCTTATTTCTCTGCACCTTACGATCTGATTTTTGAACCTTTGACAGCACAGGAGTGATCCACTGAAATATTTCATTTCTTAAATATGTAAAGTTCTCTTCAAGTTCAAGTTTTAAGTATATTCCAGAATTCATGACTGTGCTTGTGGATGCTTTTTCAACAGAATTGACAGCTGTTTTGAAGGAAATTAATCATTGCATGTATAGCTCACTTTGTACATTTAACAGTCAATTGTTGAGCATATCTAGCTTCCTTCATGCCCTTCTCTTTCCAATGAAGCATTTGATTAAAAAAGAAAAATGTAGGAGGGGATTTTCCTATTTTTCATCAGTCATTTCCTTTCTTTTGTAATCACAGTGAGTCCCTTTGTAGATGTTGAAAAAAGATTGCAAAATACTTTCTGTGTAAAAAAAAACCCTCAAGTGTAATTTGTGGCTTAAAAAAAGAAGGACTTTTAAGACTGCCTGGAAAATACGTATCTTGTGCCCTTTGAATTCCCAGAAGACAGAAAAATCTAGGAAGTAATGACACAAAGTTTTGGTAATCTGTTAAATGGTTTGGGAGTGTAAAAGACATAGAGCTCTGAATGTTAAGAGTTAAAATATCTAAAAGTTTAGTGGATTTTTATTTTATTATTAATATACACAATTCTTAAAATGTGAGAAGAAAATAAGTGGTTTGAGGAAATTACAGGATGACAGGGTGGAATACATCCTATGTTTTTACTGTTAATCCAGTTCATATTTTCAGTTATAGACTTCAGTTCTCTAACTAATTTGGTAATTTTCATTTACTTTGAATAACTAGAATTTAAGTTTTGAAGAAGAGTCAATATAAAAACCTGTTGCATTGAGGAGGAGATTTCTCTTTGTTCTTGGTGGCCAGAAAGTTTTCGTACTGGTATGTCAAGTGGGTCTGAAGTATCAATGACAAGTCACTTCCAAACCAAAGGTTATCTATGTTAGGTTTTAAACCATTCTTTTCATTATGCCAGATTCCAGCTCAGTCAGACCTGGATGTTGTTTTTCAGTTTTTGACAGTTCTGGCTGCCTGAGTATGCTCATTAACACTCATTGTTTCAGTGGTTTTTTGACATTACAGTCACACTTCAGAAGCTTTCTGTTCATGAACTTGTACTGTATTATGCTAGGTACTGTATATTTCATGTATTTTCTGGCTGAAAATCTAGAGTTGTAAAAAAATCCTAATTGAAAAGTCTTTTTATGTATTTACTTTTTAAAAATTATTTTAAATTCTGAGCATGTTAAACTTTTAATTGAGACATGACACACTTTTTAACTGTTAACTGTGAAACCATGACTCAGCTGCAGAGTTAAAGAAGATGCTGAAGGTATGTTTATAGAGGAAATTGGATCACAGAATTACAGAATCATTTAGGTTGGAAAAGACCTCTAAGACTGAGTCCAACCTTTGCCGAGCTACCACCCAATCAAGTAACCCACAGCACTGAGTGCCATGTCCAGGTGTTAATGAAATGAAGGTGTAATGATTTGGGGCTCCCACAAGGCAAATAGGGAGCTTGACATTATTTTTGAAGAGGTATCTGAGAAAAGCAGTGTGGCAATCATTACTTTTGGCTATGGGCAAGGATTTGACTTTTGTATGTAGCTTTTTTCAGGGGCAGACCTGGGAGATTTAAGGTCCTGTCTACAAAGCAGCCCCTGAAATTACAAGGGAGAAATGGGAGTCAGAATGAGTGACTTGATAAATTACAGCAGTTAGGGTTTGAAAGAAATAAGCAAATCCCCATTAGCAGTGAGTTTGAGGTGCCCCATGTGGCACAATTTGGGAAATGATAACCAAAGAAAAGAAACAGGATTACTGCTGACACTGACAAAACTGAATATTCTTTACTATAGACTAACATGTATTAAATTAAACTTCACTTTGAAGACTAACTGGAGTGCTTAAAAAACATTCAAAGAGAATCTGATTTTTACCTTTTGAGGTCTTATTTTTCAGCTAATATGAGAAACTTCTATTATATCCTTGTGAAACATGGAATAATAATAATAATTATTATTATTTTATCTTTATTACAAAAACCCTCAAATTATACATAGGGGCATGCAGATGTCATTCTTTCTCATCAGTCGTCTTTATTAAAAAGAGGGGTGAAAAGCACAGACTAATCCTTACATGAAACAAGAAAGCATATTCCTTTTTTTTCTGTCGGATAGAAAGCCTGGCAAAGCACTCTGGGGTTAGTACGTAGTCATTCTGCCAGGACAGTACATGAAAGTTGCCTGCAGTGGCTTATGTGTTTTCTCAAACTTACATCTCTTCTGGTTTTTTTTTTCCAGGAAGCAATCAGAGTTGGTGTTACGATGCTGGACACCAGTGGAGAATTTCACAAAGGACAGGTTTGTCCAGTTTTTCTATTTACACAGTGAATTAATATGCAACGAAACAAAGTCTGCAGCAGCTGCAAATATATCCTTTATTCTGACGTCAGTCAGTATGAAGCGTGTTCCTCTGAGCGCAGAATTGCAGCATAGGGACAGGAAACATACACTCATTCTGGCTGTCTTTCTTTCAGGTTCTTTTTAATATCACCTATGTTAATGGACAGGTATATCTAAATGATTTTCCTATGAAAAGCGGGGTTGCCCACATAACATGTCAAACAATAATATGTGAGTATTCTCTTTTCCTCTTTTTTTAAAATTTATTTTTTAAATTTTTTTCTCCTTTCCCTGGGGTATTTGGCTTCCCTGTTAACTGGTAACCAAAGCTTACAATGACCATATGTTCTGTACTCTGTGAACCTGAGCTTTGGAGAAGCAAATCATTTCCCAAGGTAGGACAATTTTGGTATTAAAATGGATTAAAAAAATTGTACTGCCTTCATCTCAAGTCACATTCACTGGCTTATGTGTAAATGGTCTAATCGAAAATCCAGACTCTGCCCATCTTTTCAAAAGAATGTTTTGCACTGCAAGCTAGACAATGTAAACAGAAGGATGCAACTCCACCCTGCTAATGGCTGTATCCCTAGGTTGGCTGGCATATATCCAGAAGGAGATTCAATAACAAAAGTATGAATTGTTGTTAGGAAGATGTTTTAATGATCTCACTTCTGTGTCTATTGGACAAACAAGTTTCTGCTGGGTAGGATATTATAGCACAAATACTGCACTTTTGCTAGGGTTCTGCAGTGGTTATTGATTTCAAATTGTCTTGAAACTGCTGTTTTTCTGCTGATTCCATGCTCCATTTTTTGTGAAAAAACAGAAAGTACTGTGATTTTTTTTATATACACAGAGCATACTGTATAATTAATTAAACAAAGACCTTTATCCTTATTTGATTTAAGCTTCTGTTGTATTGAGAATGATCTGCTGATGGATCAGGTGCAGTCAATCTCTAGGTTGATTTCTGAGGTCATCCTCGTCAGGCACTTACTTACAGAATACTAACACTTTTTCAAATTGCTTTTCTGAACCATGACCTTGCTGCTTGAACCATTCTTTCCCAAGCATGACCAATTATTAATTTGACAGTATTTCTCTTCTGGAGAGGGAGAGCAGTAATCAGTTTCTCTTTTTCTGGTAAAAAGCCATGGCAAAATGTCATTTACTTGCAAAATCACTCACTTCAGAAAAATAGGCATGATTTTATTGACTAATTCTGAGAGCTCCTGAGCACTCTACTGTAGTTCCTATTTATTTCCCAAATGACAGTTGTATAGCTTGCAGTGACTAGTTTTGAATCTGAAATAGTGAGGAAGATACTGATTTGACCTGGGAGCTGGAAACCTGGAACTCTCTATTTCCATGTTGGGGTTTGAGTCCCCAGCACAGTACCTCTCTCTGTTACCTGTAGTGTAATGATTACACCATTTACTTACTAATTCTTGACAGCAGATTCAGGTAGTGTTTGTAAAATGCTAAAGAAATACCAAGATACTTGCTAATAGAGAGGGAAATACTCCTGAATGTATATAAAAACAAAACTTGACCTTAATAGTCATGCTTTTGAATATTAGAGACCATGTACTCTGACATCGTTGTCAGATCATGCTTGGCACCTACATCCCCACTTGAAGTTCCCACATATGTCAGTTTTGGAAGTGTATCTGTCACTCCTGTGAATGTAGTGCTGGTTGAACGGCCTGACACATGATAAAAGCTGGGAGCACAGAGAGCTTCAGCTGCTTGGCATCTTAGAAGCTTTGGGCCTTTAATGCATGGTTGCTGCTCTGAGTCAGAAAACATTCAACAACCCGGTCAGTGCTCTGGCTCACATCTGTAGGGAACTTTCTTTCTGCCACTTATTTTTGCAGTGGAAGACATTGCTAATTTATGCCAAAAAGTATTTTTCTAAATTTAAAATCAGCAAAATAGCTTTATGAGGACAGCATCAAAGTAATGGACATGCTTGGGGTAGTTATTGTGTGACTGAGAGCCAAGTCCAGCCTTACTCCACATTACCTCACAGGCTCAAGCACTGCAAGTGACACACATGCAGCACCAGTGCCTTAGCAACAGGGTTGCTTTGGTCTCAGTTCATGTCCCTTGCTGTCTGCATGCTGGAGAAATCCTTCACTTCCACTCTTGTGCTTCTCCAGCACTTCAGTTCTAGCATGCCCTCACCTGAGGTAGAGGTGTGGTAGCTGGGAGAAGGATACTAAGGCTATACAGAAACAGCCATGGTAGAAAGGCAGTTCGGTGTGTACTTGTGGAATATAAAGTTGTTGAAATAGCTGAAAAGTTTTGGGTAGGAGGAGAGGTTGAGGTGTCATCAGTCACATATGAAAACAGAATGGGGGACAGCAAAGTATGTAGGAGGGAACTGGCACTCATCTTGAGCAGTAGATGCAGTGTGCCTGGAAAAGAGCATATTTGTTTCTGTATTCAGAGGAAGGGGAGTGTTGTGCAAACCAAGATATTTACACAGGTGGCTGGCTAGGCTGTGGCATTACTCTTATGAACTCCTTTGAACAACTAAAATAAGAATGCAGCAATAACCAGGCCAAAGAGCTCTGCTGAGTGTGCTTACATGCAGACCTCAAAGGCAGAGATGCGACATCATTTGCAGGCTTCCTTAGCCAGGGGATTGTACAGCTCTGCTGTGTTATGAGACCTGCTCTGAGTTTTATTTGGTGATATACTGGTTAAAAAATCATGGCATCTGTTTTACTTGTTGCCCAGATTACTACTGGTTGTAAAAGCAGTTACTGGAAGCGTTAAGGACATAAGCATAGTACAGACTTCTGTACTGCTGTTCTGGCATCTCTGGTTTGATGTTAGTGGTCCTCTGACTTCTCCATTAAAGTGCTACATGTGCAAAGGGATGTATATCAGACTTGCACCTGTTTTCCCTATGGCTGGGTACTGCTTTCTGGTTGAGGTGGTTTCTCTTTGCAAATCGTGATGTTGTGTATTAACAGTGGAGAACAGAAGTGTGGATAACTTACCGGATCAGCAGCGCCTGGCAACCGTCAGTGTTCGCATCATGGTTCACGAGTGGCCTTTGGCATCCACCTCTGATTTGCAGCTAATTGTCATTCAGGAAGAAGTGACAGAAATTGATGGAAAACAGGTAAAAAAAAAAGCCATTGCAACATTCTGCTTGTTTCTAATTTAGGAGTGGCAAGTAATTTCCAAGGATTAAAAGGTTTACCTGTATCTGGCTGGTGATAAGAGCACCAAGTATATAATTAGTTAGCTAACACAGTACTGAGGGAGGTAACAGCAGAGTTAGCACTATAACAGTGGGGGTGTTTCATGAGGAAACTTTAAGTTCTAATGGTTCTATTTATACTTTAATATTTATCATTAACTGTATCACATGCACTTTGAATAAGTGAATTTGTGCAAGCAAAGCCAGACTCACAAGAGTCAATTTATAAAATAACGTACAAAACAAACCAAAGGGGCATGGGCTCAATCTGAGTCCTGAGGTTTTCCCCGTTGTTCATTCCAAGCTAACAAAAGGTTTCAAGCATGTCGCATGGGGAACAGCTTGCAATAGGAAACTCTTATGGCAGGTGGGCTTATTGTGTAAGCCCACCATACCTGAGAGCTTAGCCTTAGAATATTTTGCAAGTAAGATAATTTGAATCTTGATAATGAACATGGATTTTGAGATGAACAAACACTTCCACCCCTCCACTTCTAACTGCATTTGCACAAATACCAGTGACCGTGAGGGGTTACGAATCCATGAGATTGTAAAATGAGATTGAAATGTGCAGAAGTGAGTTCCTAAAATCACCTGTATGGTGAGGTTCTGTAGAGAAGATCCAGCTGCTGAAGCCAGCAACTGGCTTATTTCTGTGTCATATTTCTGTTTCTACATGTCTGAATCTTACATGTGGCCAGGCTTTTTTGAAGTTGGCTTAGGTTCTGTTGCCTTTTTCTTTCTTTAAAGGATAATGATGATAATACCATTGATCTTTGATTAATTGCATGGCCAGTGTGTAGTATTTTTAGAGATCTGTATCATGTCAGACTCTTACTCTGTTAGTGAAAAGCCCCACTGAGAGGTGTGTAGCTTTTCCAGTGAAATCTTTATCCCACTAGTAATTGCCTAAGGTATCCTGGTTTGATTCAGTTGTTCCACAGCAGTAGCATTGTATTTCAGGTCTCAAACTAGGGACGTGGTAAAAACAACCAGAAAGCGAATGCTCTTTCCTTAATTGTTCCTTTAAGTCAAAAGCAGTCTCACATAAGCACAACGGAGGAGCAGAATCACCTCGCTCACCCTGCTGGCCACACTGCTTTTGGGGCAGCCCAGAACAGTTTGCTTTCTGGAATGTGAGTGCACATTGCCAGGTCATGTTGAGCTTTTCATCCACCAACACTCCCAAGCCCTTTTCTCCAAGGCTGTTCTTTATCCATTCTCTGCCAAGCCTGTACTTGTGCTTGGAATTGCCTCAACCCTGCTACAGCACCATGCACTTGGCCTTGCTGAACTTCATGAAAGGTCCACCTCTCAAGTCTGTTCAGCTCCTGGATGGGATCTCTTCCCTTCAGCATGTTGACCACACAGTCATCAACAAACTTGCTGAGGGTGCACTCAATTCAACTGTCCCTGTTGCCAGCAAAGTTCTTAAACAGCACCAGTGCAAATACCCATCCCTGAGGACACCACTTGTCACTGATCTCCATTTGGATATTGAGCCATTGACTGCAATTCTCAAGAGTGCAGCCATCCAGCCAATGCCTTATCCACTGCCTGGTCCATCTGTCAAGTGCATGTCTCTCTTCTTTAGAGACAAGGATGTCAAGTAGGACATTGACAAATGCTGTGACACTGCTTGCAGTTATTGAAAAAAAGCAATGTTCCTGCAAAAGCAGAAGTGTAGTCTTGCCTCAGCAACACTTTGAATGTTTGCAAATGCTTTCACTGTACACTTGAGTTTTCCATTCTCTAAAATGCCTCCTTGCAAGAGGATAGCGATGTACTATGTAAGACTTGGTTGAAAAGGCCATGGAGTGACTACCACATGCTTTTTCAGGGAGAGAGACTCAGTCTGTTGAGCGTATTTTCCGATGTGGTATGGTCTACAGAAGTGTGGTATGTAAAAATAAACAGTACTAATTCATGTTGTAACAGCCCTATGTCTACATCTTAGTGGCTTGGAGTTTTCTGGGATGTACTGGGGTCCTCTGCCAGCCTGCTTCAGTCTTGCTTTGAACTCAGTAATATCAACATGTTTGCATCTCTTGTAGGTTCAGCAGGAAGAAGTTACAGAAATAGATATTTTAGTAAAGGAGCTGAGAGTACTTAGACATTCCAACTACACTGTCCCTTTGAAAGAGAGTATGCTGTATTCCATGCCAAGGGACAACGACGTGTTATTTACACTGCCCAGCCTCTCAGGAAAAGGTATCTGTCAGCTGTTAAGTAGTATTTTCATCCTTATTTGATGTATTGCTTTACAGGGTAAAAGAGCATCATTATTCCCTTGTTTTACATAGTGAAATAGTTTCTTCATTAACAGGGAAGTGCTTTATTTTATATGGTTTGGGTTTTATTTTGTTTAAACACCCAAATTCAACAATTCTTCATATTAGGTATTTTATCTGTTTGTTTTCAAATCTGTTCTTCTTTGAAGTACTTGATACTTGGCAATCTGCAATCCAGACATCTGACAAGAATACTTTTCTCTCTCAGATCTATAATGGAAGTTTCTCTAAAGCTCCCCTTTTTCCTGAGAATGAAAGAGAAAACTGTGGAGGAAATACCTGTCTGGGTCAATTCCAAACCACAGAACGATTTTCTGTTATTAAACTTGAATAACTTTAAAGCAAGAGAAGTTATTTGATGTTTTAATTTTATTTCAGTTTTGTTTAATCAAAAATTATTAAGGATTTAATTGGAGTAGACTATTTTGATCTAGTCCATCACCTTTTAATCTGATGACAGCTGAAATTTACAGCTAAGGGCATAGCTAAAGGCTGCACTGTAACACTGTTTCTGCTTCTTATCAGGTTCACTACTCAAGTTTAAAAAAAAAGGAGCCTTCTGTGTTCTGGCTGTAAATGTGTGAGAACAGTACCATAAGTAGAGAAATGCAGCATGTCTTTATTTTCCTGAATAGTGAGTCAGAAAAAAGCAAGCTCTCCACTAAATCTAGCTTTTCCTCCTCAGATATTCAAGATCCACTGCAAACTACCAGTCAGTACCTCATCCAGCAAGTAGAAACCACAGTGGATGAAGAGACGTTACCTGGCAAGTTACCAGAGACCCCTCTTAGGCTAGAACCTCCATCTTCTTACAAGGTCCTTTTGTTGTTTGCTTGTTTGTTTTATAGTATAATTACCAGTATATAAATATAAATATTAGTATAATTAAAGACAGACAACCACTAAGACCAGTAGACCTTTGCAGATACACAAACACTAAATAAACCAAAAAATGCCCCTTCCTAAATTATGCTTCAGCAGTGACAGGCCCAGTAGAAATCCAATGGGCTTTTAAATCCTGCAATGTTCTGACCACACAGATACTTCGTGATACTCAGTTGTGATCTTTACATTATACTGAGCTAAGCAGTTATGACAATTTCAAATATTGCTTAGCATTAAGTTACACTATTTTCTCCTGACTCTGCTCAAGTGCTTACCCCTCTGAGAAATGGACCACTGGTCTCACCTGCTGTAGGAAACACAATAACAGCTGAAGAAGTTTCAGTTCCAGCTTAGGCAAGGGTGGGCTTCATGGCCTCCTCTGTGACAAAAACACTCACAGTTATAACCTACTGCCTGCTCTGTTTGAGTGTCCTTGATTTTCCAAAGGGGCCTTTAATGGACAGAGAACTAAACCTTCATCTGTTTCAGATTTTGAAGAATAAAGATACCTGAGCCACCAGTAAATTCCATCATGCTTTTATGTGTGTTTAAGCATATATGAGCTTAAGTAAAATTTTTACCATGTAACGTGATTTACCAGTAGCTAAAAAACCCCCCAAAAAACAGCAGTTGCTTTGTTTTGCAACCTGTCTTTGTATTTTTACCTGTTTTATAGGTGATATGCCAGTGGGTGGAAGACTTGAGAAGAGGGTTGTGCCGATTCTGGTTTCAATCTTTACCTATCTTGTTCAGTTTCATGGAGGTTGTTGTTGTTGGAGTTGTTGGAGCAGCTCTTATTATCAAAGTCTTAAAAGTGATTCTGCCTTCCTGTGAAAATAAGTAAGTAATTTTTTGTAATTCTTTTTTTGCTGTGATGAAGGCAAAACATTGATTTTAAAAAATCTTTCAAGAAGCAGCCCCACTCTGTAAGAAAATGGTAGCAACAATTCAATGGAAAAGCTACTGGTAACTCTCCATTCCAAGTGCACTTTTGACACATAGGCATTTCAGAGAAACATGGGAAATTATTTCATTGGAAATGTCTTTAGCTGAGCTGACATACTGCCAAATTTTTATCAAGTCTTCTAAGGACTACATTGTGAGACAGTATTAACATAGTTCCAAAAGAGGAGGGTAGAAACTAGAGCTAAACAATTCCAACATTTCCAAATCTTTTCATATTCTTACTGTGTTGGAGTTTAACGGTAGTTCTGAAAGGCCGCAAATTTGCAAAGCCAAATTTGCATAGGAATTCTCCAAGGGGGACCTACCTCTGTAGGCAGCTTCCAGGCCATAGGGACTGGTGCTGGCATTGGTGGCAAGAGGCCACAAATAAAGCTGATTGCCTGCAATGGATGTATCCGCTCGGTGTGTTACCAGCAACACTATGATTGTTTGAGCAAGGGAAAGCAAGGTCTCAGGACAAGGGGCAGAAAGATTAATTAGTAACTGCAGGTAATAAATCAGTGTAGATTTAGTGCTGGAATGAGCAAGCATGTGCACTTTAAAGCAACCTAAGTCAGCTCTGGAAGACCTGCCCCTTGGAACTGTATATTCTTTGGGAGGCGACTGACAGCGCAGCGTGCTTCGTCAGCCCCAAGCACAGCTGATGTCTTCAAATGCAGCTGTTCAGCTGTGCCTCTGACTGGCCCTGCATGCAGTTAATTTATGTATCCACTCAGGGGTATGAGTGGTCTTGGTCCTCCTGACAAACTAGAAAAAGGGAGGGTTGAAATACCAGGAAGGTTGGAAACTGCAGTTTGCAGGCAGTGCTTTCCCCTGACATGTCACACGGTGTGCTGTTAGATGGGAGGACTGCACTGGTGAGAGCAGAAACAATGGAGAAACACTTTGTGCTCCCCCCAGCATTACGTAGCTTACCACTGGCAGTAAGTAGTTTAACACTGCCACATGTGAAACTGAACTAAGTAGAACCAGGAAGAAAATTCTAATCCCAACAAACTGTTCTAAGTGGCTGATGACCTGTCCATAGCAGAGGTCAGTACAGAGCAGAGGAACCAGCTTGCAGTAACTTCTCTTCCAGTTGGAGAACATGGGGCTTGTTCATGCCTTGTTAGGGTGTTTAAAGAAATTGAACTGCCCTCTCCACTTTAAAGAAACAAACCAACCGAAAAAACCCAACCCCTAAACCACGCAGTTATTTTTTTGCTACCTATGTAACATCCTGTAAAAAATGGTAAAGTTTTACTTCGTGATTGTAAACCAGTTAGAATGAGTAGAACATCTCGTCTGGTGAATGACACAGTTGCAGATATGAGTCAGGACTTTTTCCCAAGTCTTTAATGCCATTACATTTACACTGATAAAACTAGCTGTAGCTAAGTCTTGGACAATGAGCTGTAGGTCTGATCGTGACAATTTTAAGGCTACTATTGAACTGAGCATATAGAACCTATACTGCTGACATTTCAGATGTAGAAATTGGGCAAAGGGAGTCCTCAGAAACCACAGCCAGTACCTTTTGGAAGCAGTGTTCATTGCAGCTTCATGTAAAAGGTATTGTGAGGGTAATACTTGGTGCGTTGATTTAAACTAAGTTTGGGGAGCTTAAGAATAAGTCTGATTTTTAGAACACAGAATTGTTTTGTGTATTGTTTTCTAATGCTAGGTAACTTTCCCTTGCAGAGGCATTCTTCTCCTGGATCAAGTCAGCTTTGTACCTGTGACTACCATCAGCCTTCCTTCAGAACTTTCAGACAGGAAAAATAATTTAGATGAGAAAGCATGTACTTAATACTGTATTTACTTTGGAGTTAACTGGTTTTTAAAAACACACGTTTAGTTGGTCTGATATTTGGCACCTGATCTTAATACCTTGTTTGTTTCCTACTAAGTAAACTAAGTCAGTTGATTAATTGATAAAGGGCCACTCAGGCTGAGGCCCAAAGCTGACTTCCTTGTGCCTCTCCATAAACAAGCAGCCTTTTCAGAAGCTTCAAAATAGAACAGCTGCCTTTTCAGAAGCTTCAAAACTGAGCAGCTTTCCACCCTGAGGACTACCATCCGTTTTAACTTCTGTGAAGTCACTTTTCCACACCTCAAACAGGATGCTAGCTGCCTCCATGTTCAGAGATAAACCAAGTCAGCTGTCCTGACTAGCAAGATGATGAAATTCAGGGTGTCCTTAAGTCCGCAGATAGCATTCTTCAGAAAAAGGTGAGGGAATATTGCAAACATCAGCTGTGCCTGCAAACCTAGGCAAAGCTGCCCCACCTGGTTCCAGGTCTCATAGGGTCGAGTGTGTCTTGCAAGGAAGATACCACTACCAAAACACTTGTGTTACTCAGAAAATTTGACATTTTATGTATGCAAAACAAAATTTTAAAAGGCAGATTTATATTTCAAGCACTTTACATTTTTATGGTCCCTTCCACTCATAAAATTTGTTAGCAGTCGTAACCAGCCTGCTTTTTGTATCTGTGACAGCAGTACTCTATGAAGTCCCAAAAGAAAAATGAAAATTCCATGAAATTCTACAGAAACACTGGCTTACTATTGCTGAGTAGGCCCAGTCTGCTCATGCCAGTTTGTACTGTTAACATTTTTCAATTAAACATTTAAATTGTTTATTAGACTGTGTTCATGTGTGCATTTATAGTTAGGTAAAACAGCAGTTTGCCAAACATTTCAGATGCAGGGCACTGTTTGTTTCTTACCTTTTCATTTTTCTTACTTAGAAAAGTAATTTGTCAGAAGAATGAATAGGAAAACAACCTCAGAACTGTAACTGCCTGGCGCTAGACTGAGCACAGTTATCATCTGAGTGATCAGAATTACCCATATTCAGCTGAAGTTGTTTTAGTGAGGGAGAAAAGCTGGGATTCCCCCTCCTCCTGCCCTAAAGAAACGTTATCATAAGATGGTGGTCCTTACAGCTGCTGTGTGACAGGAACAACTCTCATCTCACCAAACTGACAGCACTGCAGTGATAAAAGGAGCATTTCTAACACCGACTTGGCCTTGTAAAAAAACTGAACCAAACTTCACCCAGCAGTGCACTGTGGTGCACAGCACATCAGCCCAAGGTAATAGGGTCACTGCTCTACCTTCCCCTTGCTTTTTAATTTCATTTTTTGCTCTAGTACCTTGTGGGTGGCAGAAGGGTTGTCACCCATGGCTGAACAGGAAACTGCTAGGACTAACACAGGAATGGTGACTGCACAGACAAAAGCAAGTCTTCAAACAGTTGTAGACAAACTTCTCTGTATGTGGATATTCCCTGGCCCCTTCATTAGCATAGTTCAGGTAGAAGTGATGTACAAGGCTGATGTTAGCTTCTTCTGCAAAAAAAAAAAAAACCAGGATGGATAAGAAACACAATAGTTCTTCTTTAGTGCACAAGCACAGTAGGAATTACGCTGCAGATGGAAACTCGGCAGCTGTTTGCATGTGCTCTTTGCATCCCTCCTTATGAAACTGGAAACCAAGCACATGCACAGCCACAAGGAGATTCAGCTGTTCTAAACAGCTGCAACAAATGCATGGTTAAGTTTGAAAAGGTGTTGGTAACTGCTTCACAACTTGGCTGATTTCTATGAAATTACAAGCACCAGGAAAGAAGTATAACTTGCCATCATGCTAAAGAAATCCTAAAAATAGTGCAAATCTTGAACACAGTAACTGCCAGACACTACTGCTGCTTTATGGAGCTGGAGTTACCAATTCTGCTTTAGCATGCACATGGCTTTCCCAAATCAAGAGTCTCATGCCTTTCAGAGGATTGCTACTCTGGGCTGGGACCACTCTGAACTATTTTGTAAACCAATTTAAATTTTTTAGTTGCCTCACCCAACTAACACAGTAAGGAAAGGGCAACTGTCCTGCATGCCAGTCATGGTAGGTCTCATTTTTCCAGGGCATGAACTGGTAAGGATACATGTGCCCTCTAGGGGAAAGAATGTGGGGGGACTGGGAACTGAAAAACAAAACCCAAGAAAACCTAGCTACCCAAAAAAATCCATCATATGATGGCAGTAGATTTTTAGGAACAGCAACATCTATCTCCTCACAAACTATGGCTCTCACTGCAGCCCTTCTAGCCCTCAGAACCATCTATCACCATGTTGTGTGTTCCAAACCAAAATGAACCTCTGAGCTGCACCACATATTAGAGATGTTAATTTTGTTCATTCAGAGTGAACAGGGCTGATTCAGAACTAAATTACTGCTTTTAAATTGAGGTTTACTTCAGGAGTTCTCAAAATATACCACACCTAGTCAAAGTGACCCCTTACTTCTTCCAAGGACCAAAGCTTACCGACTGTCCCTTCTTACGCAGGGGACAGATTGAGTATTTTGGGTTATTTGCAGTGAATTAGGAGAATCAATTTCCTCCTGCAACAACACCTGACAGCTGTACTCTCATCCTAACATACAAAGAGAAAATTAAATATTAAGAGAATCCACATCTTCAAAATATTGTATATTTTTATTAATTCTGACACGGCTATCTGAAAGTAGTAAATTTGTTTTCCATTCTGGAAATGGAAGTCTATAAATTTACACACCTGTGTACTCAGCTCAACATTTTCCTTTCATTTCTGGGTTCATCATGCTAGGTCCACCCAGGGATTCAGGAGCTCTCTCACAAGATCTCAGTGTCCTACTAGAGCCTCTCATCGCTGACACTGCTGAAGTCCCTTTTCAGCATGTCCAGCTGTCACCATATAGTGATGAATTTTAGGCACATGAACAAGAGGTTCACAATAATGGCATTTACACAGCTGTGTCATTGAGATGCACTTGCCTCCTACTCAGGCTACAACTTCGCATTACCATTTGTCCTTCCCACCTACCTTGCAGCATCTGAAGAGACTCAAGAGCAGGAATTCCATGGGCAGTTTTATACTAGCTGAAACAAGTCCAGACGTATTTGATTCATGAAAAATCACAAAGTTTATCCATAAGCAGAACTACAGCTGGCTGCACTGGGAGGAGCTAGCAGGAAAAAGTGATTCCAAAATAGTAGAATGTGGATAAATTATAGGTGTTTTAGTTAGAATTCCACTGTTCAACAAAATCTAAAATTATTACCTGGATGGTAACTGCAGAACCATTCACAGATAATTGCTTATACATGCCACGTAATGAAAAAAGAGAATTTAGATTTTATGTCAACTGTAAAGTCAGGTTTATCAACTGAGCACAAACACAACACACGCTGCCTTATCAGAACAGCCTTACCAGAATAACTGTGTAAACCAGGACCCAAGCCACCAGTCTAGAGTATTGCTGCTTGCAGTACCTTACAGTCAAGGAAGAAAAACATTTTTCAGAATTAATGCCAGAAAGCTTTTCATTTCTCAGACTAACAAGGAAACTACACATGTAACAGCATCACTGCTGGCTGTATGGAATTAGTTTATACCAGCTGGATGTATTTTTATATTATTTAACAGCTACTGTGAACCTGTGAAAATCTTACCTCTTGCTCGAACTTCATTGATTCCATTGACTGTTCCACTGCGAGAGCTGCTTGCAGTTCCACGCATCGGCCTTTGCATAGGTTCTTTAACAACAGTTTACGGGTAGAATTCTCCAGGATCAGCTAGGAAAACCATCTGTGTAACTGCATCTTGTTCATCCCATTTTCAAGTTCTCAGCATCCCTGACTCATTTAGCAGGGCTAGTGTGGAGAGTTTTATTGACGCAACAGCAGTTTTTCAAGAGTAAATACTCTGATGAAAGGAGTTCTAGTATTAAAATAATTTTAAAATCTTGAACATCAAAGCAAATACCATCACAGCCTTTGAGAAAAATGGGTGACTTTTGTACTAGTTAAAAGAGAGCTAGGCATAATTTGCATTTTAGAAAAAAAATTTATTTAGACATCTGTTGCTCTTAAATTACAAAAGTTAAAAAGAACACGCAGTGCACTGACACATCACTGGTTACTTCTAAAGCTGTTTTAAGACATAAGGTGGTTTCTTCGAGAGAAGACAATTCAACATGACCCAAACTCAACTATCCATTTCTCATATTTCTCAATGTCCGCAGCAGATACAGATTTAGAAACTTTCTTCAAAGCTATTTCAAAGTCTTCCATAGTTGTTGGCATGTGCATTTCATCTCGGGGAAGATTTCTTATTTCCTCTGGTGTCAAGCCTTCAATACGCCTTCTCATAGCCATCAACGATGCATCTCTAGTCAGGAGGGTAAGAAAATAAAATCATTACTCAGTGCAGGATGGCAAGTTCAGTTCTTTGAAAGGCTCAACACAGCATTCTAGTTAAGCTGCTGCATTTGAAAAGATACAAGAAAGAATTGTAAACTTTTATGGGAAGATCTCCAAGTGCTTGCACAAGCTATCCATATTTTTCAAACATGGCATTATCCTTATCGAATGTCTGAACAGCTACTATTCACAGGCTAGGCAAAAGAGGTGAAGAAGTGGTTTAGCTGATGTCACCACATACCTATGATGTACCTGCTGTTTATAGTATTTTTAAACAGGAACAAGGCAATAACAATTTTGCTCCTCCTAGATATAGGAGTAGCTGGAGTGTTTTGAATGTTTCCTGGTTAGAACAGGAATCCTACTTCACAGACAAAGGAGTCAACAGCAGCCTGTATACTCAGAACCATATGTTCAATTACAAAATCTGTTCTGTCAGTAGCTCCTCAAACTTCTGGCCTTAATGACCATTGCGTGGTTTTACAAGTGTGTCATTTTCTTTCATGTTAGGTTTGACTACATTTAGATTTCCAGCAGTAAATCTGGCAGCAGCAGGTGATGAGCTGGTGAGTTGATAATTAGGTAACACTAAAAGGCTAAAATCCCTGCTAATTCATTTTTCTATAGCTTATAATAACAAGAAAATGCTGCTTATTTGTCTAGCAGTAAAAAAGATAGAAGTGTAATCCCAGTGATATCAAATAGTATATTGTGTCATATCAGTAGGTGAGAATCCAAAGAGAGAAAACTTACATGTTGTCTCCTGGAAGGATTTAGAAAGATAGTCTGAGCATATTCTGTTGCAGTACCATCCCCTCTCCCTAAAGGAAACCATAACTGACGGACTTAATGAATTTACTAAATGTTTCACAGAATTTACTAAATAATTCATAGAATCACAGAATAGTCCAAGCTGGAAGGGACCCACAAGGATCATCGAGTCCAACCCTTAAGTGAACAGTCTGTACAGGGATCAAACCCACAACCTTGACATTATCAGCACCATGCTCTGACCAACTGAGCTAATTTTAGTGTTAATTAATAAATTAAAATCTGTAAAACAGGAATTAAAATTTCAGAACAACCAAAAGGTTGCCTTGTTGAACTCCCATCTCAACCTAGTATCACCATGCTTCACTGTTACAGCACCATTTGTGAACCACAAGCTACTGTTACAAAATGGGGTGGGCATGGAACATTCCATGCATCTAATCTGCTTCCAGACAGCACTTAAAAAAACCCAGGAAGTCCAGCAAAAACAACCCAGCCAAACCAAAAAGCCCACCATACCTCAACACACTGACAAAACTGAAGTGCAGGTCCCACCACTTCCTTTTGTAAAGTCATTTTATGGACAGTCATTCCAAACTGAACTCCTAGTGCCTTCTCAAATGCACTCTTGGTGCCTGGAGAAGCACCAAAGCTGTATTCAAAAAATGAAGCAGTCTCCCACTGGAAGGCACAGCAAGGGTCAGTTCTGTTCCAAAGGCCTTTCATTCCGTTCACTCAAAACAACGATTCAAAGGCAGTTCATACTCACATCTAATCTGCAATTTAGATATCTTTTGGACTTCCTGAATGTCATTTTAAAATTCAGTTTCACCTTCATTTCCCATGGTTAAATGGTGACTGCTAGGAACTGTAGTGTTACCTCTGACTGGTTTTCACTCTGGCTCAGCAAACTTGGAACTTCACCTCAAATTCTTTAAGATAGGAGGGTCATTTCAGTAAACCAGAGTTCTTGGTCCACTTATTCTTAAATTCTGCTTGTCACTAGCAAGGACTGTCATAATATACACGTTTGACCTTTACTATGAATCTACAAGTTTGAACTTTCCTATGCTTATATACTGAGAGCCTGAACTATGCAAAAGCACCTTTGAATCATCCACATTTTCTTTTTGTCTCAATGTAAATGGAACAATCATATCCAAGAGGTATTTCTCCTGACACCATGAATAAAGTGTAAGTACACCAGCTAATATGAGTACTTGCTTAGTGATTTCAAATCATGCACATCCAAATCCCAGTTCCTTTGGATTTCTGCTTGCTGCCACCTCAGTCATCACTTTGGAGATTGGCACAAATGAAAGACTCTGATGTTTCTTTGTGTTTTTTTAATGTTTGCGCTGTTTTTTTGCTTAATAGTATTTGTACAAATGGACTTCGGTTAAAAAGAATCAAAAGTAACTGTGCATAAATACACACAGGAAATTCACTGAAAAACATTACAAGTATTCTGACTTTTAAAACAAGTGTAAATTACAAACAAACACTCGAGACTGGAAGAGACAAACTGCAGCTAAAATGCACAAAGCAGCAGACTAAATAAACTCATATAACATGAACCTATTAGCACAAACTCTTTTCAAAGCAGAACCAACACCAAGACTGATCAAATGAACACCACAAATTCATCTCACAAACCTACAAATGAAACAAATCTGCACAACACAGATTCAGAGCCACTAACATACCATTCTTTTCCCAGACACTGCACAAGGTTTGTTCAGGAAGCTGTACTGAGGCTCCAAACTTTTAGCTCAGCCTGCAACCGCTCTGCTGACAGAGCCTTTGATAACAGCTTTGTGTACAGGCTACTTGCATTCATCCCTGTGGCACAGCACATTGTCCTCTCAGCTATGCTGACACGTGTTTGCAGAGCTGTGCTACAAATCTAGGCAAGAAACGGATCTGCATTTGAGGAAGTAGCCAGGAGGTGTTTTTGATCCAGAACAGTTCTCTCATCTTGTTCAGAGCACAGCCCCACAAAAGCTGCGCTGGAACAACCAGGAGCTCAAGTGTTGCCCTGCCACACTTCAGTGCTAACTCCAAAGCCTGAAAGCAACACTACACAACGGCATATCAGAGGACAACAGCATCTTAAGCAGCTTCAGTTCTCTGTCCCTTCCTGCACATCCCATAGTTTGCCACTGCTGCAACTGTGCCAGTGCAAGTCTTTTGATGTAAACAGGACAATTGACACTTGTCTCTTAATCAGTCCTTTCCTTCCCTTTCCAATTTTTCAAAGAAAACATAAGGGAGGGATTCAAAGGCATTTTTAGTCAATTATTTCAGGAATCTAGGCTAGAGAATAGGCTCACAAACAACTGTATGCCAAAAGTACAGAGGAGACAGGGAAATGGAGGAGGCACCAGAAAACTTTAGTCAGTCTCATCACAAAAGTCAATGTGCTGAGTACACAGCTCTTATTACCATCACACAAGACTCTACACCTTTGCCATGCCATGAAGGAAGAACACTCTGTGTTTTTAGTCACTCCAGCCGCTATCACTGTCACCTCTTACACATGGATTTCTGCAGAAGTCACGTAACCCCAGCAGAATGACTGCAACTCTACAAGTTAAAGTTTACCATCCTCTGGCTAGTCCTCATGCATGGAATTTAGTTGATATGAAAGGTGGAATTTTACCTAAATCACAGCTTATTTAGATTACTACACTGCAACCACTCTTCAAATGGAAATTCAGGTGAATACTAATGCAGTATTTCACCTTTTAGCCATACATAAAAGAGAAGTTACAGTCCATTTTTTATCCAATAACTTTAATCCTGTAAACTGGTTACCTTACAAGCAGTTTTCCCAGAGTTTGCAGCAGTAGTAACACAAATGATGCAATGTCAACTTACCTGCATACGTTGGTAATGTCTGCACCTGAATAACCCTCCATTTTCTCAGCTATGTTTGCAAGGTCAACATCGTCAGCCAGCTCCAGCTCTCGCAGATTTATTTTTAGGAGTTCCTCTCTACCTTTGGCTAATCAGAGAAAAGAAAATTGAGTCTGCACAATTTGTCTTTTGAAGATAAATAACAAATTGAAGGGGGAAAGAATGAGAAAAAGCACACTGTACTTGTTACAAAGGTAAATGCTCATGTTTAGATTTAACCTGACCCTGAATATGTAAGTGAATTTGCATACATGTATCCATTAGATTTTTAAACCAAATTATCAAAACTAAAGAATATTGAAAAAGTTTAGATTTTAGAATTTTTAACCGCTCCTCTCCCCAGTTCTTCATACCTGATGGTAAAGGAATGTAAATTCTCTTTTCTAGTCTCCGTCTTAGGGCTTCATCAATATCCCAAGGGAAGTTAGTAGCAGCAAGTACCATGACCATCTTAGAAGGATCATCATTTTCAGTAGCCCCCCCAACACCTGCAATGGAGAAAAGAGGAGGTAAAATATACATATGTTTTCTGAAATTTCATGTACAGAGAGAAGAGTTCTGTAGCATTAAAACAGCTACTCTACAGCACTTTAATGAGCCCAAGCATAATAGAATCAGCAAGTGCAACAGAGTTCACTTTTTCATCTCTATGACAGCCTGCAGGCATAAAGGAAAGCTTGGTTTAAACAGCAGCAGGGGCATAGGCCACTGCTCAGACCAGAAGTTCCTCTCTATCATGGCTAGAATGGTTTTACAGCAGGGGTATTTGTACTTCTGCCACAACAGTGGTTCAATTTTCACATCAACACCTTGTAACAGCATGTCAGGAAAAACAAAACAACCCCTTAACACTATCACCACACCAAAAAACAGACAACTTCCCACAGTATTCACCAACATCCACAAAAAAGCAGCATCATGTCCTGTGGCACAGCCATTGTACCTAGTCTGCCCGTGAATCTACATATAAAGCACCGTTTATGAATGCCTAAGTAAAAGGATTCAAATAGTTGTTACTAATAAAATCAGATTATGTACATACTTGATATGAGAATAGTATTACAGCTCTGCTGCTCTTTAAAGGCAAAACTAAAAGGGTACTAACATCAGAGAAGGAGAAATAAATATGCAAGTTTTCTGACACATGGAATTCTATCACAAATCAGTCCACAGATCAGCACTTTTCAATAGTCTCTTTCCTACTCTCTGCCCACCAGAATACAAAAAGGATGCCTCTAGAGCAACTTTGTGATGTTACCTACTTTTGAATTTTGTTGATTTGTGAAATATTAGCCTCATATCTGTAGTGAATGCCATGTTTTAAAATGAAAACTCTCCCAACCACTTCTATAAAATGGAAGATCTTCACTTCTTATTTCTATTTTTAGGAGAAAAATACACCCCAAAGAAGTTAAGTGTAAGGCTGTCTTTGAAGTTTAAACTGGAATAGGTAACAGGTCTTTTGAACCACTTTTTACTTAATTTTGAAGAAGTGATATGCCCAAGCAAAGACAGAGAAACAGGATTTTTTTACTGCTGCCCTTTTGAAATCTTGTATTTTCCACTGAATCTTCCTTATTCTGGGTCACTAATACAAGGTCATAGCTCAGAGGCCAAAAGACTGTTAAATAATGTCACTTGTAGCTTTTAACCCCAATTTCATGTAAGGCTTTTGAAAAACTGCTTCCGAAGAATGAAGTTTTGAAGTTGGCTTTTTTTTTTTGTCCCTCAAGTTTCCTCCAGTCCAGCAGTTCGCAGTGATCAGGTTATTTACCATCCATTTGAACTAGCAGTTCTGCCTTCACACGTCGGCTGGCTTCATGCTCCTCTGAAGTTCCCCTGCGGCTACAGATGGAGTCTATCTCATCAATAAATATGGTTGTCGGGGCATAAAATCGAGCCTAAAGAAAATAAAAGATAAAGCACAAGCTGAAAAAGCAGTCTACTCCCATTTAAGAAGTAGCAGCATATTCAGAGCTGAGTAATGACATATTTACCCCATTATCCCATCAGCTCATAAGTATCAAACAATCCCTACCCTCCCTCTCTTGGACCGCTCCACTCCGGTACAGGGCAGCTGCACAATCACTAAGAGCATTTGAATAGAACAGCTTTTGGCCAAGTCCTGCAGTTGTTAGGGCTACAAACAAACATTTAGTTAAGTTAAAGGTAGTTTTCCATGTTAGGAGTAGCCTTTTTAACTGTGAAAGACATCACAGAATGCTTGAATAAGATTTCAGTTAAAGCTAGCATGAACGTTAAGCTGGGACACCATAACATGGAACCTGTCCAAAAGATAAATCAACTGCAAAATAACTCTGACCTTTTTGAAAACAAGAGCATTTAAAGACAAGGATCCAGGATAATAAAAGCTATTGTCTTAGAGCAGTTGAGATGCTGTTCAATCAACTGTGTATCTGCATTTTTGACCAACCATATTAAATGAGTTGGTATCATGCCTAGCAAACTATAATGTAAAAGATCTTTTTTTTCCTGACTTTTCTGACTACTGTAATTGCAACTCTGCTGTCCCCTTCAGTACTGGGCATCCTATCAAACACTACATGCAAACCTGGTAACACATGGAAAAACACCATAATTATTTTCTGAGCCCATTTCAAGTGTTATGTGCTCTAAAGCCAACTACAGTTTCGAAGGCCACTTCTTTTAAGCACAAATAAAAAACTGCCCACAAAAACAACAAAACACACATAGCCTACACAGAGTTCTCACCCAGAAAGCAATTAATTCCATCCCTAGATTTACATTCAAGTATGTTCTGCAGCACTCATCAGCTTATAGTGAGCTACCACTAATGCAGCAAGCTAACCCTGAAAATAAAAGACTTTTTCAGCTTTTATAAATCCATCTAGGAATAATCTTGAAATGCAAACGGCCAAATCAGAAAGGCCTAAAAGCATTTGAAGCTTGGAGAGCTGTTTATGTGTGCTATGAGTCTGAAACCTTGGCAAGGTTTCACTGTTCCAGAGGTGATTCTACTTCATTATCTCACTGTTCACGTTCAGAAACTTAAATCACCATTTCAAACAGCAGACGAACAAGTTTCTCAGATTCTCCTCTGTATTTTGAGGTAAGTGTGGAAGAAGAAACATTGAAAAAAGTAGTCTTGCATTCGGTGGCTACAGCTTTTGCTAGGAGGGTCTTTCCAGTACCAGGAGGACCAACCATCAGCACACCCTATTAAAACAAAAAAGAACCACTTTTAGAACAAAAACCAGAGAATTTTATTATTTGTTTAATAGCATAATAGTAAAATACTGGACGTAAACTTTCCCTTGAAAAGTTATTTAAAGATAAATAATGAATTACTGTTGCTTACAAGTAACGAATACTATTGCTTACTTGCAAACACATAGCTGAAGACAGTGCATCTATCTGGCTGACATCTTTATTTTGCTGTTATTATTTACCAAACATTTTCTTACTAAAAAGTGGTAAGAATTTATTTAAAATGTAAAACATTTGGAATTTCTTGTTCTGCCAAGATCCAATCTCAAAATCCTACTTATGATCACAGGAGCAGATTTTTCATACCTTCCATGGTCTTCTAATCCCCTTAAAAAACTCTGGCATCCACATTGGTAAAACTACAGCTTCCTTAAGCAGCTTTTTGGCTTCTACTAAATCAGCAATGTCATCCCTGACAAGAAAGAGAAAGTTGTTTGACAGATTCAGACAGTACCCAAAAGAATCAGTCAACAGCCCAAAAACATGCACAATTAAACTTTTTGTTACACATTGGCTCTCCCATAAATCCAATTAATCTTCCTGAATTATTTATGTTCTAAAGGCAAAAGCTTTTAACAACTACAATTGACATCAGGCTGGTTGACTCCAGCTGGATGCAAAAGCAAAAAAACCTACTTCAGTAGAGCACCACTGTTGCTACTCACAGAAAGACAAGCAGAAGAAAGCAGGTTGGTTAAATTTAGGCTAACTACAGATTATGCTTTCCTCTTTTGATGAGAAGTTGAATGTCCCTGAAACTTAAATACCATATTCCATTGTTTTAAGAACAACTTGCTGAAGACTCGTAAATGGAGTGGAATTAAACAGAATTTTTAGATTTCTTTTTCAGAGTTACAAATGTATTAATTCTTAGATACCTTATAGGCTGGTTTTATTTCCTTGAGGGTAACTCTCAGGGCATTCCTCTTATCAGCATGTACCCAAGTAACATTTTGGTTTCAAAACACATCTATACGCAGAATGAGTTTCAAATCTGAAGTCATAATTTAAGATTCAATATAAAAACTGAAACATATATTTAAATATTAAACATGACAGCTGCATGCACACAAGGTGTTTTGTGGGACTGTTCAGTTTTTTCTTAAGCCTACTTTATTTGCCAGAAGATTTTTGCTCATTTAATCCTTGCAAAACCACCTAAGCTTGGAAACATTTGAAACACAAAACAACCTTTGTATAAGGTTTAATATTTAACACATTTATGTAAAGGTATTGGCACAGGACTGTATTTTATACTAGTGGCCACATCACATCCAGCAACACTTCAAAGGGTTCCTATATTGACGTAACTTCTTTGTTAATCAGTTTTCTGTCTTGATATGCCCCAGAGTACTAAAACCGTTTTTCAAAAGAAGAGACACTGTCAGACATTAGAAACTTTTACATTGCAAAACAGTATCTCAAAAATTGATTTTAGGACTCTCAGAAAATTTTGAAAAGATTTGTATGGCCATGTTGGACAGCACTTTAGGCAGCCTGATCTAGAGAGAGATGTCCCTACCCATGGCAGGGGACTGCTTTAGCTGATCTTTAAAGGTTCTATCCAGCCCAAACTATTCTATGAACATGTATGTGGAAAAAAAATTTTTGAGCTCTAGAAATATTCAGCTACATTAGAAGTTTAGTTGCCTATTTAAAGGTAATAAGGAAACTCTATATGTACTTTTTATACATAAGTATCTGTTAAAATACTTAATTCTTGTCATATCATGTGAGAGGAAACAGAAACAACAACTCAAGAGACTAGCAGCAGTACTCAAACTTACCATCGAATGTTGGGATTCTGAGAAATTATATCTCTTTCCAAAGCTTCTACTAAGTCTTTGTCATATCCAGTACTATCAAATTTCTTTGGTTCAGACTCTGAAATCTCAGATGTGGATTTGTTCTACATATAAAGGATATAACAATGTAAATACATAACAATGGTTATGCTATTAATGAATTTTTATCACAAGTCAACAACAGCATCATATTTTTAGAAGGTGGCAACATAAACCAGCATGAAAATAATGAAGCATCCATATTACAGCTGCACTGCAGGATGGATCTATGTGTTTCACCCAGATTTCTGTACTGACTTTGCTCCATTTCCTTCTCCCCAAAGCCAGCATAGTGTACTGATGCAGTTTCTTTGCTTTGGTACCTAATCAAAACTGCATATACCTATCCCAGTATAACAGGTTCTGCCTCTTATCCCACAAAAATCAAAAACTATCTGAGACAGTAGCTGGGTAGGGGGAAATTATGTGTAAGACTGGACCACAAAGTGTCACACTGAAAGTATCTCAAATCGTCTGTCATAAATATGCCATGTACGTGGGGCACAAAAAACTAAGCATGATTTCCAAATGTAGAATGAGCAGTGGTGACCTGCAGGCAGACCACAGGGGTAAAACCAGAGCTAATTAACTGATACAGAAGCATGGACATGAACAGCAGAGAAGCAGCTCTGCAGTAGCATTGAAGCAAAGAAGCTACACAGTTGAAAGGGCTCAAACAGCAGAGACCATGCAACTGAAGGGAAATAAAATACACTAGACATACCCTGGTTTATACATTTAACAGCAAGCACTGGTGATGACAGAACAACTGTAAAAGAGAAAAAGAGACCTATCCTGTCTCTCTCTGGGTATATGCTGATGGAGAGTGGATTATCACTCAAAGACAATCTAATTTAGCTCCTAATGAAAGCAATAGCTTACACAGTGAAACAATTCACCCTTGAAGATTATACTATCTCCACAGGCCACGACATCTTACCACAATTTAAACCGGCCAAAGCTAACAAACTATTGCATGGATATTCAATTTATTTAGACCCTGGAAAACTATGAGTCTACTGTTTTCTGTATGGTCTCTTACCTTGGTCATCAGCTAAATTTATGGAGACCAGAGCACAAAACAAAAATTAAAGCACTCTGATTGCTAAGAACAGATCATAGATCATTTTCTCTCAGTAAATATGCTGGGGTTTTGCTCATTTAAAACTGAAGAGAGTATGGAGACAACAGATCTCAAAAAAAAATTTTTAAAAAATGGTTTCAGGATTTACTTAAGGATTAAGTAAATATTGAAATGCTTTGGAAGACAAGAGTCAATCTTGGTTTAAACTATACTCAAAGCAATTAAGTCACAAGGATGTCCCATCTGAATGAGCTCCACCAGGCTCGATTTCAGAAATTCAGTGGTATAATTTCAAACAACTGTCTTCAAGTTGCAGTAAACCTGTCACAGAATCACGGAGTGGGTCAGGCTGGAAGGGACCACAGGGGGTCATCTGATCCAACCTCCCTGCTCAAGCAGGGTCATCCTGGAGCACATGGCACTGGATTGTGTCCAGATGGTTCTTGCATATCTCCAGTGAGGGAGACTCCAAAGCCTCTCTGGACAATCTGTCCCAGTGCACAGTAAAGAAACTCTTCCTCATGCTCAGGTGGATGCACTTCCTGTGAATCAGTTTCTGCCCATTGCTTCTTGTTCCACTGCTTGGCACCACCAAGAAGAGCTTGGAAACATCCTCTTGGCACCCACCTTCAGATATATTTACCAGATCCAAACTTCCAGAGCCACTATTTGTTTTTAATTAATCCATAACCGACACTGTGCACAAAGCAAAGACACCTTACACGGTGAGGTTCAAATCAGCACACTGACATGAACAGAAGAAACATTTCATAGGCACGTCATTTTATAATACACTCGGTAGTAAGAAAGCACAACTGAGTTTCCCAGCTCCATTACGTTATTTGCAAGTTTACCTTTTCCTCTTTTCCTTTATTTTGCTGATCCTTTTTCTCCCGGCTGCGGACTGCCTTCCCTTTATCATTGGGATTCCGAGAGGATGGACGGTGAGAGCCTCTGACAGCTGCACTTACACGATTATTGTGACCTCTGCAATCATTGCACGGAGCAGACTGACGCTTCCGGGGTCCTGGCGAAGGTCTAATTAGTTGTAACATATGCAAAAAGCCTCAGTGTAAAGCCACTGGTGAGCACCACAAAACCAAATCAACTGGTTACAAACTGAAAAGCCATTTTGCCCAAGATAAAATCTGTATGTCAGAAACAAGGTAGACATTTAGGTAGTCACTAAATATCTGTTTTCCCTTTGCCACAAGCTCAGGGTCCACTTGCTTAAAACAAGCTCCTTGCTTTGTATATTTCAGGAGTAAAAGTAATATGAAGCCTAGAAAAAAATAACAAACAAAAAAATTCTCCTTATCACCATGGTCCTCACTTCTCTACACAAACAAATGTAAAGGTTTTTTGGGAATGACAATTTTACTTTCATTTCCTGTTACTACCACTCCCTTTGAAAGAAAATATGTATGTAAGGCCTCCGGTTGTTGGAAATGAAGCTACTTTCAGAAGTACCTATGACTAAACCAGTATTGTGATTGGTATTATGGATTTCTTCTGTAAAATTCAGTTTCTTTCCCCATACAAGTCCATTATTCTCACAGATACACTTCTTCCATGACCCTCCCTAAAACTCCAGCATCAATAAACTACCACTCAAGTTTAAGTTCAGGGATATTTCCAGAGAACAGAATATTTCTGATTTGGAGAGCACTTACTGAAACTAAATGGTGTGTTTTGATGCATCATTTAAGATGTGTCAGGATCCCTCACACAATACCTTCACAGAAATGGCCTTTAATTGATTCACAGCAGCAAGTTTGTCAGAACACTACAGATCTCTTCAGGATGAAAAGCATATTATACTACATGAAGATGCTGATGGCAAGATCGTAAGTGTTAGGAGTATTTTTATTCTCCAAATGGAGTTTCTACCTATACCTATATTTATTAACACCTATGGATTCCACCCCAAAGCTCAAAATAAACAAACAGCATGATTCCACATCTAATTTCCACTGAGTTCCGCTATCTCAGGATAGGAATTGATGCAACACGGCCCAAGTTTCTAGTGTGGCCTTTTCATATTGCCACAATTCAATACTTCAGCAGCTGGCAAGGTAAATGGAATATGAACAGTTCTCTCAAGACTTACCCTTTTTAGAAACATGAGTTTGTGTATATTTTCTCTAGAAACCTTCAAAACATTAGGAAAGTTCTACCTCTCAGCCTCTATCCTTCCATAACACTTGAATGAATTTGGCTAGAAGTATTCCAAACTTATTAAAGGAGATATACAGAAATAGTGTGATCACACAAGACCCATTTCTTTCAGAATACAGGCTTAAAATAAATCAATTTAAAAAATAAACACTAAAATATACCCATAAAGACTGAAGGTATCCATCTGCAAGAAAACGCTTGTAAGTTCAAAGCCTCAAACAATAATTTGACAGTACAGCTAAAGTAATCAAATAGTCACTTTCTACCAAAACACACAGTTCTGTGTCTGCTTTTCATGTACTCCTGTTCCCTCCTCCATGCTACCACTGCCATGTGTTAGACTCTGCAGTTAACCAGTCCAGATAGCTACTCAAAAAACCCAAAAAGAAACAAAAGCTGAACAAAAACCCACTAGACACACAGCACAATGTGTGTCATTAGCATCCTGAACCAGCTAATTAATGCTAACAAAGACAAAAGTGAAGAAAAACCACAACCAAACAAAAACCAAAAAACTCAGGCAATTGTGTGGGGGGGGAAGAAGCTTGACATTAGTTAGACCTATATAAGATAAAACCCCCAAAACATTCTGGACAAGGTTGCCTCAAAATGATGTCTCCTTCACCACAAACAGTGTCAAGCTGCTGGTGCAAGTGTTACACATCTGAGGTCAGGAACAAAAACTACACCACAACAGGCTGAAGTCCAAGCACACTTTGTCCTGATAAATATCAATTTAGGTCTTCAGGTTTCCTCTTACCTACGTTCAGCAGGTACTGGCAAAGACCAAACTTCTGCATCATGAGCTGGTAATTCTTGTTGTGAGGCTTTCAATGGAGTATTGTCTAGTTTAAAACTCTCCAGTGTTTTCATTATATCTTTCACATGCTTAGCTTCTACACTTATCTCCTGCCAAACCTGATAAAAAAAAATAAAAAAGGTAGATTAAGCACATTGGAAATAAGTTTGTAACAGTCCTCTGTTCAAGCCCATGTAATGCCTGGATGGATTCCACAGGGTTTAATGAGCTACCTAATTCTACTTCAATAAACAAGAATTATGCACATTAGATATTAGGGAGGTTTTTCCGCCTTCCTCAGCACATTTAAAGAACAAAGAGATTTTGGACGTAACATCAAAGAGACTTTTGACAAATTTTGCAGATTAAACAGGTATGATAGAACCTAACAGACTGAATATCAATCATCAGTATCAACCTAATAGACAGAATAACAATGAAAAAGAATCATGGATTGTGTTAAGGACAAATTAACACTTGCTATTAAGGACGTTAGTCCCACTAAAACATTGAGGGAAATAAGACTCAAATGATACCAGACTAAAAAACTTCACCATAATAGGTACTCATCAACAAGCAGCTGACAAGGGAGACAGTGCACAGGCTCCCCAGGAGCACATTCCATTGACTGTTGTACCACTGACAGACAAAGAAGCCATAAAGATGACTTAAACAAATCTCTCTAACAAAAGAGAAGCCGATATATAACAGCACTAGTTTATGAGAGAATGGGGTAATAAATCTTTTTATATTTTGTTAACAATAAGATAGGCAATTCTTGCTTCTTCAATGTTTTTCCCTCAATAGGTCCCAGAACAGTGCTATTTACCTGCTGCCATTTCTGCTGCAGATAGGTATCCCTCACAGAGTACAGATACTTATTCATTTGGTCAAGAACTCCCTGGTAGTAGACCATCGCAGAGTCATAATTTCCCAATAAGGCATATTCACGGGCCAACTTCACATTCTCAATGATCATAACAAGGCTCATGTTCAACATGAAGCTGAAAAAAAATAGAAAATGTTAGGAAGTAAAGAACACCAAACCCTAAGTAGTGGAACAACTTTTTGCAAGTATTTTCATATGCTCATTATCTCATTTGGCATATTAAAATATAGAAGCTGAAAAAATACTGCTTACAAAAAAAAGACCTAAAATGAATGTGATACACATAAAAAGATAATTGATGTTCTGTTACTAGAAATTAAACTTTTCACATCACATCTTTGTTTCTGGTCATGGAGATTCTGTAAAAAAGCCCATGTAGGATATGCAGATTTAAATATACTATTGCAAGCTTTAATCGCATACTCTCCTTGCCTCTTTATTCTGCTGCAAGATAAATTAGTATTTTATTGTGCTGGCCTGTGCTGTGTGGTTTAAAAAAAACCCACAAAAAATACCAAACAAGCAATAAATCAAAGCCCTTCTTCCTAATGCATTATGTTTCGTAAATTTTTTTTTTGCCTTTTGCCATTCCATACATATGAGTTTTAATAGTCTGATTTTGCCTTGTGGAAAACTATTCTTTCATTAGTTTTATTTTATAATTCTTCAAATTTATTTAATGTTTCTTTGAAACAAATATCCACCTTCCATGCCCAGCTTGCACCTTCCCATCACCTTCATTCTTACACTTAAGAAGAAACCCTTGAAAAACACTGAGGCTGCTTAAGTTATCATTGAAAGGTAAGTAAAAGCCACAACTAAACATTTAGTGTGGAACTACTCATTCTATTTTACTTATTGCTATACCATGCTATTTTTCCCTGCCAGTGGTGGTTGTTTGGGGTTTTTTGGAGCAAACATCATAGACCGTGACTACTTCCACTTCGTAGCAGTAACAGAATCTGTGCTTTTAGATTAGAATAGCACAGAAGTACTATCTATACAAATACAGCAGAAGCAGTAGAATCATTCTTTACAGTGCCACTGTCCATGGAGCAGTACTCCCATGTTATTGTCAGTGTCTTATAAACCCCATCCCCCTTCTTCTCTAAGATACTAGTGCTGCCTCTGCTTTTTGTCTCTTATGCACCAAGAATTTTCCTGCTCTTCTCCTAATTTCCTAACCAGGTACAGAAAACATTAAAATCAGCAAATAAACATGCCTGCAAGAGGGTCATCCTGCTCTCATTTTGGTACCTGTATCCAGTGCCAGGAAGAAGCAACTGCAGAGAAGCAATTCCAGCTAAGCCCTGGGATGAAGCATACTTGATACAGATCAACTATTTAAAGAATGTAAGAGGCACTAAATTCACATGCGCAATAAACAGACTTAAGACTGAATATATTTCAAGACCAGGTCAGGGTCGAGTTCGGACACATTATCAGAGGTTTCCAGAAGCCACACTTTGCACACACCTGCCAACCTACTGCTAAATGTGAGCTCCCCATTGTAAAGAGGGGCTGCTAAGTACAAATCAAACATTTTAGGGCTTTCACTCCTTTACCTGTCCCCTTCCCAAGTAGTTTTATGCACAAACACACAGTTCAGGCACTCCTGAACCAACATCCTCTTCTTTTTTGCTTCCTTCCTCTTCCTTCCCCAGCTTCCCTTGAAGGAGAAAGCTGCAGTCAAAAAATTCAGTTCAGAACAGAAATTCTGGCAGCAGGGGAGCTGAAGACAGGCCTCTGAGAGCCCACACCCATCCCTACAGAGGGGACCCGTGGGGATGAGCTTGGAAACCTGCTATCACAGAACCTACAACACATAATCTCACTCCAGCCAGGGACTCGCTGAGCTGGCCATGATGTCTACAAGCTGATACAGTTAATGTGACCACCAACCACAAAGACTAACACATCCCAGGCTAATTAGGCTTTGGAGACACAGTTTGGCTAGGGAGTTTTGTTGGTTTTAACCTCAGGAGAAAGAGCCTGATGATTGTCAGCTGCTGCATGGATCATCACACAGATGTTACCAAAGTTTTCCCTGTTATATTTAGGAGCAAGCTTTTCCACTCCTGCTCATCCTACCAGATATACCTGTTTGCCTGTCCTGAGAATTTAAACCGATGACTAACACTACTGAAGTCACAGGTTGAGCAAGATGCTAATAGACATTTTAAAAATCAAGTAATAGCAAGTTACTAAAACCAAACTAGACTTTCAAATACAGAGGGAAGTCATAGGTAACTTTTTTCCACTGAATGCTGTAGAGCAATCCAAGCAGAACAGCAACTCTGTTTATGTATCCAGAAATAGGCGGGGGGAAAAAGGTTTGCAAGAACAGTTTTCATCTGGAAATGTGAAAATAACTAGACTTTTTTTTTAAAAACCCAAAACTAAAGAGGCTAAATCAGAAAGAGAGGAAAGCTTGGGACCAAACGGATAGCACTGTACATAATAAAAGAGTAAATGAGATTTTCAGGTTAGAAAATGCAGAGAAAATAAGCACACAAAGTAGAAATGGACATGGAAGCAGAATGAGCTAGCAACTCGTGGGAAAGAAAAAGAAAAAGAAGGTGCTCACATTTATAATGCTATTGGAATCTACCTGTTTCATCAGTGGTACTGAAAATGCAAGATAATTTAGTTTAAACTAGAAAACAAATTTAATTTGTTGCTTCATCTTGACTCATAAGAGCAGAAGAGCTTGAAGTGGCTCCCAAATACAAGGCTCTTAAGTACAAGTGAGGCAGAAAAAGCTGCTGGCTCTGCTTGTGTGTGGACATGCCACAGCTGCTGCCACTTGACTTCAGGCAGTGTCAAAGCTGATACGCTAATGAGAGTCCATTGGTCTGCTGCACCTGTAACTGAAGATGCTGAATCAGTTCTAAGGGGGAAAAAGAAGAGTTAGAGTACTAATCAGAAAGTAGATTGAAGGTTGCAGCAATGGTTACAATACACTGGGACAGCTCAGCTGGGTGTAAGACATGGGAGAGGCGTCAGTACACACAAATCCAGAGTTAAACCAGAACTGAAGGGATTAAAACTCTCACAGAACTAATCCTGCACTACTTAATAATTTTTAAAGTATTTACAAGTACTTAGCAATATCACATGTGTTTACAAATGCTTGGTGCTATCACGTAACAGGATGTCAAAGGACCAGGGCTGCACTTATCAGCCACGACCTTTCCATGAATCATGACCAGTGAAGTTATCTATGTTCCAACAGCCACCGAAACAGTAAAGAGCTCACAAAGTTTACAGTGAACAGGATAGAAGGAAAATAACCTAAGCACTTTGTCTTGACAGTTTAATTCTTCACTGTGTACAAACACACTTCACAACGAGAATGATCACTCTTCACCCTAGCTGCGAGTATACAAGGTTCCCTAAAATTAACCCATCTCTAGTAACAAAATACATTTTATCATTTGCTCCAAGGACCTAAAGTATTTCTAGAGTACAGAACAGCCAAGTCCAGCGAGGGTTGAACCTAACAAAAGTTCCAGATCCCTACAGCTTGTGAGAATGGGGTTTTGGAACTTATTTTTCTATTTCACTTAAAAGGTAACAGTCTGACCATTATCAAGAAAACACTGGAGGTACTTCATGTTTTCCATAACTTCAAGAAATCATCATAAGGAATGACTGTAAGTAATTTCTGCTCGCAGTCATACGTTAGAATCCGAGAAACTGTAACTGAACACTGCATCAACCGTGTATCACAAAGAAGTCCCCCAAACTTTAAAAAATAAAAGAAGAGATTGATATGCAGATGTTGAAAGTGAAGATTAATGCCGGAATTATCAATTACTGGGGTGGACCTGCTGACTCGAAGAACAGCACGAGCCATACATGGAAAATACGTCCAAGGAGTTCTTCAGTCCAACCTTAATGTCTGGACTAATTCAGAGCCTGAATTTTGGCAGAGCACACATGTTTCCATTATTTCAGCCTGCTATACAGGCTCTGACATCAAAGCAACCATATAATATTTGCAAAGTTCTCTCAGCAAGCCAGATGAGCAAAACACACCCCAAAGTAACAGCTTTCAGGAATCAGTTTTTACTGATGACGTGATGGCCTGCATCACCTCCGAACTCCCTTCCAGCTTTAATATTCTTCCTCATAACATCCACAGCCATCAACACTTGGTATTGACAAGTGCTTATGTTAATTACTTGGGTAGAAGAGTTGCCAGACTTATTGGATACTAAGCAAGCTGGTTCTCATCCAGTTGCTGTATTTAACAGTAACGGTAGCAAAAGAAGAACCACCAGCAGCCACAAACATAAGCATGCCAAGCTGTTTGTGCAAAAAAAAAAAAAATCAGTCAATCACTACACAGAGGTACACTGGCGGCAGACGATTTTATGTTTTCCGGAAAAAGCCTTTCAAAAGACTTTATTAAACATGCTACTTATTCCCCACTTCATAGGGGCTGGCATTCTTTTGGACGATCAATGTTAAATTAGCAAATTTCTCTGGAAGTTTAGAGAGGTCCGCGGCTGAACGGCTATATGGAATTGCTGCCTGCAGCTTCTCTCTGTCTGGAGAGAAAACTTGCATCATCGCAGATTACTGCATATTAACAGAAAACCCCAAAACCAACAAGGCAGGTGGAGGGTGAAGGGAGGAGTGTGGGAAGCAGAGCGCCGTGCCGGGGCCGGCGGCGGCAGCAGCCCAGCCGGGCGGGCTGCGGGGCCC